>JAFELO010000233.1:419687-437691 GCA_017140195.1 Eumaeus atala | reverse complement strand
TTTAATTTTATAAAAATTACAATAAATTGTTTGGGAATAATAAACCGCTCTGCTCCTGTCTTGGACGACCCGACTTGGTACACTATGTATGAGTATCCTTATTACAAATCAATACCAAAAGTGCCTCCAAAATACACAATCATAGACTAGACCTCTCGGATGTATTCTCTTGCTGTACGACTTCTCTGGTACTCTCAGAATGAAAGACAAGCCTTAGTCTAAAATAATAAGTAGCTTTCTTATCTTTCTCATCTCATATTCATATAATCTGAGAAACAGCACGGTGATTTAAATAAAGATTTAAATTTGTTAAATGAGTAAAACATAGCACGGCATAATTGATATTTCACAAGAAAGCCTCGAAGGAGACGGAAATATCATTAGCGCTGGCCTGGGGGCGCTGGGTGAGGTCATCGCACGTTCAGAATCATCATCGAGAACAGGCTGAAGTGTCTCCGCAACTCTTGACGTGACCATCTGTTGGGCAACGGGTTGTGAAAGTCTGCTGATGTGTCCAGGGATCATCCTTTCTAGGGGATATCTGGGCGCTTCGCCAATGACTACGGGGATGGATCACCGAGTGGCTTTAGTCAGTTCCAAACCGACATAACCATCTCAGTCATGGACCTGCTGAGATGGTACCCGAGGGGGTTTCCACACGATAAAAAAGGAGATGGAGATTTTAGTAGAGAATACAATTTGTGAAATAAGTAAAACAAAAAGCGACAGAGAATTCTTTAATTATGATTATGTTCTCCCAGAATGGCGAGGATAGATTCTCGTAAGGTCTTCACGAGTACTTTACACTTTGTGGTGCTCTGCTTGGAGCAGTACCACGAGCGCACCGCCGACTGTCGCTGCCAGTTGCTCCAATAAGTGTTCGCTCCCATTTGTAATATGTAATTGCCATTTCTATTTGGAATAAATATAGGATCTGCAATGAATGGTGTATTGACTATATTAACGTTGGTAATATTCGAAATTGGCCTATTGGAAGGGAGGAGGACAGGAGGGCAATGTATTCGTATGACAACAATGGACAATGGAGAATATGTCCAAAGCAAGGAGTGTTACGTACACAGGTCATAAAGTAAACAAGTTGGTGTGGGTGGGTCCCCACAGGCAGGCTCTGCGAGCAAACATTGCTACACCGGCCCTACCGATAAAGCCTCTCTGGAACTGGAGTGCTCGAGTGGCGACTCCGCACCGGAAAGGGCAGTGTGCGGTTTTTCCTGATGCTGTTCGGGTGCATCGTAAAAATTTACTTTCATCATTTTTACCCGAAAAGAAGCATAACTTTAATAATTAAAGTAAGTCAGTTCTAAATAGAGGATAATGATTGATAAATTAAACAAAATGTTCTAGTTCAATGTTTTGTTGAAATACATAAGTAGTAGTACATAATTAATATAAATTAATTATTATCATTTGCTATCTAAACATGAAAACATCACACTAGACCAGCAATACAGCCAACTATATTTGGTAACTTCAGAGAATATTTTATGATTATCATAATTCCACATTAATAGCAATAAAACCCCATTTCTATCCATAATACATCGTTATTAAAATTAAAATAAACATAAAAATGTGTCTTCACATTTACATAAACTAGTAGTGAACCTCAGGTAATAAATGAGATAAATATATGGCACATATGGCATTGAAGTGCAAAATTTACTTTTCATCGAGTTTCAAATCATAGCGATTCTAAAAATTGACCTCAATATATATCTGTGGGAGCTTGCATTTTAGTAATGTCATACGTTAGGAACGGACAAACAAAGACACAATTTAACACTCTTAATATCAATTCAAAAATGTAGACACATTCATAAATAACCTAACCAATTTATTTACAGATTATTATATACAAAAAAAATTGTACAAAAGAAGGCGCATAAACATCCACACGAACAGAGACTATAGATACATCAGCATCACCCTAAGGCTTTCTCCACGCCCACAGGGACTTCCGGAGTCTCGTAATCCACACAAAAAGCGATAAGTGCCTTCTCAGTTCTACCTCTTGATGATTTATTTGGATGCCATAACCTTTGATTAGAATTATTTAAATTTACTACTTAACAAACAATTATACGCGCGCGGTACAAAAAATATGAGGAGTAAAAAGTACAGAACGAGCAGCCAACCGTAACACCAGCGTAACGATTACTGCGTTTACGTCGTTTGCACACCTTTCACTTCAGAATAATGTTCGTTCATAAGGACTAAACTCCAGCTACGTGTTGTATCTGGCACACACTGTTTTTGTAAAAATCAAATAGACGTTAGTTGATTTGACGAATTTGGTTTATTTGATCCAGAATTAAAGCGACTAGTTGCGTGGCTGACGAGCCATATACCTTATCACTTTAATTCTGAGGATACAATGACAGTACAATTAAACAGTTAAAGAGTACAGGCTGCGGTATTGAGTCGCTTCAGTATAGTTTTAGTTCAGTGATTATGTTGCCCAATAACATCCACGACCTTCCCCCCTTCAGTTTTTACGATGACCTTACACTTAGCATGCCTCCGTTTGGAGCAGTACCAACTTCTGATGGGCCTGTGCCGTCGCCAGTTGCTCCAATATGTGTAAGAGCCGAAACATAGTATATAGTTCCCGTTGCTATTAGATATGTAAACGGCTTCTGAAAATAATTATTTACCATAATCAATCATTTATATTTGATTAAAATGCAATAGCAATAATGTTAATTGAGTTAATTTATAAAAAAGCTGAATACACCATTTTTTTAATTATAAGAAAACTAATTTATGGAATTAACACTGTAATTTGACTAACTGAAAACAGGTTTTTAGACACAAGTTTTAATGTTCTTTTAATTCATTGAAGTATAAATTTATACAAAGTTTGTTATAATAGTTAACATATTATTATAATTGTTATACTTACAAGTTTGTCATATACCTACGTTTATTGTATGTCAGTAAGAGATACCTCCCAGGTCGTTTACGCACAATTTAGCCGCAACGCAGCATGTCATTACCTCTTATTAAAAACCTTAAGTGGGCTAATCTCCTAACTATAGTATCATCATCAACATAATCGTTATCAGTCCTTATCGGTCCACTGCTGGACATAGGCCGCTCCCAATGAACGCCAAGACGACCGATCTCCTGCTACTCGCATACATCCCGGACCGGCTACTGCACGGAGTCGTCTTCCCACCTGGTGAACGGTCGACCAACACTTCGTTTTCCTAAATGCGGCCTCCACTCCAGAACCTTACTGGCCCATCTGCCATCCGTTCTTCTGGGTGTGTGACCAGCCCATTGCCAATTCATCGAACCTATTCGTAGCGAGATATCGAATACTTTAGTTCTCTGCCTTATGGCTTCGTACATCGACGAGAAACACCCAACATAGCACGCTCAATAGCCCGTTGAGCTACCGCAAACTTGCGGACCAGTCCTAAGTTAAGAGGCCATGTTTCAGCCGCGTAGGTCACCACGGGGAGAATGCATTGGATGAAGACTTTCGTCTTCAAGCTCTGCGGTATAGTATAGCTATAGTATACCTTGGTAATAGAAGTAGCAAGTCCGCATACGTGTCATGTTTTTTACTTCTGTGCGTCTTGTCTATTCCTCGTCTTAAGGGAATTTTGTAAATTATTCATGAGAGTAAATTTCTTTAACTGAATCTGTACACACAATTATGTGTGAATTCCGCATAGAGTTTCCACACCCGGAAGGATCGAGTATCGTACCTTTTTAAAGGTCTATCCATCCATCTCTCCATCTGTAAGCCTGCCAAGACCTATGTCTCAGGAATACACGAAAAGACCAAGCTGATAAATCCAAAAAAGTCTAAATTTTAAATATATCACTGACAAAGTCCATTACAAGCTTGTGTGTACATTCAATTTCTTACATTTATGTATGATAGAAAATATGCACATAAAATGCAGTATTGACTTATAAGTATTATTTTTTATCTACTTACACGTGCGCGCTGATAACCAGAAAACGCTTCCTAAAAGTTCATATATCTCGGCCATCAGCGCTGACGGTGCGCGTGCCGTCGGCGTGAGACTAAAATCAGCCTATGATTTTTTATCGACTTACAAGTATGAATTTTTCATTGACTTACAAGTAGATTTTTCATTTACTTACAAGTAAGACTTTTTCATTGACTTAGTACGATTTTTTCGGGGCTGAAGACTTTAGTCATTTGACGTCAACCTCAACTTGTTTCACGCGTTCTCGAGAAAAAGTTCTTGACAGACATGCAGACGAACATCAAAGGGAAAAGTACATAAGGGTTGCATTTTTTTTTCCTTTTAAAGAGCCCTAAAAGTGATTGTGTTCTCCTTGAACACTCACAACTTGCTCTTTTACGGTTTTCACGATCACTTTACATTTGTTGTATCTTCGTTTAGAGCAGTACCAGCTGCGTATGTATCCGTTCCTGTGCCAGTCGCTCCAGTACTTGTGACGGCCTATGCACAGCGTGTAGTTGCCATTGTTGTTCGGTATCAACACGGCATCTGGAAACATTATGAAAATTACGGTAACTAAATTTCAATAGCTAATCGGGGTATTTTTAAATTTATTATTAGCAATTTGCTCGAATGCGTTTGTGTATAACGTTCCATAACAAATCATACAATAAAAAAAATCGGGCTTCGATGGATAGTTCCATCCATTGGTAAAAATTAAAACCCATACAGTGGATATTAAGAAAGTATTTAGGGACTTAGCTTAAGAATATGTGTAATATAAATTTATGTTATTTTTATAATAATTAAAATAATCCATCTCAAATAGTGTTAGGAAGTTTTTAATTCCTTTTTGATATCAAAGGCACAGTAACAAATGTTCATCTTTATTATATAGCTTCTAGCTTGTGTTCGAAGCTTAATAAGTATGTTGGTGGCGTAACATATTCGAGGAAATGAATGGCTTTGGCATTATTTCCTGGAGTTTAATTTTTTTCTCGACATTGTACTCACGAGTTGGCTGAACTTTCAATTTACTATTGATTAAGATTCCACATCAAATTAAACGCGGGCCACATTCTTTTAGAATATAAACTTCGAATTGATATGTCAATGAAGTAACAAATATGTTTAAGAAATAATGTAAAATTTTAATAATACATTTTAATAATTATTACTAAACACAAAAATATGCGTATATTAACTATGCGAGTGTGCGTCGTTTACTTCTATAATAGTCTCTTCAATCATTTTAACAGTAGCTTTGCATTTCATATTTCTTCTTTTAGAACAATACCAAATGCTTCTCCCCGAGTCACTTCTGTAGTATCTTGTGAAAAAGTGACTGCCGATGCGCAGTTTACTCCGATTGTTCCCTTTAAGTATAATTTCATAATCTATAACAACAGATATAAATTATGAAAACATTTAATCAATATTTAACACCACAATCATGATATTTCATATTCTACATTCACATCTATTTTATCAAAATAAATTGAAATACATGAATATAAGCTGAATAATACTCATGTTACCCATATCAAAAATACCAATTTTTTCGACAGCATTTTATAATGACTAAAAAGAAGTTGAATGCAGCATTTTACAATGGCGAAAGTGAAATTGTATACAGCATATTATAATAGTTACTTCCAAATATACTCGAGTAATAAAAACAATATTTAATTATAAATCTTCACATTCCTTCTATTTTAATAGGTATTAGCTTTGTAAATCGAGGGCAGATACGGACACATAATAATATATATTGTACAGTCAGCATCGAAAACCCATCTACGGATGTTTTAAAAAAAGCGGAGCAGGCACAATTCGCTCTAGGAGCTCACTACACGAACATCGCTGGAATGCGAAGGCTACAGATAATATTCGTGTAGAAGGCTCCAATTTTGATATAAATAAATACGGTCAAAATACGTACGCCTTCAAGGAGGGAAAAACCGAACTAAATTTTGAGGGAAGAAGGGTTCAAATAGAGAGAAAAAGAGTAGAGTAGGTTTTCAAAATTTTATGGCGTTTCGGTTATTGTCCTCTATCCTTTTATTTTTCTATATACTTCTTAAATTTTTGCTCTATAGACAACTTAAAATATACGCGTCAACAATAAATTCAATACTATCAGGTTGGTGTACAAATTGCGTAAAGCATGCACCAATAGCATAACAGCTGCAATATCAACACATTTGTGTTTTCCTGTGCTCACAATTCTCAGAACCCGGGGTTCTCAATTCTATATTCTTCAGAAAAGCCTTCTCACTTCCAATATAAAGAACTTTCGTCAACAAAATATGTTAGGAACCTTCTGTTTTACTATTCTCTAAATCACTTTATACTACGGCACCTGATTAGTTCATCGTGTGGTTCACTCTCTTGCGATATAAAAAGCTAAACCAACGCATGTTATTAAGCTCTGTTGCTCCTTTATAACCAGAGGCCACTTTTCAGCAGGTAAACTCTTCGGATGGGGCCCTCTCTCTGCAAAAAGAAAGTGTAACTAACGAATGTTAGGAAACTGTGCCCACGAACTCATTTGATCGTGGCCCTCCTTAAGCTGGCGCTCGCTACATGTTGGCGTTTCGTCACTGTGTCCCGGCGCTAGTTTCAATGCGTATGGACTTGGTTCATGTACACAATTTCGCTGTCCACAATCTTCACCGATGCCTTGCACTGTCTTCTCACGCGTTTAGAACAGTACCACATCGAACTCTTCTTGTTCGGTCGCGAATTGCTCGAAAACGTATACTCTCCCATCCTCAATAAATACCTGTCCTGGCCTATTGGGATCAGCTCGAAATCTGTAAAAACGGACACCTTTAACAAGTGGGTTTGTTTTGAGTGCGCAATTTTTACGTTACAATTGTATTAAGTAGACAGTATCTTACTGCGTTACAGAAAAATTAGAGACGTACACTCAGCACGTTACCGTCGTAAAGTGACTATCCTGTAGCTTATCGTGCGATTTGAGAGTTTCAATCATTGTAAGTGGTCAATCAGCAGAGCTACAAATTTATATAACAATAAATCGGATTTCTTTGTGTGTCCTTAGTGATCAAATAAATTTTTGTATTTGAAATTGAAATATATATTATTCTATAAAAATAACATATTTTTGTTAAACTAGTGTCAATATTATTAGTATGTTATAGAGGCTTACAATTAAATAACATAAATATTGAGTAAATTTTTATTCACAGGGCTCGTTTTGTTCAAAAGTTTCCTCTCCTAGATGACTAGAAAATCCCCAAAGACTATATTGCATTGATTCCCTGGTAAACTCAAATTACAAAAAAACTCAAATTAACCGTACTTTCTCAAATCTTTGATCTATTAAGGTTTATGTATGTGCATTAAAATATAGAGGGCAGTATCTAGCATGTTACCCTGTATACTTACTGTTCTCGCGTCTTCGGCGTAAAACCCTTGTTACGTGTAAGCGGTTCGCATTCACCTAGCTACATCTAATATAATATACTTCAAAATCATATTAGACTATCTATAAATTCGACTAGATTGTTCACATATTTTACATGCAAGGCTTAAATAATTTTTGATGTACAATTTTTATAACACAACCTTGTAACGAATGTTTGTTAACAGTCTTTATATTTTATAGACTTTAAAAGATTTTTGGCACATTGTTACAGCACTTTGATTTTGACAGCACTGTCGACCGTGGCAGACAGATCTAGCGTGGTACTTGACCTGCTAGATATGTCTGCCACTGTTTGCCACTGTGGATGAAGTCACATCAACCATCATTACAGCCGTCTGCGCAGAAGTGGCTATTTGGGACGCAGTCCAGTACGAAACGTCACAGTGGCTTACGATTTCCAAATTAACGCATACAAATAACACTTATGTTCTAACTTTATATACAATTGTTTGAACTTAAACTACAATTTTTAGTGTATATCAAAAAAATGTAGTGTAGTGTACACCAAAGTCTGGTAGCTTTAAGTACAACTTTTGTCTATATCTTGATGAAGACATGATAGTGATTTAAACAGTACCTGATGTGTTATCACGATTTAACAATCCAGTCTTGATCAGTGTCATATACTTTTATCTGTTAACGTCCTTTTTTAGTTCAATCCTTTTGAATTTGTGAAGTATATCACGAAGAAATTAGTCCTTGTTATTTAAATGACATACTACTGATCATTTTAAAGTGGAAATACATCTTAATGGGTATGATATTTTTGCATGTATATGATGTCTCCGTCGATCATCTTCACAGAAGCTTTGCATCGCCGTCGCTTCCTCTTAGAGCAGTACCACACACTCCTCCCCGTGATCCCCTTGTAGTTGCTCGAAAACGTATGTTCACCAACTTTCAACAAAAAATTACCTTGTGATAACGGAATCAGCTGATATGCTGAAATAAATTTGGCACTGATTTAATACACAACAATATTTTTGTTATTTATAATTTTTTCCAATATTTGCTGTTTCAACAATATTTGTCGGGTAGGAGGCGAGAGAAATTTATTCTTAAACCCCACAGTACTAAATATTATTAAAAACGACAATATAAAAAAAACACGGATGCAATAACGCTATATTACAGAGGTGGGCAACCGATCGATCGCGATGTACTAGACGATCGTGGGGTATGGTCGAGTCGATCACAGGCAGTAAAAACACAAGATTAGTACATGATGTTTTATTTTAAAATTTCTAGAATGTCCTTTAGTAGACTCCACAAGTTTATATCGGTATAAAAGTATATTTTGAGCTAGATCTAATATAAGAAGTTAGGTTAAAATAAATTAGAACACATATAACAGCGGTGGCCCCTGTTATATTTGATCTAATTTCCAATCTAACTATACTCCTAACTCAGTTTAATCAAAGAAAGTCTCGTTGAGCAGGGGAAGAGAAGAATGTTTTTCAGCCTAAAAGTACTTTTATGCTATTCCAGATTATATATGGCCTATTAGAGGGGAGGTGAAAAGGAGACCAACACATTGGCATGAAAACAATAGTTCGGATAGCTATGGACGTCGGGAGCCGTTAAGGCACAAATTGCTAATCGGCTTAACAACACTAGTTGGGCTAAAGGTATAAAATCTATTAAAACAACAAAAACGTCCGGAAAAGATATATTTATCAACCTATGCCGATCAGTGGTGCGAATGTTTTCCAATAATTACTGTCATCTTCTTGTACTGCATCCTCACTCGGACAGGACACTTCTTGCTGATCCGTTTCGAGCAGTACCAGGTCGTCTGGCCGTACATGTGCTTGCAGTTGGACGAGAAGGTGTCCAGACCGATCTGAAGCAGGAAACGACCACTCGGTAATGGTATCAACGTCACGTCTGTAACAGTTCAAACACACATGTTACCGGTTATTTTGTGCAAGTGATCTCGTGAAAATCTGCGCGCTATTTGATTTGCATAGACAGTCATTGAAATTATTTCGTTAATAGACACCGGCCACATTATCTGTAGACCTCGCTGGAATGGGAAACCCCTCCCCGTTCCACTTTCACCTTCAGACTTCAGGTCTACAGAAAATGTAATCGAGACATATGCTTGAATATTTAATACTTTTCCAAGAATCGACAGGTAACTTAATTTAGTCGGGTCGAACTAAATTAAATCATCATAACCACCTTGCAGGTGACTTCGTTAAATAATTGCATAAATGAACTCCGTTCTTAATTTTAGAAGGAACGCTGAACGGAGGGTTCAGTATTTTTCAGCCATCTCTATTCCAGATTTACTTAATACATTGTACTCTTCGTGTTTTCTTTTCATATATTTTTCTTTTCGGAAGATCTAAGTCGTGAGTCCTGGTAGTATTAACAATATGCATCGAGCGTTCCCTAACGTGAGGTCCGTTTGAGGAACTATATATATATAGATATATATATATATATATATATATATATATCTTGAATATACTATCTTACAATACTTTAAAGTACATAATGTTTAATGTAAATACCGCAGGATCATATTGAAAATAAGCGGCAGTGACAAGGTGCATTGCACCCGAATTAGGCCAGCACGACGGCGAAGGCACCTCTCATTCGCATTATACCAAAGTAATAGCTGTACTGTCGCGTAACGTGTAGTATGAGTAGCCAGTGACCCATTGAGTGCTGGTGTGTAGGAGGGCAACAAATAAACATATGCGGATGTCAATGGGCGTAACTCACCCACCCTTAATCTTGTACTAAATTTTATAACACAAATAAAATATTTTACATGAAGTTTATTATTTTTAAATACTTTCAAAACACATTAAAATGACGAATTACATTCAAGTTTTTTAAATACATAACCGAACCCAAACACCACTACTTCTAATTGGGACCGCAAAAAATTAAGTCTAACACCTTAATATAGTAACACGACACCAAATATATTTTGAATTACAAGTTATTAAGACATAAAATTGAGTGCTACAAACGTTTGGATTCTAATTACTAAGTATTATAATTGTCATTAGGTAGGCATAGGGTTAGGGTGATAACAATGGCAAGGTGCCACTTAATTGTTTCTTTTTTATTTTACAAGTCCATTTATAGTATTTTTTACACAAAGATTACTATAATAATAATCATACATGATGTGCTTCTTATATTTAGAAGGTAAGATTATAAAAGATAAATCTTGTCATTTTATTTAAGGCTATCTACAGAAGGTGTTACTCTAAAGGATACTATTATTAGGTACATTTGCCATTGATTAAGAGTAGATATATCATTCACAATGTCTACCGACTAAAATATAATACTATTCATCGATTTTTGAATAAATTTTAAAAGCATCAAGGCTGGGTAGCCTTGTTGAAATTTGCATTCAACTAAGATGTGAAGTATGTGATAGTTCTATTACTTGGAACGTAAAATTCTGATCAATACCCGACAAAAAACAGAGAAGCTGACAAGGTATATAAGGACACACCCCACAGTTTTACCCACGTAACTCCGATCCTGTAAGTCGCAGCGACATGGTATATGTAGCCTATAACTCCTCGTTACATGGACTATTCAACACAAATTCAAATAAAGTCTTCAGCTTTATGTTATTAGTATAAATTTAACATAAAACTGTTAATATGGACTCATTTGGTATTTTATATATGCCCAGCTGCGCAACGCAAGAGAGGGTTTTGTGTTTAGATGTCTATGTGTGTAAGTATATTTGTTCCTTTCAGGCACTATAGTGAACAAATGTTTTAATTAATCATACACCAATCGAACCGTAGTGACACTGCGAGTGTCAACGGAGATAAGATAATTATCAAAATTCAAAATGGTGCTCATTAGACGCCATTTTATAAAAAAAAGGTTTGTTGGTGTCATTTGAATGGATATTTTAAAATGATTATTAGGTTTTTGAACACACTTTAGTTTAATGGCCGTTTAGTGTTTATATTGACTAAGACTTTAGTTGACATCAATTGTCGCTTTTTGTTATAATACGTTTGTGTTAATGAGATGAACACACAGAAGCAATTTTGTTGTCGTGATGCGTTGTCGTTTCATTGAAGTTAAAAAAGTTATATAAAATGAGAAGATTGTACAATTTTCCGTTTTATGAACCAAATTTGAAAACATAAAATAAAACGTTCATAAAAGAAATCAAAAGATCTGACTAGATTAAATATTATAGAAGTAATGAAAAAATATATTAAAAAAGAAAATACCCAACTGCTAACTGAAAACAAAAAATAAGACTTCTCCAGTCACGCCCCATTATTTTTAATTATATTTTTATTAAAAGAACTTCTTAATAAATAACGGGGACCGACTGTAAAAGCGACAGTTAACCAGCCTTGTTTATCTTCTTTCTAGTTTTACAAAATTTAAAGCAGGGATTTTTATTCTTATAAGCTGTTCAGTTTACCAGGTGCAATAAAATAATAAATTCGTCCTTTTTTCTTTCGGTCAGGTGATATCATTATACATGCGCGAATACTACCAATTCCTGGGTACAACGGACACTATTCAACTTATTGCCATTTCTAGTTAACATTACTCTGTGTTCAGAGGAACACAAGATCCAAACAAAGGCAGATAATAACTAGTAACCATCATTTTGATGGTAAAATAAATAATAAATAAATAAATGATAATTTGTTTGCGAAAAGAACACCGCACCAAAGAGAACAATACAAGAAAGGAACAATATAGGTATTACAGAGACATACAAAAAAACAGTAAGTACATCTATGCAAAAAGAAAAAAAAGAGAATAAATAGAATACACTTTCGGTGGTAGCGCATTTCACAAAAAGGTGAAACCTCAGTTACAGTCAGGACTAACCATCACTGGTTTTCAGGTTCACCATAATCAGAATTTCTCCTGTTTTGGCGGCTTGGAGGGATAAAATTACAACAGACAAATTATGAATCAAACAATTAAAACATACAAATTTATCTGATTATGTGCTAATATGTTCATTTATACAAAATATTCGTATTTAACTATACCAATACATACATAATATGTTACCTATACTATATTATATAATATTATACTATTAACAGTACTTAAAGATTAAATATATACTAACTACTCATAATATGTTAACTTAGCAACTGCATTATAATTTATTGACTTGGAAAAAGTATGAGAAAATAAAAATCAAAGTCCTTTCTGACGATCAAATAGGTGGGTTTTACAGTGGCGCTTAGACGATTTCTTTGTATTAAGATCACATAGTTGAGGGGGGAGGTTATTTCAACACCTAGATGCTGCGTATTTAAAGCTTCCTCTAAAAGCAGCTGTGTGGTGAATTTGTGTATATAATTCGTAATGAGTAGATCTTGTATGGTGTGTCGTGTTAATGTCTTTTGACCAGTCCAGTTTATTAAATAAGTAGACAGGCACTCCCTGTTTAATAACACCAATTAGCATTGACGCGAAATGCAAACACCTGCGATTTTCCATTTTTAATACCGATGCCCTATTTAAGAAAGGAGTAACGTGATCTCGCCTCGGGATGTAGTAACAATAACAAGCGTATTGAACTCGTTGTATACATTTTCTTGTTCTTTCTTGTAGCTGTGGTCCTGTTACAGTATCAACATAATTAAACTGAGAACGAACAAGAGCCTCGCATAGCCTGACGCGAAGTTCTTCACCCAGATTGTTTCTCACACACTACAAGACTTTCAGGCGGTAATAGCAGCTGCGTATTATTTTCGAAACATGTTTTTCGAAGCGTAAGTTTTCAACCATTACTAGTCCTAAGTTCCGAGCTTCTGACACTCCATCGATCCTGTGGTCATTAATAGAATCAACGGGTTTACGTTTTTAACAATTTGTGAAACTAAATATCAAATATAATATATTTAGTTTTATGTGGATTTAAAACCAGTGCATTGGACCTGGCCCAATCATAAATCATGTCTGGAATTTCTCTAAAGAGGTCTCTGTTAATTTTCTCTAAAGAAGATATATAAGATATCAGGACGCTTAAATGAGATTTAAATCTGGATCTCATGCGCATAGATATGGTATCTACAGTATTGAATACCTATGACATCTGCCGAGTAAATGTTAAATAATATTGGGCCCAAAATGGAACCTTGTGGAACACCCCTACTAACAAGACCGCGACGCGTCGAAATCACATTTCCCTCCTGTTTCTTTATTTCTAAGATTTGGTTTCTATCTTAGAGATGGCTAGCAAACCATAGAAGGCTGGCCTCCTCCAATCCGTAAAATCGCAGTTTTTCTAATAGTAAGCTTATATTGATAGCGTCAAATGTCGTCCATCGCGCTTGAAAGAGCTGTCATGGTGCTATGGTGCTTCCTAAACCTGGATTGCATAAGAGGCAATATGTATATATATATGTATTCTGCACGTACTCCTGTTTACAAACAAGTTTTTCTAAGACCTTGGAAGCACATGGTAATATACTGATTGGACGTAGGTCTTTGATTTCTGTAGGATGGGCTATTTTGGGAAGAGGGCGCACCACAGCATCATGCCATATGTCAGGGAAAACGGCGGACAGTATACTTAAATTACATTTCTAAAGGTACTCAGAGTAAAAGATGTTCAAAGAAATCCTATCTGACGTCACGGGCGAATTCCGCAACTTCCGTCTCCGTTACTGTTCGTAAATTAAATGTACAAGAGGAATTACGCCTGCTATTGTTGAATATTCTATATATGTTCCATTGGACACCCCGGAACATTTAGAAAATGTAAATTTATCTGATCGGCGTCATATAAATTTGTAGGAAGTTGAGCATCGGTTCTTTTAAAATTTACATTTTCCTTGATATGTTTCCACACTGTTCTAGGGTAGGCGTCCTTTTCGACGTTGATTGCTTGTTTTACTATATTTTTAAGCTCTTTATAATAATTTAGCTTAGACGGATTTCTTGTTGTATGAGCTTTACCGTAGGCCTCATCACGACGTTTCATCATTAAACGTATATTATACGTAATCCAGGGGTAGCCGTTTTCTTTAATTGTTACTGTTTTGTAAGGGGCAACCACGTCAAATACTCTTAATGAAATGGTAGTAAGATATTTGGTTTTTTCGTTGAGATTAACCTCATTTTCTATAGCACTCCAGTCGACTAACATCATATAATAACTAAACAGAGATAGACCAATGTCCTTAATAGGCCTATAACGTATTATTTTTCGCTGCTTTCTACTCTTAGGGACGTCCACCTCACACACAACTAACGCGTGCACACTAAGGATATGCATGTAATTGACCATTGCTCGGATCACGCTTGATCTCGTATGCACGGTCGCGTCCGTGCATACGAGATCAAGCAAGGTCAGTATTAGCGGTGAAGCGTGTGGGTTCTGAAACAAACTGCCGAAGACCGAAACTGGAACCAACCGAAAAGGTCATTGAATAATAATGTGTTATTCCCTCTAGGGTTTAATACGTTAATATCGAAGTCACCTAGAAGGATAATGTGGTCGTTTCATTATAATGACCTGATCGATTCGCTTAGGGCATTAATGAATGTGTGTATAGAAAGTCAAGGAGGACGGTAGGCGGTGGCCACGGCGACGTTTTTTTTTTTTTTGATTAATATTAATTTGTAGCCACATTTGATCGATCGAGTTAGTAGCAGGGTACCTAAGAATACGAGCAGGCAGTCCATTTTTAAGGTAAAACCCCACGCCACCGCCTCGAGTCCGTATACTTGTCGGACGAGCAACGTGTCGAAGGCGGTATCCGGGTATAAATGGGGCGATGGCATACTCCCCTTCTTTAAGCCACGTCTAGTTCAGGCCCAAAATGTTGATCTCGTGCCTCAATAATGTGACCACTAGCTCCTCGTGGCCCAACCAGCGTGGATTAAGGAATCTAAAACGAATATTTTTATACGAGCCATTAATTACAATTATAGAGATATATACAAAATTATATAAGATATATTAAATACACTACAGAAGATATTATAATATAAACTCTGGTTTTCAACTTGGTAACAACATTCTTGTAAAATGCGCAGCCTCACAGATCAATCGATCAAGGATAGTTACTATTTTATCTAGTTTTATAAAAAATTCATATATTCAAAACAATATAACACCAAAAAGCAAACAAATAAGAAGAAAAAATCTTTTCAATGTCCTGAGCCGTTCTAATAGGATATTTCGCATTATTTAAATCGGTATCGCGTCTTACAAAATACGACCCTCGCGCGTCCACACATATCGCCACCCCGCTTCCTTAGCTTTAGAGCGAGCGGTGTAGAACTGTTGACGGTTTATACAACTGAGCATTTCATTGACATAAAATCTGCGCGGTGTGGAGTCGATATTAAAACCGCTCGTGTCAGCGCTGAGTGAAGCGCAACGAGTCCGACGTCGCCGTCACCCGCCGCACGCCGACGCACCGTTCACTCGCTACATCGTGGTCTTCAACATTGACACCCAATTTGTTACTGACAAGACAGACTAAATGAGTGAGGTTCTCGCTATCGAGCTCTGTAATTCCGGTGATCTCGACGTCATTCAGCATTAGCTACTGTTCCCGGTCATTGATTTCCGCTCGAAGTTGAGTGATGGTGTTTTCATTAGACTCCTGGAGATTATCTTTCATTTCTAACTTGGCTAATCGCTCATCAAACAAATCTATGCGGTTCTCAAATTCGACCAAAGCCGACCTGATTGAGCAAATCTTCTGTCTGAAAGGACACATCTCTCGAGTGCATGCTGACATCTCAGTGCGTAGCTTATGGCTGGCTTTTGTCAATGCTTCGATGCTGCTAATGTTATTGGCGTCTACAAAATTATCAACAGAGCCGTCACTATTCTTGCAGCCTTTGCATATCCACTTAGGCGCCGACGTGTTACTAGGCCTCAAATTGGATAAGCAGCTGCGATGGAATGATTGGGAACACTTTTTAGATTTGGCACCATCAGCTAACGACGTAAATTTACCACATCCATTACATTTGCTTGCCAAATTGAATTTTAAATATTCTGATTATTAGGTTTAGTCTTGATATGATAAATTAGATGGCGCTAGTGTATATGTACTTTTAATATTGTTATAATATTTTATTATAATGAGATATTTTCTCAATTTACTGCACTTTTATTATCAATAAGTTTTGGACTTACAAAATCCGAGCACATACGGCTATAAACTGAGCTCCAATTGATATTTCACAACGGCCAACACGAAAGGCGAACAGCTGATTGTTACTTCAAATGTAAACAATTCACAGGTACAAATGAAGAGTATCACGGGACCTCACGTCGCCCCTATATAAATATTTGAAACTTACGAAGAAATTACGCTTGAACACTGGTGTTTTTTCTGTTAAATAATTTAATCTCTTAGTGCGTTACAAATAAATTTGATAGAACGGTCATTAGAACGACTTCTAGCACGTTAGGTGTCGTTCATACATGTATCATATTTTTTAGTGTGAGTAGAGCAGAGCATTGAGTTATTTATACACTAATATTAAAATAAATCGCGAATTTCATGATTATGTTATAGTCGTTTCTACAAATATTCCATAAACTTTAAAAAATTACAAACGAAAGAATATCCCATCCTGAATGAAAAATTTGGGAGGGCCGTGGTTATGGTTGAGGTGAGCTCTGGTGACTTCCTTTCTTCCGTCGTTGGTCATGGTGAGTCTTCCCTTGCACTGGGAACCGAAGGTGCAGCTCCACACGTTGGTTTTGCTTAATCTCTTATGGTGATAAAATGTGTAACCATTGACGATTGCCAACATCTTGCCAGAAGGTTTCATAGCCCAGTTTAAAGTAACTAAAACATAAAATGGAAAATTCAGATTAATATTTAACACCAAGTTAAATACAGTCTTACATTAATAAAACATCACCAAAAAACTACTTATATCCTTTGAGAAACCTTACCGTTTTTCTAGACAAATCACTTATTTAATAATATATTCTAAGGCTTTATTTGTAAAACATGTAGTCTTAGACATATTTGCTTTTATGTCATGTATTTGTATAAATTAAACATCGTTAATACGTATCAAAAATCTATATTTTAAGTCATATAGCTGCCGCGCGATATCTTGTTCTTTTATAATTGTAATACATATTCTACTAAATTTTAAATGCTCTATGATTTTATGAAAAATAACCGAACCGGAATATCACAGTCAATTAAATTTGTTGTCAGATGACTGACATCATGAAGATGATGTTGAAGTCTCTTCCTTTTTATCTCTAAACATTATACTCTATATCTTCAGATATTCTTTGTTGAGAAATATATAGTTAGTATTTTCCGTAAATATGACTTGAAACATTGCAGGAGTAATGAATTATTTTCTCTCTTAGTTTCTATTTCTCAATCAAAATATCACTAGACCTTAATTAACGATTGCGTGGCTTGTAATAACTGATAATACAATACAAAGATTAATCGTACAACACGATAAACCAATGTGTAAATAAAACACCACATTAATTAAAGCGAAACATACGTTCCCTCAAAGGCTTTGGCTTCATCAAAAAATAATAAAAAAACTACGTCAGCTCCGACTATAGAGAAATATATATATATATATATATATA
>JAFELO010000233.1:380749-419631 GCA_017140195.1 Eumaeus atala | reverse complement strand
ATATATATATATATATATATATATAAGCCTGCAAGAAAGGACTGCAGCCTCGAAAGCTAAATCGAAACGAAAGCAAGTATGGTTCACTCTATGTCTCCTAAAAAGATAAATCTTGATCGCTGTTGCCGCCTTCATTTGATCAGTCCATTTCAAGGCGTATCTACTGATACTCATACCTTCAACATCGTATATTTTCATAACGTGCAAATTTAATCATTCAATAAGTAAACTCAATACTCACTAAAATGCACTTATAAATCGTAACTAAGATACACTCAATTTTGTACTAGATTAAATTTTTATATAATAACCGTTGCTTATCATAAAGTTCGGCGCTGGATGGTCATGCTGGAGCATCGACATCAAGAACACATTGCTGCCATTTTGTATGGAGAACCTCGCCTTGCACGCCCCACCCCGCGTGCACCTCCACATGCTGGAGTTGAGGTTCTTGATAGCGCAGTAGTACGTGAACTTATTTATTATGGCCAATTCCTTCCCTGACGACTTCTTCACCCACTGCACTGTATCTAAAATGAAATAAAGATATGAATCCTGGTTGTCTCAAAGCATTAATACATATCAAAATATTTATTTTTTCTTTTTTGGTTTGACGGAGAAATGCGTTTACGCACTGCCTAACTAGCCGAATACGCACCAAAACCCCGCGGGTATCATCGGGCGCCTAAAGTGAGGTGCCCCGGATCTGTCAGCAATAGATGCACGTCAGAGACAGGCCAGAACCTGTAAGGGACCGGACTCCACCAATGTAGAGGGGCCAATTCGACAGCCATAGGTTAGGGTCGTGCAATTAGTTCAGGTTCCCACCCAAATCCATGGACCCAAAGTATAACACTTACCATGAACCCATAGAAGCATGGAAACATGTTACAACATATATTTTTAACTCTCAAAGCAAAACAATGGGTGAATCAAACAAGCAATACATCAATAAATACATGACATGTGTATTTATTGATGTATGTAGGTAGCATGGAATGCTAAATGCTGCATGTTGCTTAATACAGCTTAGAATTTTCTAGTTCAGATGGAAAATAATCCTCCTTTTCGTTGCATAGTCGGGTAAAAAAATGTCTATAATTTATAGCTTTATATATATTCCATTGCATATCAGAAAGTCCGGAGCCGTGTGGTTGTGTGAAAGCTGCGACATCATTATTGTCCTATCGACGTTGTGTAGAGTGAACCTCGCTTTGCAGAGAGCTGAGCCTCGGGTACATCGCCACATGCTGGATTTCATGTTCTTTATGGCGCAATAATAAACGAACTTATCGATCAAAGCTAAGGTCTTTCCGTTCTTGGACTGCACCCATTGTATTTCATCTAAAATAAAATTGAACATTACTTGTTTTCCGTGTAAAGATATTTCTTGTGTAGTAGATTTGACCGGCGGTTTCACTCGTGTATAAAATCTATCCCATAGCAAATGTAAATGTATTCCTTCGAGGTGAGAAGTGCTTATTCTTATATAACTCCAGTTTGCAATATTTATTTGAGCCAAGTTTAATTCAAATCCATAAATCGTTTTTGTGTGAACTGATAATAAACGCATATGAAATTTTTTGCATTAACAATATAAACGCCCTGCGGTTTCACTTGCCTCGCCTCGATTAATTGGCTATCGAATACTGTAAAAAATTTAAACCGGATCAGTACTTCTAGAGATTGGCGCCTTCAAAGAAACAAACAAGAAAATCTCTCTAGCTTATTATATATTGATACCTACAGAAACAGTGTACCGCCAATGGCAACGCTAGACACAATCTTGAAATGCCAGCGCTATTCTTGCAATTCAATGGGGTCTGCACCATTTACACATACCATTAACGCTCCTCGCGATTTCGGAGAATGTGACTCGACTTATAACAAGACATCGGATGCTTGCGTATTTTCTGAAAGAATGTCTGTGGACACTTTGAGGACAAATCGACAAATTAATACTACTTAAATGTAAAAAGCAACAAATTTAAAGATTTTTTATTTCTAAATGAGTATGGTAAAATTTTTAGTATAAAATGATAAAAGCAAATGAAGCATTCAATTGAAATCCTAACAGCATCGGCAAGATATACAAGCTGCCTTATTTAGCTCAGACCGGTTTACTATTAGCCAATCACGCTCAAATAAGATTCCAATGTTAACATTTGTATTCAAATTGAGACCAACCTTACATATTCACAAAATCTTATCAAAATCGATTTTAAAGATTAACATGTCATATTTACTATTTCGTGGAATTAAAACGTAAGTATTTATAACTTATAATTAAATAATAATTATGTTCATTGTTATTAAGCAGCTAAAAATGTGCTAACTACAGAGTTCGGCAATTAATAATTAAACTACATCTTAAATCATTTATATAACAATAGAGAGCACAAAGTATACTAAATAGTCTTATATCCACGAAAATTGTTATCTGGACCGACTTCAAAAATGACAGGACAATCAATTATTCTCGATAATTTTTGCTGTCGTTACTTCATCATCAACATCATCATCAGCCTTTATCGGTCCACTGTTGGACATAGGCCTTTAATTAACGCCGAGACGACCGATCTCCCGCCATCGTATCGGCCGATGATGAGATATTAGTAATTAGACAAAGGCTATTTCTGCATAGCTATTGGATCGGAGATGTACTTCTCGCATAAAAAAGTGATACCGTGTGCTACAACGTTTGGTGAGGTTTTTAGAAGTGCAAAGAAACTGTCTATGATTGCTTCAGGGAGAAATACATTTACATGAACATCTGTGTAGGCTCATGCTTATCTAAAAATATAAATGCCTAAAGGATTAAGTGATATATTTTTAATTAATACTGTTCCGGTTACTTGAAAATTTTGAGACAATTTTTTTTTCACGCAATATTATTAATAATTATCATTATTTAGTTGCATAAGGATCATCATGTTGATAACATACAATAAAAAATATAAAAAGAAATATTTTCATAATATCTAACTATTTTTTTTACATGTAACATAAGGTCACCTAGACAGTGCGTAAATACTTGTAAATACATTTATGCAGCATGTTTGAACACTAATTATCTTAATTACTACAGATTTTTCTAATATATATTATAGGGAGACAAACGAGCAACATTCGCATAATTACTATGCAGATGCATTGCCCTCCTTTCCTCTTCCCTCAAATTGGCCACCGGCAACTCACAAACCGCACCAATTGCGACACTGACGATATCACATTATGGCTGGTTCATGTGAGCCAGCCCAGTCGTGCCGGCGCAGTTCCGCTGCACTGCTGCCTCTTACTAAATACTATCTAAGCACTTGATATAATTACAATTCAACGGGAAACTGTGAAATGTTACATTTCCTACTTCTGGTACCTCGTATTTATAATGATTCCGTCTTCAATGATGAACTTGGGCGACTTATGGTTGTGGACCACGTTGGCCCTGATGACCTCGGAGTCCAGAGTCAAGACGAAGCGAGCCCTACACGCCCCCGCCGCGGTGCACCGCCAGTACATATTGCGTTTTGTGGTCCCGTCAGAGTAGAAGGTATACCCGTTCAGTACCGCCAGCTTTTGACCCGACGGTCGATACACGAACTGCACGGTGTCTGTAAAATATTATTACTTTGTACGTATCAAATAGTTTCACTCTTAAACTACTGTTAAAAGTGCAACTCATACTTTAAACGAATTAATTTGATACGTCTAATTAGATTATTTAACTATATTTATTTGTTTAGAAAAAAATACACTTATACAATATATAAAGAAAAGACGCAACTACATCGCTTTATTAAGTACTGTGTATATACTGTATGCAATATTAATAATTTCACTAGTGTCATTAGGAAACATTGAATAAAACAATATTTCGGTAGCGTTAACTTATCTTTATTTCTTTTGAATAGCTACGACTCAGTAGCCGTCGGTGGCCCACACAACTTATGAGCCATAACATAAGGGAGATATATCCAACATTAAGGCCCTGTTCACGAGAGAGCTTTTTTTTTAACGCGATTTAAAAAACTGTGCATCGAAATTCAATCATCTGTTCACACGTTGGCGCTTTTATCCGCCGTGGTGTCATTAGACGATAGTGCGAGTGGAGCCTGGGGTCTCAGGCACTTAGACGATCAATTAAATTGTGCAATAAAAATATAGTGCACAAACTTGCATTCAATGATACCACAATTTTCATGACCATTGATCCCCATTAACATCCGCAATATTACTATGTGCACGCAATTTGCGCGGGGGGTACCTCCCCAGTCATGCCGGCCCAAATCGGCTGCAATGCACCATGACACTCTTACGAATATTCGCACGTATTATATATTCGTAAGTTCACACAATATTAATACATCGTCTTGTGGACACTTAAGACCTATAAAGGTTAGATTACGCTACGCTACGTTTCACACTCTTTTTTTTTAAATTTCTTTTACAACTTGTAAAAAGTACCATTACGTATGGTGTAATGTGGGCGATCATGAACGTGGTCGATACTCGCACGAACAATGGTCATCGCAGAGTTCATCATAAATCTAGACTTGCATTTGTGGCTGGTTGTGCATCGCCAAACCGTGTTGTGTCTGCTATTTCTTACAAAATAAAAAGTGTAACCGTCATATACTGCTAGTAACTTTCCGTCTGGTTTCTGCACGATCTCTATTGTGCCTAAAACAAATGATTACTTTGAGTAAATTTCATAACGCATTACTTTTATATCATCTGGAACTCACTTCGCTTAGGCAATTTCCATGGTTTATATGACGTGAAAAGTAGGTGAAGGTAATAGGCATAACGTTGGATTTTTACGAGTACATATTAAAATTGAGACATACTTGTATAAAGACACATGTTAATAAATTCAAAAATCTGTTAAAACACAATCGTTTCGTGAATTTATACAAGAAAAAGAAGAAGATATTACAAGCTACTCGAATGTCTTTACTAAAATAATTTGAGATAAATAGAATATATATCTGATAAATACATACCAGGCCATACCATACATTAGTTACAACTACTTCAAATAAATTTAAGTGTACTCAGTGTTACTCGTATTATCAAATGTAATTTAAAAACGTCGGATCTTCTGACACAGTTGGGTAAAACCATAAGCATTTTGGAAATGTCATTTGCCTACAAATTGTAATTATTATAAATTAAAAACAAAATGCCCAATTATTATTTGAAATCGATACTGCATCTAAAATTACTAAGAATAGTTTGTAGCCTTGGTAAACTAAATTTAATTTTTACCTAAGTATTTTATTTCGCCTACTTACAAAGATAAATAAAATACGAACGAAGAAAGTATAATTTATTTTAGAGCACATTATTTACAGAAGATACAAAGAAAATCACAGTCTTAAAAATGCCCCCACACATGTTTAGGAGAAGGACGATTACCCAAAATGCAAATATAAAACTAGTACTTGATATAAATGCCGTTGCGGATCAGGAACTGAGGTCTCTTATGGTTATGGGATACTCTGGAGGTGAGTAGGATGAATTCGTTCGACAGCGTGAAGTAGGACCGGCACATGGCGTAGGAAGTGCACCGCCACGTGGTCGTCGAGAGAGACTTTCGCGTGATGTCCTTGTAGAACGTGAATCCGTCCCTGATGGCCACCTCCTTGCCGTTCCCTCTCCTGACTATTATTACTGGAATTAAAATCAAATGTTTGTATAAATATAGTTTAGTTTAGAAAACTTTTCATTTCATTTTTCTAATTAAAATGATTGAAATAAATATTTGTAATGAAAACGAAATAAATTTTCAAGTTGTTCAAGAAAAATCAAGAAATAAAAAACACGTCCATTTTCACTAGTATTTTAGATTACAGTTTTTTATACATTTATTATACGATTTAATACACAGAGAATAGATTAAGATATTTTTAATATGACTAATGAATCGATACTACGACATAGATTTATAACATGTATAATGTACCTACTGTAACGGTAAATAACAATTAAATATGTGAATAATTTAAATTCAAAACAAAATTTAAACTCAACTTCCTTATTTTATAATAAATTACGAATAGAAAGTCTAAAAGCATTAATGGGCTTAAGGATTTAGAACGGCCCCGACAATCATTAATTCTAAATAATCAAATCTTACTACACAAGATTCCTCAAGAGTATAATCTGTATTTTTCTTATATATAAAAAGTCGCCAAAGCTGTTTGTCTGTATGTAATCGATTTGCTGATTTGCTAACGATAGGGGGTTCCCGAGGAAGAAATATTTAATTTGACCCCTGTTAGTCACGGGCGAAATCCAGAACGCTAGTAAGCGATCTCTGAATGCTTACAACAATTTTACTCTGAACTAGTCGTACCACACTTTATCAAGATACTGTATATTCCCGACGTGTCAATGGATTTTCAGCAGCCACGGACACTGGGGAATTGAGGGGTTAAACTTTTGTGTAACAATTTTGTTTCAACTCTTCGATTTATGTTGAGGAGTGCCCAGTGCAGTACAGTCTAGGTGAGATGATGTCGATAGGGGGACAAACTCCCCCTCCTTAACCGATAGTTATTTAAGATTAGCTGTTTATGTGCGTCGGTAGTTACCATAGGGCTTCACTTTCCCCCGTAAACTATAGAAAAAAAAACCATCTGTATCGACAGTACTCACTGTGTCTTAAAAGTGTGTAGATGTGTTAGATTTTGGTCTGGAGTTGATATATTTTAACTCGATACCAGTATCCATTATAACCCTAAGCCTATCCACATTTAGACTATTCATAACGTTTACACTCTAAATCGGATGTTGTCTAATTTTAACAATTATTCCTTCGTGCACCGTAACCCTCGGTTCCTTATGAGTATGATGAAGGTGAGATCGTAATATGCCATCGGTGTCCATCGAAAAGCGTGCCTTGCATATTCTGGTTGAAGTACAGCGCCAAACGGAGTTGTGGCCGTTTTTCCTCACCATATAGAACGTGTACCCGTTGATCATAGCCAACTCCTTCCCGCTCGGTCTGCGACCAAAGTTCACGGTTACTGCAAATAAAAAAAAATGTTTTTATATGTACTGTAGCGTTTAATATTTATTTTTAAGACTTAAATTTTAAACAGCCTATAACTTTTTCTGCCACATTTTCTTGAAAATAAACTTTTGAACCTAAATACACATATTAATAACCATTAATGTATGTATTTCATTATTATTATTTTTTTCACAACCGTGAAGCGAAAAAAAAACCACAAGTAACGAATCATACACTTTTATTAAAATTTGTTATTTAGTAACAATCTTAAAAATAAGGGACAGATTACAAAACAATATTTTAATAGAAGGAGATACATATATTTCTTATTTTATTTTAAGTTTCAGCTAAAAAATAATAATTACGATATTCTCATTGTATGTAAATTTTAAAATTCATGCACCTTCAGATCAAATCTTCCATGTGGTACAGTAAAATATTATATTATTTTTTTACTTCAAATTGAAAAGCAAAAAAATCTGTTACTATAAATAAAAATGAAAGGACTTATTATATAACGAAATAATTCACAAAAATTGTTTTCATTATAAATTAAGTAAAAATATAGCTAATATTTGTAATAGTAACCATCTTTAATGAAGTAATTGTAGTGTGTGTGCGTGTGTAGCAGGTTGCATCGCATGATGATGGAGTCGTGTGAGCAGGTGAAGCGCGCCTTGCAGCAGGGGCCGCGGGTGCATCGCCACGTCATGGACGACGAGCTCTTGCCCGCAAAGTAGAAGGTGTGACCATCGATCAGCGCCAACGTCTTATTTGATTTGTTTTTTACCCATTGAACTGTAAAAAAAATCTAAGTTTAGCAAACAAACCTGTAGCTCAAGACGATCAGCTGGCGCAGCCAATATTAAGCTGTAAAAGTTGTTTGTTTTAACACGCTAATATCAGGAACTACTGGCTCGCCGAAATGATTTTTTTTGTGTTAAATAGTCTATGCAATTGAGGATTCCTATGGGCCATATACCATATCGCTACGACTAATAGGACCGCAGTTACGCAGCGTGGTGCTAGTGTATTATATTACGTATTTCTATACTAAACATCTCTAACATATACAATTTCTGAAATTTATAATTAATATAAAGCATATTTTCGTTGTCTAGTGCCTGTAACACAAATGGTTACGTACTTACCACAGACTAACGTGGTGTGATAATTCCATAGACATTGTTATTATTTTAACCTTAGGGGAACAAATGGACCCGCAAAGTTGTAGAGTTGCGTTTGGGAAGAAGAAGAGGCGGTAGACCATGGACCTCTCGGTGGTAGAGGGTCAGGAGTGGATGCGAGTAGCAGGAGACGTACCTCTATCTTGGCGTTCGTTAAAACAAGCCCTTGTTTGGACATGAACTATTTGTATTTTTCGTTAGTAAACGGCTACACCCGAGACGGTCACACTAAAATCTTCCTCGGGAATCGCTCTATTCATACATACAAATCGTGTGAAAATCCGTTCAGTGGTTTTTGAGAAAAGCGATCACATACAGACAGACAGTTTTCACAGAGTATGCTTTATGTCATGCAGAGACATTTCTTTCAAATGTAAGAAATGGTATGAATGTGCGGCGCTGCATGGGGGAGGCCTGCGCTTCTGCTGGCCGTCGACATCGTCCGGTGATGACGGTGACCGTCATGGTGGGTGAATTTAAGATTTTTAGTAAAGAAATACATAAACATTAACAACAGGATGGGACACGAAGCCGCAACCCTTGGCACAACACGCACGACTGGCCCCGGCTATGCCACCGTTGTGCCAGCCGGCGGTCAACCATAACGATTATGTGTTTGTCTGTACACGTCGGTAGGCATCAGGTGGCTCGAACTGCTCGTTTGTCGTCTTATACAAAGTTCAAAAAGAATAATGACAACGTACTTGGAACGAATTGATTGAGATCGAATAGTTTATTACATTCAAATGACATTTGGTATAAGGTGAAGAATGAAATTAATATAAAATATTTGTGATTTAATATAATACTGCATACACAATTTGGGAATAATAAGAGAAATTGTCTAAAATAATAAATGTAGCTATTGATCCCACAAACATCAAGTTTTGTTCTTTAAAGTATGCATAAAACATTAATATTACAACAATTTAGGTGTAAATAAAATATATAAAATATCCTAGTTTCTATAGAAGTTTCGGGCTTAAATGATTTTATTTAAGACCTAGTATCATCCCAACCACATTTCAATATCAATTCTCAATACTCACACGTAACGTTGAAAACAACAATAGTTAAATAAAACACATTACATAAGTACGGTTTTCTTGAATATACACAATTGAAAAGGAAATGCTGTATTTATTGGTATAGCAAAATACATCTTATCTTACTAACGCAGTCGGGTAATATTTGTAGTTATCAGTTCGCGCACTAGGTGTGAACAATTATTACTGAACTGGATAAAAGTTTTACTTGAAAGTTTCGGATTAAGTAAAACATCCATCATAATCATCACAGGTCATCTTACCAGCACCAGACTACGGCCCAGCCGAGTAAAGTTTGTCACAGCTACACGATGTCTACATATCATATATTCACAAATCACTATTCGATATATTCACAAATGAGGTGTCATTCGATGCCTCTTAAGTGTAAGCTCTATTACAGATACGGTTTAAGACTGTTAAAATAATTATTTATTAATGATGTTATAATAATCAATTCATTTTCAACACGTTCAATAGGTAATTATAAACTATATATAAAAAATATTCATATATCACTTGTATATTCTGTAATAGAATTAATTAAAAGATCTAGAACAAGACTTTACTGTTTTTCCCCTTCCCATTGCAATTATCTGCGTGTCACAGAATATTCGCGGTGAGAATATGTTATGTGGTTAGCATATGAAGCTTCGGAATTGTTACACAAGTAAATTGACCGCATTAAATTCCGTTAAAGTACTTTTATTATAATAATGTCCTGCCCAACGTTCCAGTCAACATGAGATATTACTGAGATATAAGTTTGTTTTATGTATCCTTCAATAATTATTACACCTAAATACACATCGTCGTATCACAATGTCTGTCAGGACTAATCTCCGAAAATGATGGATCTTTTTTAATTCGCAATGATTTAAACTTTATCTATCTTAAAACACGTTATGTTGATAAAAAAAATCTACTAAAACGCACAGCAGCTCGTGGTCAGCTGGTAAATTATAAAAATCGGTCCTTTTTCATGTTTGTCTTTATGTAAATTCCGTCACGAATTACGAAGGACGGGGGAGAGTGATCGTGTATGGGTTGCATGCGTATGACGCAGAAACGGGCGTCGGTCAGGAACCTCCCGCGGCAGGAGCCGCCTTTGGTGCACCGCCACTTTGATGTCGACTGAGTGTTGCCGTCGTTATAGTAAGAAAACCCGTTGAATATGGCCAGTTGCTTCCCAGCGAGGTTCTGTACCCACTGAACTGTTGACAATAATATTTCCTATTATTAAATGCAATGTCAAGTATTTACAATTTTCACATTTAATATATTATCAGAATAGAAAGGATTTTAGGAAGGGGTAGTGCCATGCATGGCGCATGACGCTACATTCATAACGGAATTGGGCCAGCACGACTGGGGAGGTACCTCGCGCTCACTTGATATCGGCGTAAATTGAAAGCGTCGCTGTCGCGTTTCGTGCGGTTTATGAGTACCGAGGATCCATCGGGGGAATGATAGGAGGTTAAGGCATCTGCGTAACAGTCGTGCGAATGTCCATGGGCGTTGACGTCGGTATCACTATTAGAGTCAGTTTCACAGGTTCCAGTTAAGTATCAACTAGCTTGCTGACACTATAATAGTCACCCGTGAAACAATCATATTATGTTCAACAAATCCTGTTGCTTTCCATTTACGATTTTCTTGCTTCGGTATCTTTTCCTATGCAAAGATTTTAAATACATTATAAAAACTTACCCACTCATGAAATACGAACCTATAGTAACCTATTCTTTTTTTTTTCTTGTTGACGCAGGAAACGTATTTACGCACCTCCTCCGGCCTTGGGTAGGGCTTTGGTAGTGGTGTGTGGGGCTCGCAGCACATTATTTTTCTAATTTTTTTTATAGTATAGGGGGACAAACGAGAAATCGGAACTTTCAACGACTACCAACGCCCATGAACATCACCATAATTATGCCGAATCGTTGGTCTCCTTTTCACGGCCCACCCCAATGAGCCACCGGCTACTCACTTGAAACATGACAGGTGTCACTTTACGGCGGTATCAAGTGAGCGAGAGATAGCTCCCTGGTCGAGCCGGCCCCATTCCGTTGCATAGGAGGATGTAGTGTCATGCACCACGCATGGCACTACCTCCCCCTATGCAGCATGGCACTGCCTCTTTAGAAAGTGTGGAATACCCACTATAACCACGGCATGTGCCATCAGTGCCCCCTTTGGTGAGTGACTCGGAACTAAGGGACCGATTCCACCTCCACAGAACGGTTGCCCCACACCACAGGACAACTCTAAGAACATTGGGATAGTGGAATCGGGTGAGGTTCCGATCCACGCCCCTTGTCCCGTGCGTAATAGCGCCTTCTCCTCCTGCTTCCTAGTCCCTTCTTCTTATAAGATTGTTACCAAGATCGCCTCCTCTTCCTGTCTCCTCTTTAGTACCCTCTTCTTATAAGACAGGTACAAAGAGCGGCTGCTCCTTGTCCCTCCATTACAAGTTGCAACCTGTATTCAAGTGGCTTCGCCGGGGTTCATCCCAGGCTGCTGAGCCCCACCGCCACGACAAGGATTGAATCACGGCGGAGAATCCTTAGTACTCTTAGATGACCTCAAATGACCTGTAGCGTCCTTGCATAGTGTATTCTACAAAATAAAGTGATATTCGGTACCACGGTAGAGTTTCTATACCGGAACCAGCTATGATTTGATAACTATTATCAACAGCTAATGTCAAACGGGATCGTTCCAGAACAGATAAAGTTCCTTGTAAAACAATGACCAAGTAGATTTCCCAATGACACAGTCTGTCTAAATCTATACATATAATAAACAGTAAAGAAAGTGTGTCTGTACACTGAATGTTGAAAACACGCTAACTTCCGAACTATCTCAATGTTATTTTTTTTATTGCCTGGACAACATATACGTTGTAATAACAAGTACGAGAACGAAGTCGGGGGCTCCATCTAGTGAAATATAAGAAAAGGAAATTTTATATGCAAACATTTAATTTAAGTCAGCGTGAACAGAAAGTATAATTTAATTTCTTATTTTACCCATACATATTAGCAGCGCAACGTGGTTTCATTCGAGTATTCTACCCCCATTTTGTTTATATAAAATATAAATTTAGTAGGCTTGTAGGTTCCTCTTGGGGTGTAGAGACTCGCTAGGAACAAAAAATTCTGAAATATCCACCCCTAAGGTTTGTTTCTGAGGGTAGAGTATGCGGGTGAAACCGCGTGGCGCTGCTAGTTTACAACATATACAAGAGTTCGTTAAAAAAGAATAGTCACCAGGACAAGTTTATTACGAAACGTACCGTACGTACGCAGCTTTGGATTCCCATGATAGCAGTGGACATAACGCGAAGGCCTCACTAGGTCGTCGGCCGTGTCTAGCGCACGCCACGGTTTACTAGAGAAATGACATTGACATCTTAGTTCATAGAGATAATAGACATTGAGAAGGGATGCCATAGGCAGTGACTGGCCGTCTTGGAGAATAGAGAAGGAACATGTGAAAGCAGTACCATCCTTATGTATTTACTCTCCCTTGCGCATTGCGCAGAGAGAATAGAATAAAAAAGAGAGACAGATAGTGTACTACATTTGTTGTCTCCTTCGACTTAGGTGGCCGCGTTTATCTCCATGCGTAATTTAAATAGCCAACTTTCTAGCGACGTCTTTCACTGCTGTATTAAAGCCGCTATATGCCGACCCTGTTTTCAAAGTTTACATTAATGCTACAAGTCATTTAAATAAAAGTAAAAATTAATAAATATAATACTCTTTATTTACTATGCTAGAATGGAATATCATCGAAATTTAAAGATTCCAAATTATCCTGAAGTTATCAGGAATGGCACAAAGTGAGACTCCACACAAACCTTTGGCTTCCTAGGAAAGTGGTGCCGTCAAGAAGCTCCGACACAGCTGAATGATGAACGTCTTGAAGAGACATCCTAGTCAACGTGTAAGAGGGATTGATTTCTCATAGGTGCAAAGGTGACAAATGTGTATTTAACAATATAATTTATACAAACTTGGAATAGCGCATCAGTGGCGCGGCTCGCATCTGTAAATCCAGAGGAAGTTACAACGTCAAACTCGGTTCTTTAGAAAACTGCGCCATTTCATTGATTTACAAACAAGATACACGATTTCATACTGAACTGACATGTCGGGATTGTACAGAAACATACATTATTGCATAGTCAACTTGATGCGCAAGATTTGAAACCATTTTTACAAAGTAGAATCGATTTGAAAGAAGAGCATAATTTAATCATATTTGTTTGCAAGTTCAACCCTTACACGTTATGATTTTAAGTTTGTTTGTACAAAGTGCATAATTTGACATGCGTACATCTTTTATACGAACGGTTTTCACTCGGTTGACACTCGCTGTGCATCTTGATATTTTTCTAAATCATTGGCCTAGTGACAATGTTCTAGTGACATCATTTAACGATATCACAGTATGGTGGCATCGTATCCTGGGATAACACGGCTTTAAAAGGATTTAATCTCAAAATATATTGCCCATGGATAAAACATCTGACTAGAAAAACTGACTGAGATCTGTTTCACTCACGTTGTGGGACTACATACAAGAAACAAGAAACCCAAATGATACTGATATTTTCGTTCCTTGTGGATGTTTCATTTCATTCTACAAGTAAGTCTTGAGAAACGCGATAAAATATTTTAAAACCATAATAATAATATCTGACTAGATCGTTACAATAAAACTACTTTTACGGATTTTTACGGAGCAACCATGTTCACGGGTAAACTGAAACGTTGGGCTAGTTAAATAATTAAATAAACCGCGATATAATCCGTAAAAGTACTTTTATTGTAATGAGTAACATACGCGTAAACTTAAGACATCAATGTGACTAGATCATATTTATAATTTAAAATACATTTTATCCTCTAAAACGTAATTAGACGGATAGTGGTTATGAATTAAATGTGATTTGACGATTTCGAAATTCTTATTCGATATGAAACGCGATTTGCAATTTTTCCCCCTGGTACATCGCCACGCCAGTGTGTGACTGCTCGTCTTCGCCAAGTAGTAGGTGAATCCATTCACAAGTGCTATGTCTCTCCCGGATTTGTTCGTAACGATTTTAACTGCAAAAAATATTTAATATCATTAGCGAAACAATTTAGAGCTTAGCGAAATGATGTTATATGTCCCTTTAGATATATTTAAATGAGTAATCCAAAGCGAACACGTAGCTTTAGTTTCAAGTAACTATTTAAAAATGGCCGCGAAACCGCCGTGGCTGCTATTAACCGCCGAATACACCGCGCTCACCGCTAGCGTAAAAAGGTTCCTGAAATGGGATTGGATTTTAACATATATATTTGCATCCTTCAGAAATAATGGGCTGGCAACCGCGGCGATCACGGACGAAAACGCTTCTAGTTCTTACACTACCTATAAAATCAAAACATATTTCACGAAGCATTTTTCTGTTTTCGTGTGCGCTGTTATATACGCATTTATTATATACATGTTATATACATTAATCGCAGCCGCGGCGGTTGCTATCCACGAGCACTGCGGTCGTTTGATGGTCTGAAGTTCAACCGACCGATAAACGTCTCATGAGTTCCAAGGAACAAAACCGCCACCGCAGCGGGCGCATGAAACGGCCCGTGAATTCTTCGCGTTAATTGTATTGTACAGAAGACAAACCTGCCAAGTGATGGCGTGAGTGTAACTACCAATTAAATCCACTAAAATAAGTACGTACATAAAAAAAATTAAAACAACCCCGACATAACAACTTTCAAATAGCTGCAAAGATTTTCAGGAAACATAGCTAATACCGCTCGCCATTAAGTCCATTCTAATAAAAAAAATATTCTAATAGTTGAAATGAGTAAACGAGTGAATCGTTTGGGTGCTACGATGCCACAGATAGACATACACACGTACACATACGCACACGCACGCGCACGCGCACGCGCACGCGCACGCACGCACGCACGCACGCACGCACGCACGCACGCACGCACGCACGCACGCACGCACGCACGCACGCACGCACGCACGCACGCACACACACACACACACACACACGCCAACCTTGTAATACCCCTTTTGTGAGGTTATAAGTAAACAATCATTATTTATATTAGATTAAGAAAAAACAAAGTCTTGGCTTAAAAGTAAATTGTATTCAGGTATAGCGAAAAACATACTTACTTTTAAAGTTTCGTATCTGCAGTCATTTTTCTATAATTTTAATTTGTGTGGTAAAGGTGCGCAAAAATACTGCAACGTATATGCAATGCATACGTACAACTACGTCACAACATAACAACAGGCATCTCAAACCCCGTAACGTTTTAGACCTTGAATAGGTAATTTTTTTACAAAATTCCCGAATTCCTAGAAATAAAAATCAGGGCTAGCTACTAACGTAACATTTTTGTTAAGCCCATAATAAATACTTTATCAATAAAATATAACGTAATAGCAATTCAATGCACGTAGGAGGGGTACTGCACGGGTGGTAAGGCCATTTCTGTCTTTTTTTTTAACTAAAAACAACGAAAAGCTTTAGCTTAAAGGCCGAGTTCAAGCATACTAAAAACGCAGATTGAAACCGCGCAGTTTAGATACGCGCGTATTCCGCCCAGCCGGCCGTCCGATCTAATGCTAAGAAACACGCTCTTGAAATAAGTACATCACACCGATCTGTTTTAATAGCACATCTTAGTTATATATTTATTTATTTTCTATGTATTTATTTATTTCCAAAACCAAACCAAACTAAAGGAACATCCCTCGGACGTGGCACCACAAACTAGACATAGTTTAGTTCAGACACGCCGGAAAGACATTGAAATCGCGCATACAATCCGAGCGGTTTTTCGCCATGTCTGAACTCTGCCCTTAGTCTGACATCGCGGAAACCGTGCCGCATGTACGAGCGGTACGGATACGCGCGGATTCCGCCGCATCTACTCTTAAGCATTGACTCGATCTGTTGAATTTTGATAAAAATAATTACAAACCAATGAATGTCGAAACCATTTTTATTTCACGAGTATATCTAATACTTAATAAGCACTCCATTTTTGATTACAAAGTTGGGGGCAGAATGGTTGTGAGTGGGTATGTATCGTAGTATCTTCATCTCCTTGTCCATAATAAAACGACTTCTGCAAGAGCTCCACCTGGTGCAGAGCCAGCTGGTAGTGACCCGAGATGCTGCGTTATTGTAATATGTAAAACCATCCACCACACCTAACACTTTACCCGCTGTGTTCTTGATCCACTGAACTATGACAAAAATATAAAATGATATATTTATAAGTTTATAAATAGAAGTATTAAGTTTTTTGTTTGTTTATTAATAATCATACCATGATAAGATACTGTGGGAAGTTCGTGTAAGGAGTCTTCTCAATCTTTGTGTGATAATTCTTTGTGTCAGAAATATTGAGCTTAGCTTAATCATCACACAAAGGTTGATTATTAAAAACATAGCTTCCAATTTTTTAGGTAAAAAGAAAAACAAGACAGTCTTTAAAAATAACATCGCACCAGAACGTTTGAAAAAAGAACTATAAATAAGTAACCTGATGATATTGTTTTGAAAAATTATCATGTGTGTACCATGCTATTGTTTAGTGTGATGCGGTAGGAGAAAACAGGAATATAATTTTGAAAATCCCCGTGAAAGACGAAACTATTCTTTGCTTACTGTATTGGGTCTACACCCTATGTTCCAGAATTAATGTATACCGCAGTACTCTGTTGTGATTAACCGTATAAACCATCTGCTACAAATAAACGATCGAAAGCAACGTCACACAGTCGGCGAAGATGCTACGTCAGCCATTATTGTGATGTTGTCACGAGGAAAACCATCTTGACGCCACGGGTTCTTCGTCCATTGAACTTTTAGATGACCACATAATATATTATTTCATCCATTACCTTTATGACTTAAACCATTTTCAGCGTGAAAAATATAATGGGTTATGAGAGAGCGAGAGAGAGAGTAGAGGTACTCTGTTTACACCAAATGAATTCATAACTTAGGGTTTATTTCAATTTATATTAACATACTGGATTTAGGAATTCGGCGGTGTTACAACCCCGTGTCTCGACGTTACACCGTCGGTCTTGCGTCTGAAGATTGCTTCCCTTGTCAGACCAAACGAGTGTTTGGTGGTGCATTATATGAATGAGCGGAGCAGATCGCTAGACTATATATAGATGACTGCCGTCTAAAGAGTCTAGTCTATATCTTAAGCATATAAAACCTCACGTCACGCTGTTTCTGTTCATTTCTGTGAATTCCAATACTACAAAATCTGTCGACATAAATAAATAAAGACTTCAAATGGTCTGATTAAAAAATAACTAAAGTAAGAAGCATAACCTCATAACATAAAGATGAAGAAAAGAGAGAGAGTGTTCAATAGTCCATTTACCAAGCAGGGCTATATACCATGACACTACGACTAATAGGAGCGGAGTTACACAGGCGAAACCGCGGGATGATGCTAGTGAAGTATATCTACTAACAGTAAGAGGTAGTGCCATACTGCATTGCAGCGCAATTCGCTCGCTCACCTGATACCGCCGTAAAGTGACACCTGCTGTGTCGGGCTTCGTGCGGTTTGTGTGTAACCGGTGGCCCATTGGATGGGAGATGAAAAGGAGGGCAACGCATGGGCATAGTAATTATGCCGGTGTTCATGGACGTCGGTAATAGTAGAAAGGCATCGATTTATCTTTTGTCCCCCTATACTAGAAAAAAAAAACTCATGATAAAATTCGGTGGCGGATGAGTATGACTGTATCGCAGAGCTTTCATATTCCTGTTCATTATAGCCCGGGGCCCCTGCAGTTGTTCCATTTGGTGCGAAGCCGAGTGATGAGCTTCCTCCACTAGCCGTTGCCAAGCCAAAGCTTGACCAGACATGCTCACCGTCCATTGAACTGTCATAAAACATTTTTATATAAAACTATAATTAATTTTACATAGAGGGTATATGTAAAATTAATTAGGAAAACATATGAAATAATAAATAGCGGGAGCCTTTGGATGCAACTGGCCCGTGATAGTGTGGCGCTCCATGGGTGAGTCCCATGTCCAGCAGTGGACGTCGTCCGTTTGGTGATGATGACCATAAAATAATACAGAAGTGCCCATACGCATTCTACTTTTTTTTCGCAACACTTAGATGCATGTTATCATCATCACCATCATTGGCCAGAACACATCAGAGCTACATGTAATTAATGAGTAAATAGTCGTATGGAAGTACTTTAAAATAGGTACCGTTCTAGCAGCCAGGGGGGGAGGGTTCCAACTTTCACAGAGGATGCAAAAAAATGGACCAACCTTTCCAGTTAAAGTGGTTCACTCGACACAAAGTTCATTCTGTTAAAAAAATCACTATTTGTGAATAAGCAAAAATTTGTTGTTTCTTCCTTGCAAAGTTTAATAAGCCAAGCAACAAATTTTAAACTTTCATCTTCTATGTATATAAAAATCACACAATCATCTATTTTGTGTCTTTATAACCTTCGCCAGTTGACATTAACAATTTAATTGTCGCCTTAAAAAACTTTATTTACATTAAAATCAGGAATAACGTCAAATTACTTTTTTATATCGAAGAATGAATTTTCCTGAATATTACTTTCCATATCCTCAGCTTAACATTCTCTAATATACTTTTGGCTGAATATTATATTTTCTATACCTTCAGATCAATGTTGTATCCCATATATTCACCTCCATATCCTTCCCTATATATTACTTCAATGTTGTTTTCTATATCTTCATTATATATCCATTGCGAATGATAAACGGCGGTGGCGTGTGGTTGTGTTCCGCGCAGTTCACACGCAACAGCCTCATCTCCTTGTCCGCAGTGAAGCGGCTCCTGCAGGAGCCTCCCTTTGTGCAACGCCACAGGGTCGTCGACTGTGTGGTCTTGTTCTTGTAATAGGTGTAGCCGTCCAAGATGCCCAACAGCCGGCCAGACAAGTTGTTGGCCCACTTAACTGATGAAAAATAAATCAATTCATATTAAGATATGAGGAAATCAATTTAAAGTTGAGAATACACTTAATTTCATGGCACCATAGTGTAGAAATGAAATTCAATAGATAAGTTTTATTTTTATTTATTTGGACATAATACATTTTGAAATTTAATTTAATCAATTTGATAAACACGAAAGCCGACCGACTTAAAATGTATTTTACACTCGCTTTATCAAGGCGAACCTAACCTTAATTTCGTAGGTGCGTCGATCCGGGGGGCTGTAGCAGGGAACGTAGAAATATGTGAACATATATACATACATCCACTTGAAAGACATTACCCCCCTTCAGACGCAATAAAATATTTTTTTAAATATACTTAGTATAGCCATAAATGCTATTACAAATACAAATAAAAAGTGTTCCACTTAAATTTGGAATCTGTCATTTTCATACGAGTGTTCATTGTGTTTTCTCATTTGGCACAAATACGTTGTACAATATTTTGCCATATTAAAATGGAGTGTGGGATAAAGAGAACAGAACCGATGTGATTGCATTACACAAAGTAGGTATGATGTCAAGTACAGTTTTTAAAACTCTCCACACAGTTGGTATAAGTCAATTGTTTGTGTACCATTGTGGTTATTAATAGGTACAATGAGACTTCCTCCGTGTGTGACAGTTAAAGATCTGGCCGTGCACGTAGTGAAAGAGGTAGTTATGGCAAAAGATAGGGAAACGGATCTCGCGAAATGAGGATAGCACGTAGAACCATGTCGCTTATTTTGGATTAGGACTTGCAGGCTATAAGAGACGCACTGGTCATTTCTCAACTATATAAATAGGATCGGAAAACCGAAACAACTACTGAAGCGGTACGCAAAGTGAGGTCACAGGAAAATTTTGTTTACGGATGAGAAAAAATTTAGAATTCGGCACCATTTTAACAAACAAAAGGACCGTATTTATGCTCAAAGATCTAAGGAAGCTTCCCAATTAGCCGACAGAGTGCAACGTGTGCATTATCTGGCTTCAGTGATGGTTTGGTGTTAGCTATGAAGGAGTGACTGAGCAATATCTTTCTGTGAAAAAGGTATGAAAACATCGGCACAAATGTATCAAGATACCATTCTTGAGTATGGTTGTAAAGCCCTTTCATAACACCATGGTCCATAAACAAGTACGGCCCCCTAGCAAAACTTGGGACCAGATTGTAAAGCTCGATCCACCCAATCTTCGTTAAAATGAAAGTTCCGGACTTGAACAGAGCTAAAAACCACCCTTCATCTAGTTTTGACCTTAATCCGCTGGATTATGATTTATGGACAGTTTTAGAGGAGAGTACAGCACAGATTGTTTTAGACGCCATGATACTTTGGAGACCCTAACTGTCAACTTTTAAAGGACTGTATTGGAGACAGAAAACTAATGAGTGTTGCTTGCATTAAGGAACATATATTTTTCTTACAATATTTATGGCAAGACTAGGACTAGGTATTTTGATTCTTTATTCTATATTGTAAGAGGACCAAATAGCATTCGGAGCCTTTTGATGAATACCCACGCCTATATATATCCGCATAGTTGTCATGCAGACGTGTAGCCCTCCTTATCTCCTCCCCTCCAATGAGCCGCCGGACACAAACAGCGTAGGTGTCACTTTACAGCGACATCATGAGCAATGGCTGTTTTAATACATTATTGCGCTTAGCCAGCCATTTCCCTTATCTATCACCAATCTATAATACACTGAACCTATATGAGAACCCCAATTTATTCAGAAAAACGATTATGTTATAATTATCCTAAATGTAGACATGATATAACATTCGACAATGTTACTCCTAACAAGATTTTTATTGGGTCTTTTTAATACGCGTCTAAACCTTTATAAGCATTCCATTGTAGATTATAAACTGTGGGGCTGGATGAGGGTGCGGAAAGTTGCTCATGCGCACGATCTTCATGTTCTTGTCGGCGATGAAGCGACACCTGCACGAACTTCCCTTTGTACAGCGCCATACTGTTGACTTCGTGGTTTCCTTGTTCTGATAGAATGTAAACCCATCAAGAACAGCTACCATTTTGCCCGCTTTATTTCTCAGCCAAACAACTATACAAAGAAGCAATATATACATATGTGTGTATGTAAAATAATTTTCACTCGATTAAGCAAAAACAAAAAAAGGAAGAAAAGAAATGAATCTTAACAATTATGAAGCTTTAGGGATTAGCACGCACACAAAATCACAGTTACACATACTGTTACATTTAGTGGAGTCTAAAACCTAAAACCTTTCTCAAGAGGCGGAAAAATATTACCTTACTAAAAATTAAAAATAATAAGTCCCTTTTAATTTTTCTCTATAGCAACTGGATTGTTTGTAGGTATTATACTTGTTTACTGCAATAATAAGTTTAGGAAATAAAAATATGTTGTAACACGAAGAAAAATATTAACATTTATGTTAAAAGCATCGTAATCTCTAATTTAACTAGATCTTTACATATATTCCATTGTGAATTACAAAATTGGGTGCTGGATGGTGGTGTGGTGATGTTCGTCCATCTAAAAAGTTTCTGCGAGCGTCAGTTTGAAACCGACATTTACAAGAGTTTCCGAACGTGCACCGCCATGTTGTTGTATTTTTATTATCACGTAATTTGCAGTAAGTGTATCCGTTTATAATAGCTATTATTTTACCGGAACTGTTTTGGATCCATTGCACTGAAATAAAATAAACTTCATCAGACAAAAAGTATACTTCGCCATAAATAATTGTAGTAGATATAGTAATTGGTAGTATATTCACTGATGGATTTGTTTCCCAGGTTTTACTAAGATCATGGCCCAGCCCTAGTTCAACCCCAAACGGTAGATTTACTTGACTTTCGAAGAGATATTTTAACAATATATATCGAATTGAAAGTAATACTTTCCAAAACATGAAATGTTTAGTTTCAATAATTACTGTAGATATACATATATTAATTTGATCTTCCGATCTGGTATTTTAATGATATTTTAATGCGATGCGAAAATACAATATAAAAATATCTAGCAATGAATAGAATATTTATTTGCTGAATGCATGTTATAATAAGTGTAAAAAAGTAAAAATAAATAAGTAATCACATATATTCGACCACTTAGACATGCAAACATTTATAGAAAAAATGGTCATCAATAAATGCAACAAATATTAAATTCTATTTCATGTAAATACCAACAATATATATATATTATTTGTAGACACTATTCTTTTCAACTTATTTTACAAAGATTTTATTGATCATGATGAATATTAATGTGAACTCGTTTGTAAGTGCTTTGAATATATACAGATATATACAGATATACACAGATATATACAGATATACACAGATATATAAAAGCACTAAGCTATAGAGCTTAGTGCTTTTATATTATACTAATAATGAACAGATAGATATTTTTATACTATTATAAATAGTACAAAAATATTGCCTGAGTATAATTTTTAATGAATGGTCGAAGCAGGTCCAATATAAAGAGGACCCTAGAACTAGGGTATTTGGGTCCTATACTATTAAAACACAGTTACCATGTGTTAAGATTTATCCATATCTGCCTATTAGCTTTTACACTTTCATAAAAACACCATTATGTATAATGAAGTGCGGTCTCTTGTGTTGGTGCGTCAATGACTTGGCGCGCACAACATTCATGTGTCTGTCGACTGCGAACTGGCACTTGCAGGAGTTGCCGTGCGTGCAGCGCCAGATCGAGGTCCTCTGCGTCTCCCGACACCTGAAGAAAGTGAACCCGTCTACGATGCCCATCAGTTTACCCGTCGCGTTCTTCACCCATTGCACTGATACTGAAATATACACATTCACTCAACACAAGTCATTTACTACTTACAGAACCAGACGATAGCTCTTTTTTATACTAGCGACAGGGACACGCGAGAATTCGGAGCCATTTGGAGACTAACAACTCCCATGTAATGTGTATGGAGGTGCGTTGGCCTTCTTCAGCCTATCCTTCCTATAGGGCCACCGGATAATCACAAGCCTCACGGATCGTGACAGCATGAGAATTCTTTTAAGGCGATCTCATGTGAGCGAAGGATTACCGGCCCAATTCGGCGGCGACGCCATGGATCTTTTATTTGCCTACGGATCGCTTAGTGGCTGAATACCGATGACCACAGACACCCGTATATACAGAGGATGCCAGTGGGGCATCCCAGCTCTCACAAACTCTAATTCGTTAAGGATAATTAATTAATAATTCAAAGCTGTCAATGAAAACTATCTTGTTGAAATACATCAACTTCCTTGCTCACTTTCGCTGAATGTAAAGGTTGCATTAAAATTCAAACCAGCAACTTTCTTATTGACACATGTTTATGGTTTACATTAGATATTTTGTAAACCGTAAACATCTGAAATTCTCTCACCATATATTGTAAAACTACTGTTAAACAAAATATTAATTTGTTTTCACTTGTAATATCTTCTCTACAATATTTTTTGTGTAGAAAAATAATAACTACAGTATAAATAATGTCTAATAAACCCGAACAAAGGATATTTTTATTTTCGTAAAATAAACATTAAAAATGTTATAACGTTACAAGGAAGTAACCTATACTTTTGATACGCTTAGTAACACTTTTATCACTTAGCACATTCATAGATAACAAAAAACTTACATAAGTATAGTAAGTAGATACACTTACGAGTTGTGGATGTACTAGCACACCTCTGCCTACCTCTTCGGGGATAACAGGCGTGAAGGTATTTTTTTTTTAATTATATATATATATATATATATATATATATAATTTTAATTGACATTTTAGATATTACGACAATTCCCGATGGAACCAGTATTCTAGTATTCCATAGAACGCACCATCCATACAAACATTTGGTTATCACCACATTCTTTACGGGAACACAGTGATATAAATCGACAGTCCCTAAACCTAACCTTTTTTTTTTGTTCACGCGGGGATACGCATTTATGCGTCTTTACCGGCCCTGGATGGGGTCCAGTGGTTAGTGGGGCTCGCGGCACGTGATAGTGCCGAATACCCACAACAGCCACAGTAAGTGCCATCCGTGCCTTTTTGGTGAGGTGGCACCCCCAACTACTTTGGGACAGTTTAATGGGGAATGGGGTGAAGTTCCCATCCTCGCCCCCTGCCCCGTGCGCAGTGACGCTGCCTTTTCTCTTACAAAGCACTAACAGCTGCTCCTCCTCCTGCTCTTTAGTCCCCTCTTCTCATAAGAGCCGCGGTACAAATAGCTCCCGCCTCTTCGGTTCAATTGGCTTCGCTCCATAATGTCTGGGTTCTCCCCCAGGCTACTGAGTCTCACCGCCACGACAAAGCTTGAACAGTGGCCCTAAACCTAACCTAACCGATCCCTTTCGATGTTCATTTCCTTAACTTAACCAACACCCCATTGTGTATGATGAACTCAGGCGGTGGATGGTCGTGTGGAGAGGTTTTCTCTCGCAGCAGCACCATCTCGTTGTTGAGCATGAACTGGCACCTGCACGAGTTGCCTCTGGTGCACCGCCAAGTAGTCGTAAACTGCGTCTGTCGCTTCTTTAAGTACGTGAACCCATTGACGATGGCGATCACTCTGCCCGAGCCGTTCTTGACCCATTGTACTGTCAGCAAATAAACTTTTATTATAGTTAAAATCAGTCTTACTCTTTAAGAAGTTACCATTAGTTTCATATCTATACGTGTCTATATCTGATTATAAAACAAAGTCCTGAAAAGCTGTCTTTTGCATGTGATCGATTGTCTCAAAATTAGATGAATGCACCCTTGGATAGAACTTGCACCCAGAAAGGTTTTAATTTACAATTTGTTATGGTAACCATAGTTCCCCTATTTATTCTCAAACAAATTCTTCATTGCCCAAATGCTGTCTTTTGAAGTGCTAGTACTTAGAGAACAAATATAAAGCAGTTTGTTAAATATTTTTGCCGTTACAATCATTCAGACCACAAAGATCTTTGTTTTGCCACTATGTCTCTGCTGGAGGGTGTTCAAATTACTAAAATGAAAATATCTTTTGTAAATCAATAGATTCAGGACAATACCAAGACATACAGTGAGCGTCTGAAAATCGTCCATATAAAAGATTATGTGGACGGTTTTTCACTCTAGAACTTGAACACCAATAGAGACATAGTGACGACTAATAAATTATGTACTTTGTAAAATTACTTAGACAAATGTGCGTAAGGTTGTCTTTTCAATGAAATCTTTTAAGTAGAATCTCAACTGAACATTTAAGTAGAATCTGCATTGAAAACAACTTGGTCTCATAAACGTTAGGATGACATTCCAAAAAAAAATGCTTTGTAGTGACAGTTTAGTATGAAATCATACGAGTATATCGTATTTTTGTAAATCCCGTTCCTATAATATCATATCATATCATATCATGTGATAATAACATCGTCCTTTATGAAAAGTGAAAGGGAACACTTTCGCTAATGCCAAGCACTATCGGAAAAGATAATGTGAAAAACTTTTAAGTCACCAATTGATTTAGAAATCTTGCCTGCATCCATAGTTTTCCATTGCGATAGTGAAGTATTTGCTTACATTATATTCGCAACGTTTTTACACATGTACGTGTTTACACAATACCAGCAGGGCTACTGCGGAGATGGATATGTCAGACTTGAAACGTCCTTGCAGCCCTATGGAAACAGCTATGAATAAAAAAATAAACTCACACTTACGATTAAGGTCAGTAACACTTAGCACATTCCCGACCTTATTATTTATTAAATTTATTAAAAATAGATAACAATTTTTTCCTGTAAAGTAACTTTCAATTCTAAGTTTATTAACGTATTTCTAACTGCAACTTATTTCATAAGTTCCAGTTTAATTTAAAAAATATTTGCAAAAGCAATACACATGTTTTGTAAACATAATAATCCAAAATGGATGATTCAGAGTAAACAATTAACTTAAAAATTAGTTAATAAAATTATCAAATAATTTTAATTAATTACAGCCTCACATGATACGTTCATTTCGATGTTTTTGGTATCTTGATGTACACACCGTCGTGGACTATATACAGAGGTGCTGGATGGTTATGCGGCCCCATTTTGTTTTGTATAACCTTCCTGTCATTGTCAACTATGAATTGACATTTACACGAATTTCTTTTTGTGCAACGCCAAGTGGTTGTATAGTGGGAATGTCTTTTTTTTAAATACGTGAAACCATCGGCGATAGCTATCATAGTGCCCGACGCGTTCTTGACCCATGCAACTGTTGTTAAAACAAAACGAGTAAAATCAGTAGTACTTATATGTGGGAAATTTATTTGCTGACATTCAAAAAGTGAGAAAAGATGGCAGATGGGCCAATAAGGTTCTGGAGTGGAGGCCGCGTTTAGGGAAACGAAGTGTTGTTTGACCTTTCACAAGGTGAGAAGACGATCTTCGTGCAGTGGCCGGTCCGGGATGGATGCGAATAACAGTAGATCGGCCGTCTTCGCGTTCATTGAAAGAGGCCTATGTCCAGCAGTGGACCGATCAGGGCTGAAAACGATGATGACACAATGTAGACCCCGCGCGTGAAAGTAACATATTAGTCACGAAATAGTAAGTCAAGAAATGAAATCCCACTTCATTAGCGTCTCCATCTGTCGTTGAAAAACCAAAAGTTGTTAATCTATTTACCATCGACGGGTCTTAAGCTATAAGAGTAATTTTAAATACTACGAGAAATAAATAATCATAATATTCTATGTTAAGATATTTACAACGTTACAATGAATACTCCGACCTTATATGACAACAACAACATTAAGGATAATTATAACATTAGGAGTACTAATTATTTAATTGTATTTTAGGTACATATTCGGTGCCATCATGGTTTTATAAATATTTTTATGATGTAACAAAAATAGCTAAATAAAAACGACCGGCTGGTTCAGTTGGTGACGTGGCGGTTAGTCCGCGCGTTATGCCAGAGGTCGCGGGTTCGAATCTCGCCTAGGTCATGGATTTTTGTATATGTATTACACGTATCACTATGATGAAAATCTTAAATATACAAGATTTCTTTAATATGTAAAAATATTAAATATATTTCCGTTGTGTTGGACCTGTAACACAAGTCCTTACGGTACTTACCGCAGGACTATGCTAAAGTGGTGTGAAGGCCCGTAGAAGCTATAAATAGGTCGTATGAAGATGATCTGCGTTGAACAAACTTTTATGAAAACATGACCTTAGGTAATTGCTACTCTACACCTTTATAATAATTCCCTTGTGAACGACAAATCGTGGCGGAGGATGGTTATGGATCAACATCTTCATCTGCACCGTATGAGTCTTGTCGTGGACTGTGAACCGGCTCTTGCAGGATATTCTCCTTGTACACCGCCAGATCGTCGTGAACTGTGTCTTCCCGCTCTTCGAGAAAGTGTAACCGTTGACAATTCCTAATATTTTCCCTGAGGATTTCCTGGCCCACATAACTGAAACAAGAGACATGTATGATGAAATTAATAAAATATACTTTATAGAGTGCGAGTATAAAACTACATACATTTGGCGAGTGTTTTTAAACTGGTGAGTTGAATTGAAAATCGATCATAACAAATTGTGCGGAATGGATTCATTTGTACGACATACATATAATTAATTAAAGAATTAGTATTTAATAATTAATTATTTGATTAATAATCAAATTATGACTATTATATGTGTCTGTGTATGTATATAGATTTATGTGTTCCCTGTTACAAGTTGAAGAATCTTCTTGATAGATTTTAGCGTATCCGGTGTGGTTGGATTCGTATTGATAACGCGAATAGTACCAGGTACATGAAAAAGCTTTGGATTCATAGAAGGTGTTATATCACACATCCATAATATTGACAAAAAAATGTGGATTTCACAAACGAGAAAACTTTGGTAGCCGTCATTATCATCACATTTGAGACAAATTTAATTTTCAGGTACATTAAAGCACCAGTTTTGTAGCCATGTTATATGTATAAATACGTTTGGTATCTATTTATAAATGTATTTTTAGTTATCTTGCTTCACTTTGTACGATAAAACAAGATCCTGTTATTCAAGTTGAAATTCAAGTGTTGTTATTTTATGTTTTATAAGTTTACAAGCGCTATCTATAACAAGCAACAAAAAATGACGTCTTCTTTGTGAAGTTAACTTTTCTCCTTGCCATTAACATGTAGGGCTTTGAATAACGATCCAAAAATCATAACTTGTACATTGAATTTTAACAGAAACTAGAGAATTTGAAATGAAAAACTTAATATTAATAACAAAAAATTCGACAGCTTAAAATATTAATTAACAGAAATGAAATAAAAAGGTTATTTGTAGTTTGTCTGTGGTACAGACGGGACGCATTTAAAATCTTGAATGTTAAAAAATCCTCTTCATTTATAACGAAACCACGACTGTAGAAGCAGCTAATGACTATAGCATTGCGTTTTTTTTCACAACTTTATCACGCAACGCTTTTTTGATTGCACGTTTACATAGCTTAACGGCATTTTCCGCTGCCTCATTTGATGCTGGATGATAAGTGGGTGAATGACTCTGACGTATACCGTTACTATCCACAAAGTTTTTAAATTCACTACTCGTGAAGGGAGGGCTCTGACCCGACACTTCTTCCTCTGGTAATCCGAACCGAGGAAATGTGGACCGTAAGACCTTAATTACATTTGTTGCGTTAGTTCTTTTCATTTCAATTATTTCCAACCATTTTGACGATCGATTAACACGAAAAATGTTAGACCTTCGTAAGGCCACAGGAAATCGACATGTAACCTAGTCCAAGGTCGGCCGTGGTGTTGCCATGGCTGTGGCAATGACAGCGGCGGCGCGTCGGCCACGGCCGCACACGTCTCGCACTGTCGACGTGCAATTTCTATATCGACGTCTATATTCGGCCACCCTACGTAACTTCTACCTAATGATTTCTTTTTTACCACTCCTAAATGACTGCTGTGTAACTGCTGTAAAATTGTATCAATACATTTGGTATTGTCATTCATTAGCCCCACACAATACACCCGCAATCTACATACAGTTTATTTCGTCTGGCAAAATATGGCTTCAACTGCCCACCTGGACACTCCGCCGGCCATCCTGATTGAATATAAAATGTACCTCTACTTAAAAGTATATCATCTCCTCTTTCACATCGTCGCTCCTAATCGGCAGAAAGTCTTCGACGGAATGAACGTAAGTATTGTCTTTTTTTTTTGTTAAATTACGAGCAGATTCCGAAATAAGACGTGACAAGGCATCGGCACAATTCTATTTTTTACCGATTGACATTGTTCGCACTAAAAGTTTGTCCGTTCACTATTAACACAGTCACAGGTCCCTAAAATAATCCTCGTCGCCACTGTAGAATTGGGGAGAAATAATTAACACGTCTTTAAGACACTCGTATATTCGGAGACTGGTTTTACAACGAACGTTATTTGCGAACACATAATTATTTATCTACCCTCACTTATTACTATTTTATTAACAACATACATTACACATACATAGTCATAAAATCAATATACATAGCAAACAAAACGGATTACTTTTATGTAATCACACTTATCCAATTGTTTCATGAACATGTGTGTAAGAAGCAATACGTGTACAGGGCATGTAAAGCGCAATTAAATCTTAATAAAAACACCATTGCGTATGAGAAACTTGGGCGGTGGGTGTACATGCTCCTTTCCATTTGGACGTATGATATTGGTTTGTTTCCTCAGGCTGAAGCGGCATCGGCACGGACGGCCGTTTGTGCACCGCCATATAGAAGATGTCCGCGTCTCGCCGTTTTTGTAGAAAGTAAATCCATTGATAATAGCAATTATTTTACCCGATATGTTCTTCACCCATTCAACTGTGAAAAGTTTAACTAGCATAAACATTCATATCTTAAGGGAAGTTTCCCTTATATACTTATATACTTGTCTGCAAGATTATGCGGATGTATGTGCGCGGCTGCAGTCATCTACTGCTCCTTTGTCGCTTCTCGCATAATAACAGTTGTTATTATAACCAGTGACGGCAGGGCGTCGGATATCAACCACCGTCGTGGCGTGCATTTGGTGACATCCAACTGCCATTAACAATCGCGCCGGTTATGAACACGTTGACCCTCATTATTTCGGTCTTACCAATTGGCCATCAGACTTGCATAGTTCCCACAAAACGCGACAGTAATGGTGACAGTGCCATTACCATACGGCCCCCCTTTTTTGAACTACCGAGCGGAAAATTGTGAGACCTGAATATAAATGATTAGTGAAAAGTTTGTTTCGTGAATTTTGACTACATTTTAATAAAATAATTTAATTTTTATTCAAAAGGTCACAAACGCCAGAGAGCCAGGAGTTCAGAACATTACTCCTATATATCTAATAACACATTAACATTTTGGTTGAAACTATAAATTAGTTTACAATTGCGTAAAGCTACGAGCATAGACATGGTATAGATAGAGTAGAGAAACGTAAAATGCGTCCGTCGAAGCCGACAGATAAAGTAAATGTGTTTTACTATCTCTTTTTTCACCCATTTCTCACTGCGCAATGCGCATGCGAGATAATAAAGACATGGAAAGTAATACATTCTCATCTTCCGCCTCTGTCAACAAACACTCGCACTCATGGACCTGTCTATTGTTTCCCTACTCTATGGATATTATCACTATGGTTTATGGTCATGGGGGGGGGGTATAGTGTCTACGGTAGATCAACTACATGTGCCACACAATTTACTGATGCAAATAAATTCTGAATCTACAACTCATTAGTTGTCCAATGCGAGCATCGAGATCGTTCGGTAGATTACTGTACTTTCAGGACATTCACAAATCGCGAAAGTGTAGCCGTTACTCAACGCAATATTTCAGAGAGATCTATTCTACCATTACTACACTAAACTTTACCCAAGTAATATATACACTCGCTCCTCATGAGCTAATCTTTTTTATAGATTTATATTAGCAAAATATTTCTTAAGTACCTGTACAAATCTAAAACAATTTATACTAGAGAGACATACCAGAGATCGAAATATTAGTTATAAAAATACTCGACTTCAAATACAGTTTGACTGTGAATTTGTGTAAAATCTTTTTTTTTACATATAAAAACTAAATATCATAATGTGTTTGGCATTGTCACTACGAAACTATAAATTTGGGTTTTTTGTAATGAACTGTAGTGTACATATCGTTTTATTTACTTAATTTAATATACAATGTATATTCCTAATGTCTATATAAAATATTAGCTTTTTCCACATATTCTCTATATAATATTCAACTGTGCCCAATTTGTTATTCTTTGAAAAGGGATGGCAATTTTTTTCATCGCGCATATAATAAATAAATTTATAATTTGTAAGTCACAATTTTATGTAAAACGCCATCTTGTATGACAAACTCGTTGGGACGGTGCGAATGTTCCAGGGAGCGTCGAATGAGCGTGAGTTCGTCTCTGAGCGAGATGAAACGGGCCTTGCACCCCTTGCCCTTCGTGCAGCGCCAGCTGATGGTGTTCTTGTTGACGGACGCACAGTAATACGTGTGGCCGTCCAACACGGCCACTTCCTTGCCGGTAGAGTTCTTCACCAACGTCACTGTGAACATTCATTATTACTGTTAATTTACATGATTGAATACAGTAGTTTTAATTATAGTCGTAAAACCTGAATTTTGTACAAATGTAATCATATTATTTAATAGACTAAAGGTAGTCAAAGTCTTACATCTAAAGATATCCATTAAAAAAGAATGACGAAATAAATCACGGATTTTATAGCGATTTGCTTTAGTATTTTACAATTCCGACGTCTCAAAAGATTTACAGCTACCATGATTATGTCACGGGTGAACGGAGATGACAGGCGTCCTGATGTCATAATTTTATAAATAAACCGCGATAAAATCCGTGAAACTACTTTTATTGTGCTGTGTAACACTCGCGTAAACATTTTAAATCGTTATGAAAGAAATGGTCATTACAAAGTGTTTCACCGGTAGACACTCATGACTTATGATAATATGTGGTCATGAAAGCTAATAATGTGTGGTTATTTTGATCATCATGAAACTTTATAGTGACCTTAAAGCAACAAATAAAAATAGTACAGATTGTTGTAAAAATATATTTCTAACAGTTATAAAAATATTTCTGGATATTAACGATTTAAGTTAAGCACACTAAAACTAGGTACCATATTTATATATTTTTGTTTAGTGTTTCCTAGCTAGCAACTTGGTACTCCCCGTTCGCGCCGGCCCAATTTGGTCGCAATGCAGCATGGCACTACCTCATACTCAATTCCCTTAACATATTTGTACTACGCCATCTTTCACGCAATATGTAGACGGATGATGAGGGTGAAATATGGAAGACTTGATAATGATGGGTAAATTCTTCTGTGTGATGAATCGGGCTTTACAGTTTTTGCCCTTCGTACAACGCCAGGCCATCGTGCCGCATAACCATCTAAAATAGCCACGGGTTTCCCCTGAAGATTCACTGCCACTATAACTGTTAAAAATTAAGTTATATTTTAATTTACCAAAAAAATTTAAAATCCATTAATGTATAGCATGGAGGAGCGAATGAGAAATCCGACCCTTTTGAGGACTACGGCGCCAACAGATATCCGCACATTTGTCACACAGACACGGCGGTGCCATTGGAGCGAGAGGTAATTGTATTATAATGTATGACCTGTTACTCGTATTGGACATAATAAACTGCCATTAATTTAATTGAGTATTAGGCACATACTTATCAAGTAGGCACTGGAGTGAATTAGGCACATACTTATCAAGTAGGCACTGGAGTGAATTAGACACATACTTATCAAGTAGGCACTGGAGTGAATTAGGCACATACTTATCAAGTAGGCACTGGAGTGAATTAGACACATACTTATCATGTAGGCACTGGAGTGAATTAGGCACATACTTGTCAAGTAGGCACTGGAGTAGAAAACTGTAATTGGGAAGCCAAAGAAAGATTGTTAGTATAATTTATTACGTAAGTATATTTGTATAAATACGCAAATTCACAACTTTGGCGACCCGGTTGCCAATGGACTCGGGGTCACTTCCTCCATAAGCGGCTCCTTAGCCGCTTATTTTTTTCCAGTTAGAGAATTAAGAATCCCCTAACAGGTGTTGATTCTGTAGGATATATAAAACGCAGCTACTACTAAGAATATCATATTCCTAATGATTTTATTCACAGATCGACTTTACTTACTATATGTGGTTATTTTATTTACAACAGTAGTGTTTTATCATATCATTCCGATAATGATATTAAACAAAAACTTGTAGTTTCATTCGATTACAATGAAACTGTTTTGAAAGGAACCTCTGGTTCTCCCGTAAGCATTGGATATAAATATTTCAAAAATGAACTGGTAAGGAAAGAGGACTGTCTAACATTTTGTGGAGGTGTTGTATCGGGAATAAAATAAAGGAAATAAAATACACGAGACAGCTTTGATAGTAGAAATCTATGAATACATGCTTAATTATAGCCATTAAATTAATTATTGAATCTTTCCTGGGTAAGCAACATTGCCACAAAGCAAAAACAAGCCAGAGTGAATGTAATTATTCACTTTAGTGTTTCTTGAAGTAAGAGATCTCTCATGCATAAGCTCACACTATAGAAAGTCATATTAAGGTGTAGTATTTGCTCACGTAGAAATTTTGCAGAAAATGCATGATCGCTTCCTGGGTATAGCCCAACGGTTGTCCCTGGTATGTGCGCATCCTTGACCTACGCAAGGACTTTGAACTGCCCTCCATCCGACGCCCTCTGCCCCCCCCCCCCGGTCATGATCGTCTTCATAAGCCAGACGTACACGTCAGCGCGCGAGCTGCCCCCGATGTCAAACTCAGGGATGGAGAGACCTCCCGGTCCCTCTGGCCATGACAGTAATACTTAAATTTGCTGTTACAAACACTCTCATATCGGGGTGTATCGCTCCCATCTGCGGGAAAGAGGGTTTCGGTCTCTCTTTCGACCCCAAACCTAGTCTCGTCGCCAGAAAGCACTCATAGCAGTCCGATTAGCTGTATTGGGCTTCTTTTCTCTTCCACAGCAAAAACTCAGTTCCGAAAAGAAGATGTTGCCTATTCAATATTACGAGGTCATTGATCGATCGGCATCTTCCTCTTGACAATAAGATAACAAACAATAACATGGCGTGAACAAACAATAACACGAATCAGGGGCTTGGATGAAGCAGATTTAATAGAAATGTAACAAACTAGGATGCTCTATACTGACTGCCTTATATACGATTAACAATATTGTCAAACTGGAAATAGGTTTCTAGCTTGTAAGTTTACTAAAGTTTTTATAGTATAGGGGATATACGCATAATTGTCTATTTAGTCACTCATACTAACTTATTCTATTTTTAATCAAATCTTTGTATTTTTCTCTATTCGTGATGCATCGGTACAGGACCACACTTGAAATGAACCGTCTCCATTATCTGTAAATATAACAACCGCAAAATAGCAGCCTATAGTGACTGAAATATCCGAATTGTAAACGGAACCGCAACTGTGATTGACTACGAGTAAACCGTCAAAAACAGTTTTATTGTTATAAAAAACTGCTTCAGAAAGAGTGATTATATCTTACTTATCCAGTTTCGTCTTGAAATATATGCATTCAATTGGTAATATTTATAACTTTAACATAAATATTTCAGTCTTAAGCACATTTATATAAATTTTAAATAAACCGCTTATTACGTGATTTATTACTTGTATTATATTTGTTATATTTGTTTTGTGTGAAATGATAAAATCCTTTCACACTTCACAAATATTAGACCGCATCTCTTTTTTATATCTGATTATATCTGATGGGAGAGATACGTAGCCAGGTATAGCATGCGTTTACGTAGTACCAGTCCTGTAGCCAACTATGATTTGATTTTGTAATATACAACCGTTGATATGCTGAATTGAATAGGAGCGGAGTTTTTAGTTTTCTCCATAAGAAACAATTTAGGGCACGCGGTATGAAAAAAAATGTTAAAGAGTAAAAATGTTAAAGAGTATGTATTGCGTTTTGTCGCCCTTAGGTCGCAGACGCCACTTACGGTTAGTGACGGACAATTCTACGGACGGACGGACTCATCTAAGCCAATACTTAAATTCATATCTTCTAAAGCTTTTAGTTCATATTAAAATAGATAATACGTTCAATACTTTATCCCTTAAGACAGATAATTCATTAATTAAGATAGAAAAGTACCATCTTACCTTATCTTATCCTTAAATATTATAATTACGTGCTTATTTGGTATTATTATATCGCAACCTATTTTTAATATAACACCAATAAAATAGAAGTCATAGCTCAAGAATTAAGTTCTAATAAAATGGAAAATGTATTAAGTTGATACAATATTTAACCGACTTTGTATAGTATTCCGTCGCGCACCAGAAAGTGCGGTGGCGAATGGTTGTGCTGCAGACACCCGCGCAGCACATGCAGCGCTGTGGTGGTTGTGAAACGGCTCCTGCAGGGGAAGCCCCGAGTGCACCGCCAGAACATCGTCCACGGACTGGACGAAGAACAATAGAATGTATAGCCATGGATCACCACCACGCGCTTTCCGATGCGGTTCTTATACCACATTACTATAAAATAATGAACTATGGTATATTTCGAATTTCCAACTTTGGATGTGGTCAATGGTTTGGTAATACACTAGTGTAGTTAGTGTAGTAAGGTAGTGACCTTGAGCAGGTACCTTGAGGACCTTGTCTCTCCTCACGCAATAATAAAGGTCAGCTTCACAGGTTCCTATTAAGGTCCCGGTTAGCATTTATTACTATTAGTATCTTAGCTGACAAATAATTAGCAAATTTCTCTTTCTAAGGTTCCGACATAAAGTTAAGAATTAAGTATTGAGTCTTCTGACACTTTATAGGCACCTGCGAATTAGGCGTGCACTAGATTTATTGTGACTTCAAATGATAACACTTTGTGCACTCACAAATCTATATGTTATAAAAGCTATATGATGTTATTAGAAAATGAGTAGTTCTCATAAATATTTATGTTTCTACTATAAATACGCTATATTTAGTGTTTGTTTTAGAACTGATTTATGAAGACATGCCAGTATCTCTAAATCTGCTGAGTGAATATCAATATGCACTTATTTAAGTAATGTATAAAATTTAGCTATAAAATAATAATGATATAAATAACAACAAAAGTAATACTGACCTTAAAAAAGGTAAACACCATCTATGTGTAGCCACATAAAAAGAAACACCATGGATATTCGTAAAATATTTAACCACTTAAACAATAAACTTGACTAAAATACATTTGACGAATATGTAGTCTTGTAAACAAAGTAAGAATTATTCATATTCACACCAATATTCAAAAATAATAATTGCAATCATTCAAAATTACATTTTTGTAAATTATAAAAATGGGGCTGACGACAATCCTAGGCCGAAGCCGACCCCAAACTGGAACCCCACATTTAACACAATATGACCCCACAATACACACACCTGTACACACGCATGGCGCCGCGGGTAAAATAGGGGTTGCAATGCATCAGCTGAGATGGTTAGGATTAATATATTTAGAGTGCAGCTAATGTCTAATAATATAAATGCGAATTTAATATGATTCTTACAAGAAAAAACGTCATCACATTTAATAAACGAAATTCGAAATTTGGCGTAGACATAGACTGCACTCTGTAATAACATAAGCGAAAATAATAAACATTGATGCGAAGATCCTGTTTTGGAACTGTAAATGAGTAAGTAAAATCAACATACATTGAGCTACTACCAGCTACTACCAGTGCTAATGTTATAATGCTACGGTTGCTCACGGTTGCTTACGGTTAGTTGTTGCGGTCGTTTGCACGCGCTAACCTCAGGACGTACTGGTTCGATTTGAAAAAGTATTCATAATAATTAATAGCCCATTTATCAAGGATTGGATATGGAAGGATAACTTGCTATATACCACCACGCTAAGAGAAACCGGACGGGAGTACGCAGGCAAAAGGCACGTAAAGTAGTGTAATAATAGCCCTGGTGTTGACGACCAATCGGCGCCTATGAACATTCACATAATTACTCCCCCGATGCGTTGCCCTGCTTCCCCCCCCCACCAATGGGCCACGGGCTACTCACAGACCGCACGAAACGCGACACTGAAGGTGACACTTTACGGAGGTATTATGTGAGCGAGAGGTACCTCCCCGATCGTGTCGGCCCAATTCCGTTGCATAGAAGGATGTAGTGTCATGCACTATGCACGGCACTACCTCCTACTATGCAGCATGGTACTACCTCTTCCTAAAATATGCCCGATAAACTCCTATGATCTAAAATGTAGTTTTCTTTGATTGTCCATATTGGCGTTACCGGAAAGGACGCCTCATGATCCTTGGATAGCCTTAAGACGATTATAAAAGGGGTATCACTAATGAACAATAACGTTAAATAAGTTAATCAGCAGGCAAGAGTCATACAAAAAAACGCCACCTTCCTTTCAAGTGTGCCTATTCGCATACGAACGTAGGTGTACACTTTTGGTTAACATTTAGTTCTCAAACATGTTGCGGTCTGTAACTTTCGCGCGCATTTTGGCGTTTCTGTAATAGACCCCGTTGAATATAACATGAGGCAGAGCTGGATGATTGTGTTCCAGCTGCATACGAGTAATTTCATTCTCGCCGGTCACGATGAACCGTCCCTTGCACGAGCCACTCCTGGTACAACGCCATATCCTGTTCGGTGAGCTGTTCGAACTATCGTTGTAATACGTGAATCCATTGATCAATGCTAGTGGTTTGCCTCTTTGATTCTTCACCCATAGCACTGTTATAACACGATGAGCATTAATTATTATACCAAAAAAATATTTGGTTGATTTTAATACGCAGAACATGAGTTTTGCGTGTCAGTGGGCGTATGCCAATTCTTAAAAAGAAAAGATAAAGATGTCCAATCTTGATGCCTTGTAGTCTAGCCACAAGGCATCAAGCATGTACTATCACATATCGCGATGTCCAGGGTTCGAGTTGCTATGTCAGACCAAATAACGTTGTATATTTTCCATTTGGAATAACATAGGTAGTGTCGAGAAGTTTGCGGTGTTACATGCCAGTGACATGGAGAGCTTCTTAACAATACTTCGGCATTTTTGCGCCCTACAGTTAGGCGCGGGACAAATTTTCAATTAGTAAAAGGGCCATATTGATGCGTCGTGTTCTAATGGCAACTACATTTTGTCAGATATCATGATGGGCGTACCAATGGCCGGACGAATAGTCTTGTATATTTTCAATTTTTAACAACAGTGGTGGAGTCAGGAAGTTCGCGGTGTTACACCCTTATGTTATGCCTTGGAACTAAGCGTGACGTTAACGTAAGGCGTAACGTTAGGCGTACGACTTATTTCTTTCTGCTCGAAAGAACTTGTAAGTGCGCACGCAAGTGTACTATGACAGGTTCAATATGAATATATATATTC
>JAFELO010000233.1:343640-372406 GCA_017140195.1 Eumaeus atala | reverse complement strand
TAATATAAGAAAAGAAAATAAGGGATCTGAGACGAATATATGTTGTCGTCATATTTTGCATGTAGCAAGAAACATGAAACATATAGCAACCATATCTGGTTCCATACATATCCATAATCTATAACAAAACTATACTGAATGCATCTAAATATATGTACGCGATGTTTCTTCTGCAATTTTTGCAGCAGCAACATATAATATGTCATTTAAAGATATATTTAATTACCGTAGAGGATGGTCATGAATAGTTTTGTAAGCAATAAATTTGTTAAACACCACATTAAAGGGTTTCATACACGACATCATTGTGTCTATTAATATACATTGCATCCCCAGAATTATATACAAAAATATACCGAGAATTATAAATAAAATATATTGTAGCTCTTGTCCTGCCAATTTTCATATAGTGATGCAATGAGATGTATCCTTCGATAATGTGCATCTTTACATCGTAGCGCCCGGGTGTGAGGCCTTTAAGACTGAAAAGGTCGATTAACAAGAGTAGAACACACAAGGTATTTAAAAAACTATTGAATAAAAAATAGATTCTATATTTCGCTAAACACATAATACAACAACACAATAAGATCTATGTCAAGTTACCGTGCACAGAATATGTTAAAAACTATTTGAGTACTTGTGACAAAAGAAATATATGCCAACACTGCATTTATGTGTTTAGAACTATTTGAGTACTTGTGACAAAAGAAATATATGCCAACACTGCATTTATGTGTTTAGAACTTTAAAAACTATAGTCCTCCGGGGAGAGGACGACAACACATTGATGAACATATATTTATGGGTCAGAATTTAAACACACATTACTACTGGCTCATAGAGGGGGAGGGACGGGGGGCAAGCAGTTGTGTGGGTGTTTGGCGACTTCAGATCGATCGCGCGAGGCAGAATGAATACTATGAATGAATACTAACATCACAGCCTACGAAGTTACACTGTGCTAACATCACGTGGTAAAGCCAATGAGATTAGTATATTTTTGATTTCAATTTCTCAATTTATACAGATAATTAATAACCTTAACAATTAAATAATCTTTATACATACTTTTTTATAGAAGTACTAGTTTTTTTTATAGAATAGGGGGCGAACGAGCAATGGGAGCCTTTACGATTACCGACACCGATGAACATCAGCATAGTTACTGTGTCGATGCGTTGCCCTCCTTCCCCCCTCCCCTTCCCCCCAATGGGCCACCGGCTACTCGAATACCGCACGAAACGCGACACTGAAGATGACACTTTACGGCGGTATTGTGTGGACGAGAGGTACCTCCTCGGTCTTGCCAGCCCAGTTCCGTTGCATAGGAGTAAATAATTTCATGCACTATACATGGCACCACTTCCTCCTATGCAGCATGGCACTACGTCTTCCTAAAATAAATAGCTATATACGATGCTTAATATAATAACAAATTAGTATTCATAAATAATTCTGACATTAGAAGTGGAATGTAACCTAAGGCAGTTTACACTTTGTTGGTAGTGATTGTTGAAATATTCTTACTATCATCGCCACGCACGTTTGGCATCAATTGAATGTGATCCGAATAAGTACATGTTGTGCTGCCTCGATGTTATGCGCAGCAAATTGTTGTCACCGTTCCAGTTAGTGCTCAGTTTCACCAGAGGTGAAAAATACTACCCACTACTCTACTTTAACATATTAAATACGTTTACTGAATGTTATGTTGATTATTTAACATTTACTTTCTAATTAATTTAATTATTTCCTTTATGCCAACATAAATAATTTATCATGTTTATGTATGTCATTATAATAAGCAATAAATGCACTTCAAATCAGATCCAATCTAAACATATTTATAACCGTATTTGGACGTTTGAATTTTATATAAGACTCCGTCGTACATGCGTATGGACGGCGGCGCGTGCGTGTGCTCCAGGGTGGTCACTCTGATGATTCTCCCGGTGCTGGTCGCTTTGAATCTCGCTTTACACGGGTATCCTTTGGTACACCTCCACATGCTCCCGTCCGCGGCCGAACGAGGGGCGTCGCATGTGTAATAGGTAAAACCTTCTAGTAACGCAATCCTTTTCCCATTGCCGTTCATCACGAACATAACTGAAATAGTTGTTTATGTATTCAATTTGCACCACTACACGTAATAAGTAAGGGAACCCTCGTTATAACAACAATAATACATCTTCACCAAGAGTGTGCTCCTAATGGGGTACAGGCAGAACCGAGCTTCAAATATCACGATCCTTACACACCTGGTTCCACATTTATTATCTTCAAGCAAACAAGCCGGTTGCGATGACTCTTGACAACACCATCGGCCAGTACCACATAACAGCAAATGTTAAAATTTTATTATTTGTTTGATAATCAGAAAATAAAAAGTTTAGAAACGTTTCGGCTCAAAGAAAAGTCCGAACTTCTTTACACAAAGTCATTTATTTCGTGTAAAATTTACTTTTAATGTTTTCATATTTTGGTATTCCTTAGTTTAGTGCAGCGCTTTACTCTTTAGTAGGTAATAGTATTTCGGAACTTCACATAGCCACAGCGCAATCACTTAATTACACGTTGTCTACGCTTATGGCAGTTTAACTCCAATTCATTGGACGTAAAGTCAGGCGGACACGAGTGGTGGTCCTCGCGTGTAATGCAGTTGTTTCGGTTAAGGTATAGCCGTGACTTGCACACACTTCTTTTCGAACACCTCCAACTACTGGAGCCGTCCTTATTATATCTGTCTTTGTTGTATCTGTGGCCGGCGCGAAGCATGATCGTTTTCCCTCGTTGCGATGTGATGATTTCATATTCTGAGATACCTTTATCACACGGACCGCCTTGTGGTTTACTTTCTGAAATTATCAGCTACAATCAAGTCTTTGTATCAAGAGAAGTTAGGCTTAATTTGTTAGCTTTAATGTTCATATATTACAAATATATTTGTAAAAAACTTGCATAACCCACGGCTTTACACAACGACAAACGAGCGATCGAAGCCTTTTTCCGACAACTGACGCCCACGAACATCAACATAACTGGTATACCGATGCATTGCTCTCCTTTTCATCTCTCCCCAATTGGCCACTCACTCACAAACCGCACGAAACGCGATAACGTAAGTGTCACTTTACGCCAGTATCAATTGAACGAGATGGGGGAGGCACCTAATGCCGGCACTACCTCTAACTATGCAGCACCTCTTACTCTCAGTAACGGCGTACTCATGTAATACTAGATATACTTAGCTAGCATCACTCCGAGGTTTCACCCGTGTAACTCCGCTCCAAACAAAGATTTTTCTCAATTCAGGCCAGTAGTTCCTGAGATTAGCTGAACGCGCTGAGAAAATAAACTCTCCAGCTTTATATTATTAGTACAGATTAATAAAACATGTTTTTATTACGGGACCCCAAAAAGAGTAGCTGCACGAATTAACGGACCTCATCCAGGGCTTGTTCGGGATACTGTTCTTATTTTCTATCTAGTCATCATTTAATGTAACTAGACTATGTCTATAAAGCTATAGAATATGTCTATAAAGTAATAAGAAATGCCAATCATCAATCAGTGAACGCAGAACACCCCAGCAAAGAAATTGTCATAATGAGCATGAATTGATTTTTATGGCTGAAATGGAACCATTAGGAATAATTCCATACAACAAAAAAAAATGCTTCCGTTGCTATATATAAACGAACGACAATGATATATATGATAAATAATGAAGCAAATACATTTAAGAATACTCAGATAAAACGAACTGAGTGTTCCTTCGTTTAATATACACATTAATAGTAACAACAAAAATACAACACATATAGTATTTATATCAATTATTATTATACAACATTTTATTTTACACAATTTTTTTGTCACTTGATAATACTAAATAGATGAAATCATTTTTACATTAATATAAATTAGACCTCAGAAGGGAGCACCAATTTCTGAATATGTACCAAACAGTTATTGGTATTATTGAATGCATTAATATGTACACGTAGTGGAATATTTCATGGTTTATTAGAAAAATATTAACAAACTGTGACGTAATCCGATTGAGGAGCTTTCTAGAAGAAGTATTTATATCTATCGTATAATTATCCGTCATACAATTAGTTCAAAAATAATATAATATTTTTCACGACATATACGGTGGTATATAGTTCAATGTATTCCTTTATTAATTACTAGCACCATCCCGCGTTTTCACCCGAAGCACTACGGTTCCTTTTGGTCGTATCGTTATACACCTTCGTCATTAGCTCGCATACACAAAAATATTTTTTTTCAAACCGGATCTGTAGTGTTCAAACAAACAAACAAACTCTTCAGGTTTATTATACCAGTATAGGCCAAGGACTAGATAAAGCCAGATTTTAAATAACATTATACCTAACAGAAGCACCAATTTTACGAATCATTGATATTAAATGGGATTAAATACTGATAAACATATTACAGTAATAATACATATGTGAAAATATCGCGATTCTAAAATTACACCGTGATAATGTTATCCCATTATGTAGTATATAGGAACACATACTTAGATAAAACAAATTTAATATTATATTCATACATCGCATCTGCATGATGATAAATTTTGATGATAGAGATCTACATCACACTATATTTGTGATACACACAAAGTGTGATGTCTTTATCTCCATCAGGCATTGCCCTTCTCAAATGTTTACAGGTTCAAATAATAATAACATCATTCATAAATATACTTTTTTTCAAATTAAAATTAAACTAAAACATAATTTTCAGTTCCTGGTGATTAAATTACGTAGATACAATTAAAAACTTAAATTGTGAATTGTGTGTCGAGGTTTATACAGGTTGATTGGGGAGACATTTTCAACACTTGTAGACGTAAGCCGCTGCTACAAGAACATAACTACAATTAGTTGGTGCAATTGAAAAAATGTATATAAAATACCTTCAAATAAAACGCAATTCATGGTCACCGTAGTCTTTCAGTGGTGTGTGGTGCAAGCGCTTTGATGATGACGCGTCTGACCTCTTATCAATGGCCCAAGCGCTACTGTTAATATCATATCGACGCATTCAGTTATTTGTAGTATATTTTGGTAAAAAGGTACATATTTTATTACATAATTTGATTAATTTGATTGAGAATCCAGTAACGAATACTGCAATGATGAAAACGTCTGTATTATTTTTTTGATAAACCGCGATACGATCTGTTTTAGTTTGTAATATACGCATCTGGTTCGGATTAATTATATTAAGTACATTGCGATTGAACAGTGAACACTATAATGATTATACTCATAATTAGAAAAATACAATTACGGATAATTTATTTAAAAAATAAATAATATATTTGGACATGGGCTTATTTAATATGTTTCATTTTTGGTATTTCAATAAACCATAAAATATAAAAGAAGTTGTATTTTATGAATGTTCTTCACAAAAAAGGCTTTGATTTCAAATTCAACTGTCATTGCAAAGCATCCGTGATTGTAATTAATTAAATTGTTTTTTACATAGCAGGCTCTACTTAAGAGATGTGCAAAATTTAAAAATACTTCCGTCAAATGTCAACTTTACGCGCATGTGTTTATGTTGTGTTTACAAAGTGCATTATTCGACAGGTGCACATCATTTGTTCAAATAAAAGAGAGGTTTCGAGATGCCCATTGTATGTATATCTTGGTGTTTTTCTAAACCTTTAATAAAAATGTATAAGATATAAATACTTTAATGATTATGTTCCTTCCCTATTTTGACGACGTGCTGGTCCACGGTAGTGATCGCAGCAACACACCCGAAGTTCTTTTTCGAGCACCGCCATCTAGTCTTATTGCTTACTGTGTACGCTTTTATGTACCTATAATCGCCCATTATAATTGCGTCGTTGCCACGGCAAGTTTTTATGAAAGCCGCTGAAAATTTGCAAAATGGCTTTATGAATGAACTCCTTATGTTTGCAAAAAAAAAAAATCTATTCGTAAAATTAGAAATAAATAAGCTAAATCTTTAAAAAAGTTAACATAACATATTGAAATAACCACATATGAAACTTAGGTCCCCATGTTTCCTCCTAGATGAATATAATTTTAAAGTTTACACAAAGTATAGTCTTTGCTTATAACTATAATGTTAAGGCATAGACAACGGAAAAATTAAGGCGTTTCATGTTTAAATTTAATAATTTAAAGGAAAATTACAAACACTCAATTTGAATTTACTAATATCTTTATTTACATCTTATTTTTTACTATGTATTTTTTATAAAAACTGTTATTTTTTTTATTTACATTTAAACATTTTTTTAATAAAGTATCATTAGGTTTACTCATCATTCGTTTCAAATTCCAATGAATAATAAAAATATTCAAATATTTAATTACAGTCATATCGATAACGTGACTTCAAATGTGTTATGCGTTCATATACAGGTTGGGATGAAAACACGATTATTTTAAAACACCATTATGTGCATGAGAGTATGTTAAAAGTATAAAATAAGTCCAAAGTGATTTTTTTATACGAACTAATTATCATCAATACTCATTATTAGTCTTTTTAGAGCTGAGATATTTTCACGGTTTAGAGCTACCGATCACAGTGCACATGAAGGTATTGTAAATCTCCGGGAGATAGTTTTATAGTGTAAACTCTACTATATGTAATATGTAATAATGTAATATTTAAAAAAGAAATTACTAAGCTATTGACCATATTTGATACAATTTTTGTGAGTAGACTAGAAACATCCCTACATATTCGTGTTGTTGTTGTAGTATAATCCACACCCTGTATAAGACGCACCAGTCTCTAGTTAGGTAGTATTTATATATGGTTGTGTTCGGTATTGATCTTGAGTACCGTACAACCGAACGTTGTGATCGAGGCCAAACATCCTAAATGTTTCTTTGAACAACGCCATCTCACTTTCTCATTGACCGAATAGTCTTTAAAAAACTTATAATCGTCCATTTGTATCGCAACTGTACCCAAGGAAGTCTTCACGAATTTCACTATAACAAACATAGGAGTGAATATACCATTTAGTTATTAAAAAAAAAGTCACATACAAAGATTGATAAAATTTTACATTATTTGTAAATGTAACAAATACACATTAAACATCAAAATCACAATAAAAAAGTTTATAAAAGTCTTTAGGAGTAAAGTATAACAATTACATATTAAACAAGCATAAGAGCTTATATGAATACACCCTATTACTGTAAAAGTAACTCGATAAATCCCCCTATGATCAACCACATGATAACATATAGAAAACCAGACATTACGCGGTTGGTAAAACCGAGGTTAATCCGTGACAATCGAATTCCCGTTAGTAAGATTGCATGAAAAATCATATAAACTACCTTTAATCGGCATCGAACTGTGACATAGAAGACACGAGAAGCTATATCGAAGCAGGATTTACAATACCTAACTGCTAAGTAGTTTGAAGACACAAAGAAGTAAGTTTAGGAAATCGCATAAGTCGACCTTCCATAATGATATCCACAGTGGTGTGTGCCGCATCAAGCAGGCACAAAAAATCCACCGTCGCACTGACACAGCATTAAAGATTCCACTAGACGATTCTTGCCTTGATGACTGTTACTTTAACGAGGCTTTCAAACAGCACCTTTAATTAGGACCAAAAAGAATCATACTCAACATATGGCTATCAATATTTATCCATTCATTCACATTGTGCTCATTTGTTGATTACATGCCTCTTCTTGTTCACGCCATCACTCTGGTTCTGCACATCCCGTATCCATTGGTTTGCTTTTATTTGACTCAATGGTTGTGAATGTTACAAAATCTACATACGAAATCGTCGACGGTCATTACAGCGGATCTACAACCGCGTACTCTCTGCGAACACCGCCATCTTGTTTTGCCATGTTTAGTGTAGTCAATGAAATATTTATATTCTGCTATCCTTAGCACTCTCCTTCCACGGCGGCTTATCTCAAATGACACTATAAAATAAGGATCAATATTAACGTTAAATACCCATCACTCAATTAATCGAAACTTTGTATTATTGAGTTGCGTTCCGTTCGACATACCTATACTAGCATCACCCCGCGATTTCGCGAAACTCCGGTCCTGTTAGACGTAACGTCATAGTATATATAGCCTGCCTCGATAAATGACTAATCAATGCAAAAATATTTTTTTAATTTAGGCCAGTAGTTCCTGAGATTAGCGTGTTCAACCAAACAAACAAACTCTGCAACTTTATATTAATATGTAGATTTAATACAGTTTTATAAGAGGCGGCTACACTAGCCAAGTCAAGCTGGCACGACCTTAGAAGTAGAGTACTTCAGCAGTCATTAAAAGGCTCTGACTAATCATCTAGTCTATGCAATAAAAAAATCTAGCCGCCTCAGTTCGCAAAGCTTCAAGATCATAATCGAATTATATATATACGATTCTGCGCTACATGGTTAACCACAGACGTGGTCCTTGGTTCGAATCCCAATTCTCGTATCTGTGCTTGTATCTGTGTCTGTGCTTGTATCTGTGCATATATTTGTGCACTATAACATCCTACGCAGTCGGCTAACCCTATAGCGATGGCCTTAGTCTAAATTCGACTGGGATGATATTAATAATTGTATGGCGATCAGCTCAGCAGTTTCCAATCTTATTCGCGAAAATAGAGAACAATTTTGATTTTAAAAGAGATTATACTGGACGGGACTTTAAGTGTGAAATCTGTTATGCCCGCGACTTTATGTATAATCTCTCTTCCTACCCTCACCACTGAACACTTCATTGAACACCACGCATCCTGTTTAAAGTGACGATTGTATTGAATATTGGATTTGTAACTCACGTCACGTCACTTCTATTGATATAAATGTATACCTGCTCGAAAGCCTTAAGTTAAATCTCACAGCTTCAAGATCAGATCTGAAATGAAGCACTGTACGCTGTCTAGGTAAATCACAATAATTAAATGATTTTATTGAAGTATCTTAATGACTATTAAAGTATAAATAGTAGAATAAAATGTATTATAAAATTATTTAATTCTTAAAAACGAACCATTTATGAACCCACATCAATTTGCTAATTGTAGCAACTTAAATTAAAATATTAAATGAAAGTAAAATAAATAAAATCTTATAAAATATTTTATTAAAATTAAATACAAAGGAAAAAATACACAGATAATGTTATTTAGCTGATCACACTTGCTCATTGAAACAAGACTTGCAAAACGGCAGTTCAACCGAATACCAACCAAAGAATAATAAGTATTTGTCTATATATGATCGTAGCCAATTAAATAAAATCTTAAAAATGTCAGTTTATTGTTTTTGCACTGTCTACAAATATTAGCAATGTTACATTTCATTTATTTAATTTGAACATATTTTCCTGAAGCGGTCTTGAAAAACGTAGGTGCAACGTGATTATGTTCTCCGTATATTTCTCTCAGGACCAGATCGTGTGTGGTCACAATAGCGACCTTGCACCCTGCGTGGTACTTGGTGCAGTACCATCTGTAATATAACAATACTAATAATAAGAGGCAAGAAGTATACAAAATACCTACAAGATACTACTACTATTACTACTCAAAGAGCTATATTTTTTTACATAGTGTAAGGAAGCAAACGAGAAGTTCTAGCCAATTGATGACATCCATGATCTCCATTATTATGCAGATTTGCTGCCGTCCTTAGTCTCATTTATTAGACTACCGAAAACTCACAAACAGCGCGAAATGGGACGGCATAGCTGTAACTTTACAGCGGTATCACGTGGACCGGTGGTGTCTCCATCGCCGTGCCTGCACGACACTACTTCCTGTAGAACTATGGAAATATAGGACCATGTGGTGCCACTCTTCCGGTAAACGTGTATAACCTCGTTACTTATTGTAGTCTATTACCTGTAGCGGTCCCTCTTCGATGCCTGCTGGCGATTGTATGCGAAGCCGTTAAGCATCAGCGCTGTACGCCCCGGCTTATACTCTATTAATTCTCCTGAAAAATTACATTTAGTTATTACGGTCTGTGGCATAAGGTGACCCGAAAGTGAGGGGGTGTATCATATAGAATCAGGTAATTCACAGTGACACCTACATAGAGATAATATAGATAGTGTAGGGAAGCTTAAAACGCGTCCGTCGAAATTGTAAGACAAAACAATCGTGGCTTAATACCTGTCTCTCGCGCCCTGAATGTCTGAGTCTGAGACAAAGACAATAACGTACTTCCCATCTTCCTTCTCTTTTAAACAATACGGCCACTCGCAGTCGTAGGCTGCAAATGGAATCTCTACTCTATCCACATAAGTGACGTAGGTACGTGCGTCAGCACGATTCGGTAAAACTTGTATCAGTGTTTGCATACTTGTGTACGCGACTGTTCTGCATTTATTAGAATACATTAAAGACAAACAGGAGTCGTCAAGACAAGAGCAGGAACACGGATTGCAACAAACAGTGGGATCATTCTGGACTAGCCAGGAACAGGGTACACTGGTGGGAACTAGGAGAGGCATCTAGCAAAAGGCACACCGAACTTAGAAACCTATTGTAAGTGTGCATTTAAACTTTGAGTTCAAGTCGGCGGAATGTACAGGAACAGCATCTGCTATTTCTAAATGTACATAAATTATATACGGACAAATAACTTATTTGACAACGATATTTTTATTCTAGATTTATCACCATCATATCCGTCGCTATCGCTGATACTCCTCAGTATCGACAACCACCACCACTTACGTTTGGTTTGATATTGATGGAAACACCATCGCCAGGGCTTTCGATGACAAAAATATTAAGAAAAAAATACTGATACAGTATTGTCTCGCACGTAATACTACCGCTGCGACTCATGTATCCAGGTATGACGGCGGACACCTCCTATACGTCTCGATAAAACTCGATAAAGATATATAGAAATACCACAGCCAGGACTTGATGATATACATAAGAATGGTTTTATAGCTTTTTATTTTGGTTTTACAATAACGTAACTTCCATTACATGTTTGGAATAATTGAGGAGGCCGATGGTTGTGGTGGCCACTGGATTTGAACACGACACCATCCTCAGAGACGTTGATCCTCACTTTACACCCTCTATCAAGGTCGACGCAGTACCATCTGTATCGATTCTCCTTCAACAGTCCCTGTCGATTGAATAAATATTTATTCAATAAAAACGCTTCCAGACCTCGGCTTGTCATTATAACTTGACCTGAAAAAAATAAGCTTAGATATTCTTGTTCTGTTGTTGTTGGCTCCAGAATCTGCTCAGTTTCATACTTTTCTGTATTTACATTTGACCCTTTGATCAACCTTTAGAGGTATCACAAGTAATAAACCTGTTCCGTTTAAATAAAAAATAATTTTCGATCTTGTGAAGTACTTACCAGTACTTTATGTCACAAAAAAAGAACTCAATAACTTCTCCTGTTCTTATATATTCCTATTCCTGTGTTTATAAAGCATTTTTGCATCTGAATTATTCTGATAATTCAATATTTGACTTGACGATGTCAAAATATTTTCTTTACCTTAGAAATCTTCAAATCGACGGAATGTTTAGAAATAGGATGTTTATGACAAAAGTAAACGGAAAGAAAATTTTCTTTTACCAGTATTTTTTTCTGTTCTTCACAGTATGGAAAAAAAAGTAATAGTAGCCTTCTGACAACTACCGGCGCCCATCTATATATATCCCATCCATATCCGCACTATTGTCAAAGATAGATATAGATGTAGCGCCCTCCTTTCCTCCTACAATCCAAAGAGGCACCGACTACCCGCAAACCGCACGAAACTCGCGTTTTACGGTAGTTTTATGTAATAACATGCTCGATACAGCATAGCACTTCACGATGGTTTCATGTTATGGAGAGGTACTCCCCGGCCGTGCCGGTCCAATCCGGTTATAATGCAGCATGACAACACCTCTTATGTTTTGTCTCATGTCGATTATAGCACATTGGAAAGGAAGAGGAAAGGAGAACAACGCATTTGAATAAGTATTATGCGGATAGCTCAGATTTCCCGTTTTCCCCCTAGTTAGTCCCCGTTAGTCCGGCGGATGTTTCAAATAATGTAGGTGGCTGATGGTTGTGGCGTTAAATTTCAAAACCGCGCCGTCCTCACACGCGAGGAGACTCATTTTGCAGCCTTTATTATAACTGGCGCAGTACCACCTATCGGTTTTCCTTCAGCAGCCGCTGTCGGTTGAATATATATTTACTCAGTAAAGAGGCTCTAAGCCCTCGACCGGTCATTATAATTTGACCTGAAATAATATTATAAATGGAGCATGAGGATACAAAATAAGAAATTTCTACTAAAATATCAGAATTACAGTTGGTCATCCAAATCTTTTTTTTATAGAATGGGGGAGAGGCAAAAGAGCAATCGAAGCCTTTTTACGAATACCGACGGCTATGAACATACTTTACGGCGGTATTATGTGAGCAAGAGGTTGTCCCGGCCCAATTCCGCTGCAATGCAGCATGGCTAAGTTTACCAATAGTGCGGTTGGTAAATTTACTTTATGGCGTTCAAAAGGTAATTTTTATAATTCAATTTTGAATAAAACATTTTCACTTCATTTAGTGTTGCTGGCGCTAGAATCATTCACTAAAATAGTTTTCTGTGGATCTCAATAGTGTGTGAATTACTTTATGTTCAACATATTCAGTTCATATTTTTCTCATCAACTTTTGGAAGTATAGCAACTTAAGGTACACGGTATGAAAAAATATGAGAAGTAGAATAGAGTGAGACAGTAACCGGCCGAGCATAAAACTTTACCGCGCTTACGTATTTAACGTCTCTTGCATAATTTTCATTTCCAAAATATGTACCCACTTGAATAAAGAAATATATTTTATATACTATTTTCACAATTATTCAATTTCGATTTACACTTACGATTATCACCAGGTTAAACAAATATTTTTGTAGGAAGGTAGTCGACTAAAAATGCCTACATTTAACGGCTGAAATGTATTGATACGATTTACATTTTTAATGATTATTTTGACATTTTTAAGATTGAATAATTTAGATTTATTCAATTATTATCAATTATTATCATTACAATAGGTATATTGAATTATAGTGACATTTATATGTAAAATTCAATTTATGGATATTAACCCTATATTTAAGTTTATTTACTGATAATTATGCCATTGTAATTTAACATTGTTAAACGTAATTAATAATGTTTTATATTTATAAAATAATTAATTTATGTTAAAAACCAAATTATGGTTTCTTCAATTATAAAATATTTGTTAGTTTGATCAATATATTTCACTATAAGTATTTTTTTTTCTTTTTTGATGACCATAGATAAATAATTAGACGTAAATTGAAATTGAATAATTGTGGCAATAATATAGAGTTTATTTATTTATTCAAGCGTTAACACGAATCGACACGAAATTTACATCAGGAAGTATGTAGTAACAGATCCTTAAGAAGTACGCTTTTACACTTTAGTCGCATGTTGGAGCTGTCAGCTCCACACAGATGTATTTTAATGTTAACGATTGTGTTCTTAATTTTACAAAAACGCTATTAGGCTATCATTTAAATTTCGTTTATGACAGTGATTTTATAATCTTTGTTTAGATAATAATAGTCTATATAATATACAATCATCTTCATTATCAATCCTTATCGGTCCCCTGCTGGACATAGGCCTCTTTCATGAATGCCAAGACGACCGATCTCCTGCTTTTCGCATCCATTCTGGACCAGCTATTGCACGGAAATCGCCTTCCCACCTGGTGAACGGTCGACCAACACTTCGCTTTCCTAAACGTGGCCTCATACATTAAGTGGCATTGGGCTGATCACACACTCAGAAGATCAGATGGCAGGTGACATGTCATCTATGTCTATGGGCGGCGGTAGTTACATACCACCTGCTCGTTTGCCCCTTTTTCTATATAAAAAGAAGGTGGGCCACTAAGATTCATATACAATATACATAAACCCTGTAGTTCCTGCTAAGGGCATGATGTGAACCGATATTCAAAATTAATGATTCATTTCATTTAGTACTACTGTTCAATTAAAAAAAAAAAATTAATTCACTACACTATTATAAATAAAAAAGGCGTTTCAGTAAAACCACCACACGTAGTTATTTTTTTGAGACGTTATAAAAACTGCCGCGCGACCTGACGTCGTCTATACGGCTCATGAACTGGTCACGTGGTCCTATCAGCTGATTGAATTTTACGTGAGCTCCCCCCGAGCCTACTGGCGGACCTGCAGAGGAAACGTCAGATGAGGAAACTCTGAGCCCGTACCCGCTGTCCGAGGATCAAGGCACAACTCAAGAAGCTGGCCGAGGAACTGTCTGAGAAGTTGAGGGAGTATCGTGGAGCAGGCTGGGAGAGTACAGTCTTCCATGCCAGCGAAAACGACACTAGCCTGCACGCCCTAAACAGACGTCTCACGAGGCCAAAGACCACCATCCCTCCACTTCTAGACACCACTGGCGCGAAACACTACGGAGCGCAGGCTCGCGCCGAGGTGCTCACATCACATCTACACACGCAGCTTTCACCACCCCCAGCGGCGCCGTCGTTCGCAGAGCATCACGAGCAGGTGGAGTGCCGCATTCGAGAGCTCCTTCAGAGCCCGACTCCGCCACTCAGAGGGAAGGATTTCATTTCCCCCTCTGAGCTGCGTAAGGTCGCCCTTCGCCTCTCGAGGCGCAAAGCCCCAGGCCTCGATGACATCCCCCCCACAACGCTGGTGATGATGCCTAGGCGAGCAGCCGTGGCTCTCACTCAGATCGCAAATGGCATTCTCGGGACGGCCCACTTTCCGGACACCTGGAAAGAGGGGAGGGTCATCGTTCTGCCGAAGTCGGGCAAGCCCCGAAGCCTGCCTGGAAGCTACCGGCCGATAACGCTGCTGTCCCACATCGCCAAGTTGTTCGAGAGGCTACTGCATCGGAGGCTGAATCTGTACATTCCCATAAGGGATGAACAGTTCGGCTTCCGGAGCGGCCACTCGACCACGTTACAAATGATGCGGGTGATCCACCACTTGTCTGTAGAGATGAACAAGGGGAGACACTCTGTCGCAGTCTTTCTCGATATGGAGAAGGCCTTCGACAGGGTGTGGCACCCGGGACTCTTGTACAAGTTGGTGGACGCCGGCGTCCCCCTGGCGTTTGTGAGACTAGTGGCGTCATTCTTAGAAGGTAGACCCTTCCGGGTAGCGGTGGAGCGGAGGCACTCCTCGGTGAAGGCCATACGTGCCGGAGTGCCACAGGGTAGTTGCCTATCCCCTGGCCTGTACGCGGCCTACACCAACGACATCCCCACACTCAACGAACTTTCGGGAGAGGGTGAGGGTGGACGTCATGCTGGCGCTGTTCGCCGACGACAGCGCATACGTAAAATCGTCCCGAAAGCCGGAGCTCGCAACTGGGCGCATGCAGCGCATGCTGGACCGGTTGCCGGACAGGTGGTGCATGTGCGTCAACGTGGATAAGACGACGGCGCTACATGTCAGCAAGAGGCGCTCCATGCCGGGGCGGTTAAAGTTCAGAGGCCAGGATGTGTCTTGGGAATCCCAGTCGTGTATCTCGGATGCAGTATTGACCGCGAGCTGCGGATGGTCTCGCAGGTGGACCGAGCGGTCAACCAGGCGAGAACAGACCGCGCTGAGCTGTGGCCGGTACTAGTGACCGGACTTCCTACACGGACGAAACTGGGGATTTACAAGACACATATCAGGTCACGCCTCACTTACGCCGCCACCGCATAGTACGCGCTAACCTCCCAGGCCCAGCGGAAACGCCTGCAAGCCCAGCAAAATATACGGGTCATCACGGGTGCCGGTCGCTACGTCCGCAATGATATGATCGTGCGTGACTTGCGGATAGAGTCGCTAGATGAGTTTGTGGTTCGATTGTCGAGCGCTATGTTCAATAGGGCGGACAATGGACCGCATGCTCATCTACGCGACCTGGCCCCGCTGCAGGCGCGACCACCTGACGGGAGACCGTATCCGCGTGGGGAGTTCACGCGGATACGGACTCCCTTGATCCACCAAGCGGACTAAGGATTGCGTGTCCTGCTATCCGGACGAGGATCACACATGCGCATGCATAACACACCCAATCACTACTCACCACAGTCACAACACACAATACAACACATTCCCCTGAGCCAATAAGCCACGATGGCAAACCTGCAAATTATTGCGGCCCCGTTACCGAGGGGATAGACGTCCCCTTGCGATCCTACCCGGGTTATGAGGTCCGCCTCGATGCCCGTAACCTCCCACAGATTTCTGTGGAGATGACCAGCAGTGGTGGAATTTTACGTGGATCACTAACAAATTATTGATTGCATGAAAATTTTCACTTTCTCTACTAATTTAGTTAATCGTAACATCTACTTTGCGAAAATGCTCTTCAATACCCGACTTCCTGATTCTACACACTTCACAACGACGAGTAATATTTCGAGCTTACGCGATCTAGCACTGGGTTTCATAGCACGGGCGTTGTCAGCCGACCATATTATGAGTTCATTGGGGGCGTTAAAACATCCGCTTTTACGAATGAGTAATCGTCGGTGAACACTCTATGACTCTCGCGACTCTACGCGACTCAGGAAATCTTAAATCAGACGTCAGAAGTCAATATCTTCTCGCGCCTTATGTAAAACGCACGTGCTAAACTCCATTCAACGCGTTGTCATATGGCATAAGACATTGCACTCGACGGTAGTAATACGGATGCTGGCCATGCTCTGTAAACACTACATACGCGTAAATGGTTAAGTTCTTGTCCCACCGAGTGCGTTCTTCGTGTAGTGCCTTCCCGCATCAGTGTGAGTTGACGCGTTGTATATGCACATGTGCTGAGGTTGGAATGCCACTACCACCTGCAACTCCACATTCTTTGGACAGTTGCTAGTCTTCGTAAACCCGGCGTACTTCTGCATGCTTACAGTCGGATCTTCCGATACACACTAAGATATTAAAATATTCCTGATTGGAATACGACATCACTAGCACTAAAATATCAAATAACGTGGACGTCCTACCGATAGGAAATAACGCGTAGAACTAACTAATTGTAAATTAAAAACTATTGCATAAAAAAAGCACCGCGTGATAAAAATGAGTAGCCGCCATTTCTTAGAAATGTCTACTACATTTCTACGTTGATTACGTGCAACGAACCACTTGGAGATGTTAAGCATTTTTTTTTTGTTTGAACGTCAAACGATCATTAGATGATCAATCGTTGTTTGAGTTTAATTTGCGAATATAGTTTGGTGTCCACCACACATCGACAAAGATATAAAAAGACAAATCGATACAAACAACATCGTGATCAATCATGACACAAATAAGAAAAATTGTTTTATTGCTTTTTATTGTGTTTTACAGTTATTTATTTTCTTTATATTTATTAATTTTGTTTTATAGCTCTTTTTTATTTAGGTTTCATTATAACATAATGTCCACTGACTGTTTTAAATAACGTAGGCGGCTGATGGTTATGGTGACCACTGGACTTCAACACAACACCATCCTCAGAGACGTTAATCCGCACTGTGCACCCTTTATCGTAATTGACGCAGTACCAGCTGTATCGGTTCTCCTTCAACAGTCGCTGTCGATTGAATATATAGTCTTCCAGCAAAAAGGCTTTGAGACCTCGACTTGTCATTATAATTTGACCTGAAACAATATGATAAATGGATTTGAGAATACGAAATAGGAAAATATACTTAAATATCCATGTATAGTGCTTGAATCATTTAGTAACATTCTCTATGTTACATTATTTAGTTGTTGTAACAAATCCTTTAATTAATTGATGTCTTTAGTTTACGCGAATGTTACTCATCACAATAAAACTACTTTTATGGATTTTTTCGCGGTTATATTATTAACTATTTAACTTGCTCGACGTTTCAGAAGCTTTACAGCAACCAAGGTCATCGGTGGACGGGTGGACGTGTCCACTCGTGTCACCATGGTTGCTGTAAACCTTCTGAAACGTCGGGAAAGTTAAATAATTAAATGAACCGCGATAGAATCCGAAAAGTGATGTCATCCTTTAATGGATGGTAGTTTAATTGTAATCCTTTAATTAACTTTTGAAAACGGTATAAAATGTCATATACCAATTTTTTTAAGTGAAAATTTTACTAGCAGCGTTAAGACAGGAACAAAATATTATGAGATCGCGTCAGCAACAGGCTACGTAGCACACAAGTATACAGTAATGTGCCGCGTAGCTGGCTTACGCTATCTGTGTGTATGTGCTACTAAATGCACGTCATGTTTTCTAAATACTTTTTTTACGTTATGATGAACTTAAAAATCTAACTGCCGATGGAAGTGAACGTTTATGTTGTCTATTTATTATTAATTTATAATAAATTTCAATTGTCTGTGCCATATGACTACGAGTAGAATTGAGCTTAGTCCGGGAAGACAGTTACTTCTGACGCTTGACTTAGGGCTTATAAGCCGCATACTGTTCACTGGAGAGTGCTTACCGTAAATACGGGTGTTCAAGGCCCACAATGAACACATAAATTGGTCGGCTGTCAACGCCCTTGCTTTGTAAAACCCAGTGCTAGAAGCTCGAAATTGTACAGCATTTTCGCTAAGTAAATGTGCTGATGAACTAAATTAGCAAGAAATAAAAAATTAAAACCAATCAATATTTTTAGCTGTTCACGAGGAATACAATCAGTTGATAGGGCCACGTAACCAGTTCACGGGCCGTGCCTGCTGTTGGTGAAGCCAGCGCGAGCGGAGGTTTTGTCAAGCCTCAAATAAATAACTCCGCGCAGATTAGCAGGGGTAAAACACATTTTATTATTTATAATCTAATAGTGAATTAATTTTTATTTTGATATTTTAAATTCAATAGTAGTACTAAATGAGATGAAATAATACAATTGTATAACGATCCTGATCATGCCCTTAGCCGGAACAAAGGGATTTTTGTTATATGTTGTACATATAGAAATTACTGATATTATACATGTGAAAATTTGTGTGTATGTTGTTATCATTTCACGCAAGAACTGAACGAACTTATATTTGATGATTAGGATATTTTGCATTACAGATTACAAACTGGAAGAAAACCCACATTTTATACCTACAATGAAATCATTGATCGTTTGGTGTTCGACAACATCTGACTTGACTTGACTTTTACTAGTCCAACCTACCGGCGTGTACCGGCGCATTCATATTTGACTATAACATACAATCATCACAAAGGTGTGTTACATACATATCTATTGTATTATCTTTTATAATCTATACATAAATATATTTTAAAAAATACAAAGAAACTTGGAACAGATTTATTAAAAGAAACGGCCATATTTTTATTATGTACACATACCGCACATCAGAATGTAAATATCAATTATTTACATTAATTTATATAAACTAACTATAATTTATTTAAAATAAAAAAAATATTATTTAACAATATTATAATATATTTAAAACTATTTAAGGTAATAATTTTCAAATTGATTTTAACATAAATATACAATGTTAACTAGTTCATAATTTTATAAGTGAGATTGTAAAATAAATATGAATAACAAAATGAAAGTTCACATAAGCAAAAAACTTAAAATTACTTTATGTTTAGTTTCTATCAAAACATGATTCTTTTAATAAGATCTAAATATACGTAACAGACAAATATTTAATATAGAAGATGAAAAGATTGCATGAAAAAAATAAATAACAAGAAGGACAATTTTTTTTTATTCCACTACGTGCTTTCCTAATATCACATAAAATAGCAAGTATACACTTTTCGTAAGGTCTAAATATATAGAGACGTGACGTAGACTAATAAGGAAATCATATATTATAATGAAAAGAAATATTAAAACGTCTATTTTAGAAATTATTCACCAATGATTATGTTGTCCGTGTTTTTTCACTATCACATTGTATACCGTCGTGATAGATGCTTTGCACCCATAAGTTCGCTTGGAACATCTCCATCTAATTTTTCCATCTATTCCATAGTCTTTGATGAATCTATTACCCTCATATTCAATTACTGGCTGTCCTCGACGGGACGTTGAAAATACAACTTCTGTAAATTTAAAAATAAATTTAAGCTTAACAGTAAATTAACACACAAAACCCATATTATGTCACTTTAGATTAAATGCGATATGATGCATTCATATTGCGATAAAATAATGCGTTCAGTGGTCAATGAAAATTATTTCTATCAAAAATATATTTATTTTTGCAGATACATAAACGGTTTATATATTAACTAGGGATCCGTCCCTGCTTCGCCTGCGTATAATTGCGTAACCTACTAAAACTTTCCTGGCCATAGATAAAAACCGCACGAAAATCCGTTCCGAGCTCTGAGAATATCGATCACACAGAGAGGTTTTGGGAACTCGTTGATAATTAGTACAGATAGTTTCTTATAGCGGCTGATCGTTCAATTTTACATTAAAATTTAGTTATATCACGAACATGTTTTCCATTTCTAGTCCTGAGGTCTTCCATAGACGCTTTAAGCACAGCACGCATTATGCGTATATTTCAGGCGAGAAGTATGCAATGAATCATGAAAATTTAGGAAAAACTTGATTATAAGTTATTTGTTTAAATGATTCCCATACTATTACAATTTTAACAGTTCAATAAAGCTATTCGTATACATGTTATTAAGAAACAAAAATAAACCATAAACCATGTTGAATAGATAAAAAATGGAAAAATTCAATTCTAAATTAAAGAATGAGATATTCTTTATTGTGAACATTATAAACAATACACAGAAGCAATTCAATTTAATAAATGCATTTATTTTAATACCATATTTTGCTTCACACATGAAACAAATTTGTTTTACATATTAATCAATATCATTTTTACTTCATCCAGCTACTGTCATTGGTAAAAGAACATAAGTCAAAAATATAATCTCGTTCTAAAATTTTGTTAAGTCACCAAACGATAATTCTCTACATCCATCTTTTTTTCATTAGAGACGGTTTCACTCATTTAAAAATATGCTCAATGGCAGTGCGTGCCTATTTTCTTAACAATAACTCCTTTAACCGTTATAACAGCAGCCTTGCATCCGTAATATCTTTGTGGACATCGCCAAGTGATCCTGTCGAATTTTCCTTGATAATGCTTGTTGTATTTGTAACCGTCATACTCAAGAGCCTGTTGTCCTCGTTGTGAGAAAGATAAACCTAGAACAAAAATTGTGTGAGAAATGATCGTTAAAACCATGCATATGTTAAAATTTTGATTTTTAATACTGGATAGGTATATTAGACGTATTCCAAGATGCTTGGTTCTACCCAAGATGGTATAAGGGGCAAATAGGTACTGTTTGAAAAGTTAAGCTATGAATAATTTTGTAAATATGCCCCTATTTAGACATAAATACGGGCATATATACAAAATTATCCATAGCTCAATTTTTCAATTTATTCCTACGTGATAACAAATTCATCAAGTCGACTTTAGCAGATTTAGTGTTATTGACTATTAATAAGACATTAAACTCTAAATGGATTTATTTTAATATCCTTACTTGCTTCACACATGAAATAAACTTATTTTACATATTCATTAATGTAATCCTATTCAAATTTACCTCTAAGTTTATCCACTGTTATTGTTAAAAACACTTAATTCAAACAACAACCTGTCTTCAAAAACTTAGCAAAATCACCAAACGATGAATCCTCACATTGATTATCTTCGTACTTTGTCAAGTAATGAAAGTTAGTGAATGGTATCATTACGCAAGACTTAATTGCTTAATTAAGTAAATGCTCAAGGGCAACGAGTGCCTATTTTTTTAATAAGAAGCCCCAAACCGTTGGAATATATCAACCTTGCATGCGTAATATTTATTGTGAACAAACACCGCTAAGTGATTCTGTCGATTTTTTTCTTGATACTGCTCGTTGTTTTTGTAACCTTCACACTCAATAGCCTGTTGCTCGTGCCGTGAAAAAGTTAAACCTAAATGTCGTTTTAAAATATAGGTACGTCACCAAACGATGATTTTTTCTATACTCAAGGAATCGAAATTAATGAACAGGAGCACTCAAGGCGGTTTCATTTTTTAAATAAATGCTCAATGGCAGTGCGCGCGAATTTTTTAAATAAATGCTCAATGGCAGTGCGCGCCTATTTCTTAAATAAATGCTCAATGGCAGTGCGTGCCTATTTTCTTAACAATAACTCCTCTAAACGTTGTCACAGCAGCCTTGCATCCGTAATATCTTTGTGGACATCGCCAAGTGATCCTGCCGAATTTTCCTTGATAATGCTTGTTGTATTTGTAACCGTCGCACTCAATAACCTGTTGTCCACGTCGTGATAAAGTTAAACCTGGAAAAATAACAGTATGAGAAACAATAATTGAAACCATAATTATTTGAACTATACAAAAAAAAATCCTAGTCAGGTATAGAAGATAAATTTTAGGATGGATGTGTTTTCCAAGAAAGATTTAGGTATACGCATGTAGTGCTATAACAGATTGATCTCTGAAACAATAATAAAAGCGTCATCTTTACAAATTACTCTCATAAATTTTTTATTTTTAACTATTCATCTATTCAAACAAAGTATCCATGAGCTGTATGTCTATCCGTATTTGATCGATTTCGTCAAAATCTACTGAACGGAATTTCATGCGGGTATATTAACCAATGGATGGAGCGATTCCCGAGAAAGGTTTTAGAGTATAATTTTAAAGGACCTAAAGAAGGAAGGAGGAAAAGAAATCCAGCTAGTGTTATTCACGGGTGAAGCCGTGGCGTAGCAATAGTTAGTATGTACAAGTTATTAAAGAACAAAAATAGATTAAAGATAGTAAATTTTGAAAACATATTTATCGTATTTCGTTATACATACACACGAAAACAAATTAATTTTACATGTGAAAATCTTTTCAGTCAGGTCTTACGTGATTATTTTTATTCGGTTTAAAGAGAATGTCTAACTCTTAATAGCACTCTGAACCAAATACAACACTGAACGGTGATCCTCCATATTTCCAATATTGTATGTACTTTTTTCGAAATTTCAAGGAGAAGAAGTACCAAACATTTAGATTCCCTGACATGTGAAAGGTCCCCATCAATCAATCCTACAACTGGAAAACACATTGAATGATCTCAAATATGGGTTTTATGCGGTTTTGAGTGAATGGTGGCATTTTTGGTAAAGGATAACGCATCTGCATAACCTGTCTCCAAATGGAACCAATTACTCGTTTGTCGCTTTATGCTAGTAAAAAAAAACTTACTTTTAAAAGTAAACTTTAAATTTGGGCCTTCACCTTTTTTGTGACTGCTTGACCGAATTTAATGAGTACGAACAAACTGCATCATATTATTTGGGAGTGTTGAAATTGGCATAATGAGAGAACCATATTGATAGACAATAGCCATATTATGGCGACCTCGTGGACAACGTGTGTAAATTCCGCGCATTTAAAAGATTTTGTCTTAACTATTATTGGAAACATGCAGTTTTACCTCAGACATAACAACAGTTTAAATAATAACAAATTAAATGTAAAGTAATTAAATATGGGTTTTGTTAATATCTTAGTGGTGCATAGCAACTGGGAGTTAGCTTAGCCTAACTAGCTAAGACAGTTTTAGCTTTTTCCCTCGGGCCCCTCTGGGATCATACCAATGGGTTCATAGTGGATGCTGCAGTGGTGGGCCAAGCCCGTTAAAAATAAGTACATTAAGAGCCTACCAGCTTACTTTCAAGATTCTAAGCTGAGCGTAAACCGCGAGATATGTGAAATCGTTATCTTCTTTAGCTTCTTTCTTAGAAAGCTACTGTCACTGACTAACTCAAAAAGGCTTAAATGGTTTAATCGATAAAGCTGCATTTGGCTCAAAGACTTTCAGCTTAAAAACCTATATTTGATAACATTAATCCTTGAATAAATTTTTCGGGGTTTTAATTTACAAGATAGTTCCAAAAATTTGTACCGGTTTCCATCTCTATACAAATAACAGACAAGACTAAATATAGAAACAAAAAATAAAACAGATTACAAGAATGTCTAGATATAATTGTCTATATTAAAACGCATACTTAACTCGGACTTCCCAGTATTTAGGTAATAATCCTTATACTTTCTAATTATACATTTTCAAATGTTAATATCAAATATTTTTGCAGATAATATACACTCTAAGGAATATCTATATTTTAAGGAAGAGGTAGTGCACGGGATTGGGCCAGTACGACCGGGGAAGTACCTCTCGCTCACTTGATACCGGCGTAAAGTGACAGACTGTCGCGTTTGTTTTATGGTATAAAAACTGGCATATGAGAATATATTCTTATGAATAATAGCTGCGCCTCGCTGCTTAACCCGTATAAAGCGGATTATTCGTAGTAGCTTAATGTTGTAGCCTGTCGCCTTCCTTAAATTATTTTTGCAATTCGGACCAGTAGCTGCTGAAGTTAGCGTCTTCAAACAAATAAACTCTTTATAATATTAGTTTAGATATTCCTAATTAATTTTTAATCCTGTGATATAGACCGTCGCCACTGCAGAATAATGTAGGCGGGTCGTGGGTGTGCTCGCCTTTAAAATTTACCAGCCTCGAGTCCATCAGCAGAAGCTGCGTCTTACACCCTCTATGGTACATGGAGCAGTGCCAAATTTCGCCCGTTTGAGTTTTGTGATGGAACCTAAACGTGTATTTATTGAGTAGAAGTGCCTTCTTCGTGCCTATTTGGATCACTTTATAGTCTGAAATATAAAAAAGTATACTTATCATTTTGTGGTTCACATTAAGGATATTATTCAAAATAGAATTATAAAATCACTTTTTAAATGTTAAAAGATTGAACATTTTGAACATTTGCTTTGATTGAATTGATACTAATTATTTACATTCGGTACCGCGATAGAGGTTCACAGCCAAGTATAGCGCGCGCGTCTACGAAATGTACTACACTGGAACAACTATGATCTATTTTGCTATAAAACTGGACACACTGTATCATTATAAAACTGGACACACTGTATCATTATAAAACTGGACACACTGTATCATTATAAAACTGGACACACTATAAAACTGGACACACTGTATCATTATAAAACTGGACACACTGTATCATTATAAAACTGGACACACTGTATCATTATAAAACTGGACACACTGTATCATTATATTCTGTCTGTCTGTCTCTATGCTATTTCATTTTTCCATAAAGTACTCATGACCTTTTTATAATGTACGGACATGGAATGATAGAAATAGAAAAACGACATTTAAATGTTTCGTGGTTTGTAATAGCATAAAATAACATTGATAGTATATTGTTAATTTGTATATATTTAGAAGTAACTTGTAGTACATTTAAATAAAATTGGTGATATATACAACTGCAGTGTTGGCCTAACACAAAAAACAGAGACCTGACTGCTAACAAAGTTAATCAATTGAAACGAGCAAAGCTGTTCTCAAGATTCTTTTTTGCCACGTTTTTAGATGAGGCCTGACTGTAGAAACTGCTACTAACCAGCAATCCTTTATTAAATTGCGCAGTCAAATAAAAATACAATTGAACAGTTAATTTTAAAGATTAATCTAAATTAAAAAAAATATGGACAGTTGTAGTCCCCTAAAGCCATTACTATCTCTAGTAGTATCGAATATCATTTTATAATCAGAAACAAAACGTTAAAAGATAAATTTATAAATAATTAACCCCCAAACATTGTAAATAAATATTTTTCGATCTACAGCGAGTACCTTAAGTAATATAAATGGCGAAAACATTCCAATTATTCGTATAACCCACCCTCAATATATATTCCACTTTTTGTTACCACCGAGACAACTGTTCATATAATATAAATAATGTTAACTGTTCAAACGAGTAATCGGGGCGTTGTTATGACTACCGACGCCCATGAACATTCGCATAATTACTACGTCTATGCGTTGCCCTCCTCCTTCCCCTCCCCCCAATGGGCCACCGGCTACTCACAAACCGTACGAAACACGACACTGAAGATCTAAAATAATAAAAGATCTAAAATAATATAATCGTAAAGTGTTACGGTGGTATTATGTGGGCGCGAGAGGTACGTCCCCGGTCGTGCCGGCCCAATTCCTTTGCACAAGAGGAGGTAGTGTCAGGCACTATGCATGGCACTACCTTTTTTTTTTTGACGCGGGGAAACGCATTTACGCGCCTTCACTGGCCCTGGGTGGGTTCCAGTGGTGTGTGGGGCTCGCGGCACATATTATATAGCCGAATACCCACAAAAACCACCGCGAGTGCCACCAGTGCCGCCTTTGATGAGGTGCCACGGAACAACAAATCATCAGGACACCTCAACGGCAAGTCAACCCCCGAAGAGACCAACGCCACCTCCACAAATGGGGATGTCCCACAGCACAGGACAACCCCACCGACTTTGGGACAGTGCAATGGGGTGAGGTGCCCATACTCGCCCCTTGCCCCGTGCGCAAAAGCGCCGCCAATTTTTGCTCTTTTGTCCCCTCTTCTTATAAGAGGGGTACAAAGAGCGGCACCTCCTCCTGCTCCTTAGGCCCCTCTTCTTATAGGAGGGGTACTAAGAGCCGCCACCTCCTCGGTTCAATTGGCTTCGCCCAAGGTGTCTCGGATAACCCCAGGCTACTGAGCCCCACCGCCACGACAAGGCTTGAACCATGGTGGGGATGGCACTACCTCCTCCTATACAGCATGGCTCTACCTCTGCCTAATACTATGTATTAACTCAATGAATCAGATGTAGTAGTATTACACTCAATATAAAACGTATTATTGTTGTCACCTTCATATACGAATATAAAATTGACATTATACTGTACCCACAAATACCAGAATCTCGATGATAAGGTGCAGCGCATCTTCTAGCGATGATTAATATCATCGGTCAAATTCACGAACCACAATCCGTCACTATCGCCCTTATGTAACTACCCTAAATCCCTACGCCAAAGGTAAAGCATGAGGCCTAACTGTTAATCGGAACAGATGACGCTTACGTGTGCATCGGAGGTGGATTTAATGTTCATGCAGATGGGAGAACACTCATACGAACGATAGCACTAGAACGGTGTAGATCTTCTATTACATAATACCCATCGCAGCTCTTATCCTATTATTGTATATAATATTACATATATTCATATATTTTCATAGCATTTATTTATGTACAATATAGTTTACCAGATTCGAAGTAAAACCTTGGATAGAAACATGAAGCTACTGACACAAAACCTATACTAACTATATTATCATATTACCTAAGGAGTGTTACGCTCCAACCACAGAATTCATGACATTCTAAAATATATATTATAATGAAGCTTGTCAACTCACACACTCGACAACTTTCTGTCCAGTCAGCTTCATTCCATCTGCTCTACGGACATTTCGCTGTGCATCGTTTGCCGTATTTACCACGGGCAGGGCTACTGGCAATATTTCGGACTAAAAGACTAAAGGGTTTGGCCGGGGCCTGGTTGGCCAGGATAAACGGCGTCACGTCAAAATGTACTTTGGTTAAAACACTTCTTGGTACATTGCTGGGTCTAAACCTAGACTAACACTAAACAACAGTGGCTCGCAAGGTCCTACTGGTCCAGCCAAGACCAAAAATGGTCCATTTATCGTTGTTCCTCGACATATGGGCTGTTTAATTGGCCACATACACATACACACATATATTCAGATCGCACGAAAATTATAGCGTTTCACATCATGGCGGTATAATGTTTTGAAAGTGACTGTAATAAATAAATAGAATAGACGTGGCGTAAAAATATATCGCTAGATAATTGACACAACCGTTACATCTGTAGGTACATATGCAGCTATTGAAGTTTCCCTGTGAGATCTTGATCTTGACAAAGTTAGAATTCTTCTTCTGCGTGTCGACGGCACCAGACAAATATACCTAAATTATTAATATATATATTTACATGTGTCTGCTCCAGTGATTCGCCACGCTACGATACGAATCTACGCCTTTGGTGTCCTAACGTCATTGAGCGTGCACGGTTGAAACGGTTGTGTCGGGTAGACATCAGGAAACTGTTACGGCTAGCCAATCTATAGCTGGGTGGGACTGAATGGAAAATGTACATGGGTTGTCTGGTATCATATTCCAGCCCAGCTTTTTCCGTGGCACAGGCGATTGCTCGGCGCACAGACGGAGGACGCAAGGAGGGGCTGTTCCTGCATGGGTGTGTAGCTGGTTCAATAATAAGGTGTAGCCTTTAGGTACCCAGTTATAACTCGGCATGCTTCGTAGCGTTACGTCGAAGACCTCTGCGTGTACGTACTTGTGCCATACGGGGCATGCGTACTCTTCGGCTGAGAAACAAAGCGCAAGAGCCGAGAAATGTAGGACTCGAGAAGTGGTTGTTAGTCGACGAATGAGGTTATTTTGTCCAGCCTCTTTTAATTTAGTGTTCCGACAGTCGTTTTTAAAGGTCGAACGGTCCAATGTCACAACTGGGTACCGAAGGCTATTGCTGTGTTGTATGGGGATTATAGGCCAAGAAAAAAGAAAGGTTCGAAAAAAGTGTACTTAAATATTGGTCGGTCAGAGATACAGAAAATAAATTGTATGGTATTTTAGGTTTTAATTGGTATAGAAACTTCACAATTATTCCCGATAAAAGAAACTT
>JAFELO010000233.1:316793-343344 GCA_017140195.1 Eumaeus atala | reverse complement strand
GATGCTAATTGCACCAAGGGGGCCGTTCTTTGTACCCCTCTTATAAGAAGAGAGGACTAAAGAGCAGGAGGAGGCGCTTTTGCGTACGTGGCAAGGGGCGAGGATGGGAACTTCACCTCATTGCACAAGTTGGTGCGATTGTCCCGTGGTGCGGGACGATCCTCCTGTGGAGGTGGTGTCGGTTCCTTATGGGACCGACTAGCCGTTGAGGTGCCCTAAGAGTTTGTAGTTCCGGGGCGCCTCAGCAATGGCGGCACACAACACATATGGTTGTGGATACTAGGCGGTTAGTATAGGTTTCTCTTGGTAACGTGTACATTATTTATTATTAAACAAAAATTGACTAAAAGCAGTTATTTATGGTCAGTTAGTCAGTATAGTCAGTTATAAGCACTATTTAGTGAATGAAATGTTTGCCGTGTGCGATGATTGGCACTCCTAGTGGCCACAGCTGTTGAGGTCTACTGAAATAGGGCAACTAATTGTCACTGAAAATTATTAACAAATAATTTTCGGCTTGTTTTTCAGCGAAATTTAAAAAATATTTTTAATATTTTTTTTAAAGTAAAATATGAATATTAATTAACAGGTACAGAGTTTGGTAAATATTATAACAAATTTCCAAACTCAAACTGTGTAAAAAGGGAAGAAATAAGTGGTAACTCAACAAGTGATGTTGAAGAGCTTAGACCTAAACAGCCGAATCTACTTAATAAAAAGTCTCATCATAAGACAAATATCAAGTTACTAAAATTATATTTTCGAACTGGCTTCACGTCAGTTTACTTATTTTTTTTTAATACATATATAACTTAAATAGCGATATCATGATACGTTAAAGTTCACATATTGATGTCTTAAGTTTACGCGAATGTCAGACATTACAATAAAATCGGAACTACTAAAATTATAATTCTTCGGGTACTTTTAAAAACTTGGTACATCAGGACATCTGTCATCTCAGTCCACCCGTGACAATGGTTGCTGTAAAGCTTCTGAAACGTCGGGCTACATAAATAATTTAATAAACCGTGATAAAATTCGTAAAAGTAGTTTTATTGGAATACGTTAAGGTTTTTACGTCTTTCATCTTTTTCTTTTTTGCTCAAACTGCTCATTACTTCTACAGTTTACAACACAACATATGACCATATCGTGAATTTTAACTTTTTCACTGTTTATATGCTACGGGGGCAAACGAGATTTCGATGTGGCACCAATAGAAGTCCACACAATTGATATGCAAATATTTAAAAAAACTAACTAGTTGAGTAGCTATCGTCAAGTTTTTCTAGGTTGTGTGCGGTTACATCTCTGGTACTGGACCTCGTTAATTAGAGTGCAGCATCCAATTCTTAACAATGACGCATTGTAATATGGAATGCATTATTTAATACTAATATTATAAAGAAGAGTTTGTGTGGTTAAAGGCGCTAACCTCAGGGACTTACTGGTTAGACTTGAAGAAATATTTCAATGTTAGATAGCTAATCAATAAGCTATCTAATAAGTAAGGCGTAATGTCTATATACCATGACGCTATGACCAATGTGAGTGGAGAACGTAGGTGAAGCCGTGCTAGTTATAGAGTATGTATAACAGTTATGAGTTGTGAATTCGAAGCTCTATATGAAGTCGAGTAAAGACATTAAATTATATTGAGCACTAAATTTAGTCGATAACAAAGATATTTGGCGATTATTCAACTGGGAATTTGACGTGAAGAATCAATGAGAATCATCATCAGTTCTTAGTATTATGCGTATCACTATACCTAATTCTATGATATTGGCCGTTTTCATCACAAAACAATACTGGCGGCCCATGAGTGTGCTCTCCTTTCACGTAAACGACGACATGGTCATTTTGTATCATGGCAGTGGTCTTACAGCCCTTGTAGTACAGCGAACAGTGCCAGATGCCACCTGCGGCCGTCGAGTAGTGGTGACTGTACGTGTATTTGTTTATTAGAGCCACCTTCTTCTTTCCAATGCAGATTATTTTCGCCACTGCAAAATAAATAATTATAACTACAAAATTAGACCTCTTACTATACAATTTAAATGTTACACGCTTGATGCTTTTTAATAACTACCATTAGGTACTTAGAAGTATATTATGCCTATATCCAACGACAATGTTACCTATGATGGTATGAAGCACTTATTCTTGGAAATTATCTAGACTCCAAGAAATTAAATAAATACTTAGTCTAATCATAAAGACTTTTACAATTATACATAAGAAAGTGTTACATTTGAATTTGGAGTCTGAGTCACTTTTATACAATTGATTATTGTGTTTTCTCATTTTGGTAGCGATTGGCTGTAAAGAATTTCCTCACGGAAAGAGTTGCGTTGTTCTCTTGATAACTGGCCTCAACGTTTCATTGAATTTATTGCAACCCTTTAAAAGTAATAAATGTTATTTGCAATTGAAAAAATATTTTATATCATTTGCTACAATGTTTATGGCAAGACTAGGTATAGTATTAAGTGGTCGGAGGAACGTAATTTCTTACAGGTATACCTCAACTTTCTCCAATGATATTGAATTTTACTATCGTATCAAGAAGCCTATGTACGATTAAGAATGGATAAAAGATGATGCTGTTATGAGAAATGGCAAGAAGTCCTATGGGAAGCTGAAGAGTTTGGAAGGAGCCATATGAAAGGAGATTTACCGTAACGGTGCACAGCTCCTTTCACGTGAGATTGAAAGTATGTACCTACCTATGTACCTAAATTAAATAAAAAAATTAAACGTGCCAAACCATATTTAATTAAAATTTATACGTGCTAATAACATAATCTCTAGTGCATTTCATTATGAGAAATATGTGCGTATTCGAATATATGACATTTCATTTCAACATTCATAAACATAATTTAATAAGATAACTTTTATACATCGATCTAGTCAACCTGTAGAACATCGTTAATATTCTTTAAAACTCTTCCTATAATCCAAAAACTCTTTTTGGTAACGTTTTGTAACATTTATGTTATCATCATGAACAAATTATGCAGGTAACGCTAAATTGTAACATAGAAATTGTAGAACGCATATGGTTATACTTGACTGGAATGTGGTTTAAAACAATATGATATGATGTTTATTGACAAATTTGGTTTCTATATATTTATACGAGTATAGTCGTATGATTTTGCTCGTATTGTTCACACGTGCTCAGGGTCGTCCAAACGACTGTTAACCTCTATACCTTCAATTGAATATTTAAATATATAGTGTGTAACAAAAACACCGTTATTCCTATCAATTTTACATGTTACCATGGTACCACCATACCAATACTGTATATAAAATAGAGTCCCGTTTGTAAAATCATGTATTGACCATTATTCATCAGAATCAATGCATTGAGGAATTGATGTTATCACTTAACAAAAAAGTCATCGCGGTCAGAAACCGCTGAATGTCAGGTGCCGCGGACAAGTTCATGACCCCGAGTATAGGCAACACGTGGACCAATTAGGAATCTCGACGCGGTATACAGGGGTATACAATAGTTTAATTTAAGAATTATAATTATATTTCTTTATGTCAAACTATGTTATAATTGATTATGCCCTTGAAAGGGACACAGGGTTTTTGTTACATATTGTATAAGTTAAAATACTACAGTAATCTTCATATGCGTGTGCATAGTATTGTATTATGCTGTAAAAATTGTAAATTTTACTATTTTATTAACTAGTAATTTTAAATAGCAGTAAGAGTACTAGGTAAGTAAGAAAAAACAATGTAAGTCACCATAATAATATAAAAATAGAACTCTTAATTGGAATGTTAATCTAGGCCCTAACCTAAAATAGTAGATAGTATATAAAATATATAACTCTTTATAAAGTCAATTTATAAACACTTTATATAATATAACAATTCACTAGTACACAAAATCACGCAAACAACATAAATTGTGTTAGAAAACAAATGTTTGATAAAGTCACTAATTTTTAGCATTTTTGTTCTGCTAAAGAATATGAAAATTTTTCAGTATCACTATGTCTGTTACTACTCGTTCTATCCATTGGTGAGAATGTGAGGTTTTGTGAAAATCGATCACATGCAGTTTCGACAGTTTAGGGCATTTTGTTTTATAATATGCCAACTAATGGCTGAAACTTCCACTTTTCGGATTAAACGGGTAAAATATCTACAACTATCTGAACAATTATTATTACTGTTCTCCCAAACACCATTTAAGGCCACAATACATTACTTACACAATATAAAATTCAAAAAGATCAACATTTCACCAAGTACACAAATAAAATATATTATCTTAACGTTTTAAGTAGAATACGATGATAATTTAAAATTGATGGTAAGTTTTCTCGATTACAATGAAACTCATGAGTTCGCATTACCAGTTACGGTACAGCTACTTCACGCATAAAAACTGCCTCAAATCGCACGACGTCCGGGAGGAGGGGCTGGAACACTACCACGATGGTGTCCCAGCCAAGTCCAGCAGAAAAGCGGCACGGCCGTACCATCCTCTTGTTTGTATGTAGTCACATATGTCATTTTATACATGTGAATGTATCCCACTCGTGGACACCACCATCCCGTCGATAGTTACAGCTGCAGCTTTACATTTCAGTTTGTGTTTCTTGGCGCAGGTCCACCTGATCCGGTTGCCAGCTAGAGACCGCGAGTGCCTGAAGAATTTGTGACCGCCGATGAAAATATTAGTCGACTCTTTGTAAAACCGTGCTCGCAGGATCGCATGAACCAGATCTGAAATTTTAACGAGTAATTATAAATGAACCTAAAGAAAGAATTTTACATTTTATATTATAAAATAGTTTACTTGAAAAGTTATGTCGTGAATAACACGTAATAGAAAAAATTGGCTCGTACCGGACGCTTATACTGAAAATTAACGACAAGGATTAATTTAACAAAGGAGAAGTAGGTAAACAAGATATAAACGTATTATAAATAAAAGTTTCTAAATTTAAATTGTAAAGTAGGTATGTATAATATCCAGTGCTGTGTGTAAGTAGTTTACATACATATTACACATGTAACAAGAATAGACTTTGTAAAATAAAAATGATATTTACAGATTTAAGTAACTAATTACATCGGAATGTAAGGAAGTGGAAAGGGGCAAAATACAATATTACAACATTTGTACAATTCAACTTTATTTGTTATTGTTAAATTATGCAAATTATGTACTCCAATCATTCGAAAATAATCCAGTGAACGATTAATATTAAATATATCATAACAAATAAATGACTTTCCAAACGCATATAAAACATATATAATACTATTTTCTGAATAATACTTTAAATAATGTTTGCGTACTCATTAGTCATTAGTCATCGTTTGTAACGTATAAGAAACTGAATAGAGATTATTATATTATATAATAAATAGTAAGCTGAACACAATAGTAAAACATTTGTAAATTTATACTACTACTTGTAGGAGACCACTATATAACGAATATTTTCGGACCCCTGTCCGAAAATATTCGGATTTATAGAATCAATAATGATAAAGCTTTTACTTCTAATGTTATAATTGCAAAAGTTAGTAATTATTGTTTGTTATACTATCATGCAATAAGTACCAAATGTACTTTGCTGATACTTAGCACAGATGTAGTTAACGATCTGGAATAATTTTAAATGACTCTTTATCCGAAAGAAATAATTCTTTCCATGGGACAGATACGCGATTGAAACCGCGGGGCACAGCTCTATACATATTATGAAGCATAATCCCCAAACTACCTGTATGTGATCGATTTTCTCGAAATCTAGAGAATGGATTTTCATCAATGGATATAATGATTCCCGAGAAAAGTTTTAATTATACATTAGTAAACTTGTGTAGCAATCCGACCCGTGTCGTGCCGTGTGTTATAAAAACAATCAGCCACGTAAACGACGCGTACCGATACATATTACAGAATAAGAAATAATAATCAAAAAGGAGGCATATAAATAATAATTCACATCCGTAAAAATAGATATGATTTTTGGCGTTAAGTCTAAGTCAACTTAAATTGGTGTTAGTGGACTGTGGTCTGCGGTGAACCAAACTCGAACCTCTCGAACTTATCATTGCTAACTGATAAAGTTCTTTATTTTATTTGATCAAATAAAACCATGCATTACAAATGTCCTGCATTAACCCGGTCTTTTCAATTAAATACTAATTAAAAAATCTAAAATTGTGTAAATCTAAAATTTTCTGTAAAGTTTACACAAATTGGGGGTTTACACAAACAGCGTCGGGATTTACACAAAAAAAAACATATTTAATTAAAATACTTCACATTAACTCGATTAAATTACTCTCACGGCCATGGCGTATGTACCAATGCAATTGGTTACCGCAAAATATTTTTTGAATTTACTTCTTAAGATATCCTAGGCCCGCGGCATGGCGCACGGAACAAAGACGAAGGATGGGAACCTCTCCCTATTGCACTGTCCCAAAGTTGGTGGAGTTGTCGTGTGTTGTGGGATAACCCTTTAGAGGTGGTGTCGCTTCCTTAGGAGGATCGACCAGCCGGCTAGGTGATGTAGTTTTAGAGGGTATTCGACACTATAAAGTAACGCGAGCTCCACACCACTGGTCCCCACAAGGGGCCGGTCAAAGCGCGTTTAGCCGTGTCAACGAAAAAGGGTCGCGGTATAAATAAAATATGACGCTTTACGCTTTACAGCGCTTCCGTCGCATACTTTTTTTCTAAAATCATATTCGTTATTGAGGAGTAAACTCCTGTAGCAGGTCGGAGCTGACGCAAAAAGCTATATTTTAAAGTAGTTTTAATGTGTTTGTTCCCAATGTTCACATTTTTATATACATTCCTGTGGATGAGATGTGATATCTCGGTGGGTCGTGGTTGTGGTTTTCCTGTATGAACCTGAGCCTTCCGTTGGAGTCTGTGCGAGCTTTTGCCTCACACTTGAGACTCTTCTTCCTAGTGCAGTACCAGAACATGGGACTGTACTCAGAAAACGTGTAGCCATTGATCATGAGCATTCCTTTTTTAGTTCGACTCGGTATTTTAATAACTGAAATTCATCAAACAACAGTTAAAAAAGTTGAAACGCAGAAACGAGAACATTTTACGACCTTTCTTGACTTTAAATGCTACATTAACAGATGATACTCCCATTTCATGTACCACAATCGAATTTAAAGGTTCACTTCTTTGCACGAAAGTTTGCACGTGTAAAAAAAATTAGGAATAAAAAAACTTGAAAACAGCAAAGAGAAATACATTTATTAAATTAAATAACACATACTGACAGTACACAAAATCAGAGTAGCTGAATTGTTACTAAACAAAATTCAGACTGCACAAAATCTGCTGCCGTCCTCGTTTTTTCTGGATCGAGCGTATGCTAAGATCCCTAAGGATCTTCAAGAGCTCATCGCAAAGCCCGGCAAGCAACTGCGAAACATTTGGTATCTCAGGTGTTTGTGGGCGTCGATAATCACTTCCGTTAAACCAATTTAATCGTTTGCCCCCCATATTGTAAAAAAATCCCTAAAACACAACAAAAGTGAACAACATGTAACATTATTTTTTTTCCTTTCTATGGTAGTGATGGCTATAAAATTTGATAATTTGGTTACCGTAAGTCCAAACGTGACTCTTACATCCAATATTACGTTTGATGCACCTCCAGAACTCCCGAGAGCCGGATGTGCGCTGGAGGTTGTATCGGTTGCCGTCAATGACCAGGACCCGCTTACCCAATCTTGTGGCTGCTACAGAGAACATCACTGAAAGTTCAAGAAAAATTCACTTTTCATATTTTTCTTTACGATTTCAAGAAGAACTTGAACAAAAATTGATAAAAAATTTACTTTTCACATTTTATGAAGCTTTTTCTTAATGATAGCAGTTTGTCTAAAAAGCAATCACAGAAATTTTACTATATCCTTACTTTTATTAATTTATTATAAAGCATAGCGGGAATACATTAAATATGCTGTCTCAATCTTTACAGAAAACAACATTAATTTAAGATTATTTTATAAATTTTAAAAGTTGTTAGAGGAAGAGATGAGCTATGCAGCTGACTTTACGAACAATATATAAGTCTTTTAGCCATATGGCACAATTGCTAGAAACAAAGGGCCATATGGCACAATTGCTTAAAAAACATAAGGTTATACCTGAATTCTTATTATTTAGTACGTTACAGATATCTCTATTTACTCATGATAGGATATTTATAACATGTCCTGACTGACGTGACTTTTTTGTTTTGCGAGAAAATACATTTACGCATATATCATCGCATAGCCCGACTACTGGACAAGAATTTTTTTTTTTAATATTTATAATATTTCTCTATGGAGGTGAGTTGATATGATGGAACTGAAACTTACGCGAGTCGCGGAGCTCAGGCGTATTTCAGTCCTACAAAGAAAACTTTAATTGTACATTATTGAATTATATTTGCCATACAAAATTTTAACATAATTTTATTAAGTACAAAATAAAATATAATTATTTTCTATTCACACAAACATCTTAAGTGCGACATAGTCAGTAATTTTGAGGAAAAATTTGGGCGAAAAAAACATATTACACAAATAGCAAAACTAGAGGGCCTGATATTTTAAGGTTATTCGAAATTTTAATGTACAGGAACTTATAAAATTATAAAAACATTATAATGTCAAATAGTATTATTCATAACATGTATTTTTTTTTATCTAACCATAAACAAAATTCAAAAATCCATAGCGACTTACGAAAACGTTTCACTATTTTTTTTTTTAAGTTTATTAAAGCCCTTTCTTTACTTATGTACATTTTATCAATATCAAAAAGAAGTTAAGATATTTGTGTAAAAGCAAATACCAAATATTATTAATTTATTTTGATGTTTCAAGTTTTTGAAATTACCATAAAAAAGAAAACTCTATTATTTTATAAATATGTTCTATTATTTTCTATTATTTTAAGGGAGATAAGTCCGCATATTTAGCTACACACTAAATGTGCGCGAGCTCACTCTCCATTACAAAGATTTACGTCGTATTCAAAGAACTAGAAAACGTCTAACCGTATTTGGCTCGTTAACTTCTGTATCAATAAAAGAATGAAACGTACACTTATTTACATCATCCACGAGTCAATCAGTATTTGTAAATATAATACTATTGACGCTTGGGTTGCTACATCCCCTATGATATTTACTGATATGATTCTCACACACAAGTAGGGTAAGAAGGAAGCAGACGCTATTATATTAATATTTTTCTAAAGCACTCGGTCCCTGCCCCATTAAGGAGCTAGCGTAAAGCAAAAGTGTGTTGTTGTTATGATTTCTCCTACACATAATCTACATCCGTCTTGAAGTAACAATTAATGCGAATGTTCATTGACACAGTTAACAATTTTATCATTGAAAGTCGTTACTCTACACTTGCAGCCATTGTTCCGCTTCGTGCACCTCCACGTGATCTTGGACCCTCTGATGCCCTGCTTGTTAAACCTCTCCCCATTTAAGATCAATACTTGGCTGCCTGCACTATTGGTCACAAAGAAACATTCTGAAACAATAACAATGAATTACAGGAAAAGGTTGATTTTTCATTCTTTTTTACATAAATATAATATTATTTTTTAAAGTTTGTATCGCTATATTATTAAAGTATTTCTAATTAAGGAATGAAATTAAAACAAATTGCTTAAGGTCACAAGATTATAATTCAACTAGCAGCGGACCGTGGTTTTGATCGTAGCGTCTAAGTATTGGTTACACTGAACCTAAACTTTCTCAAGGATGCTAGCATACACAAAAACATTTAGTTTAATTCGATTTGAAGTTCTAGATGTTACAGCGATAAAATAATCTCTCCGGGTGTAACAGTATAAATAAGTATCTTGGGTTATAAGGTGACGATAAAACTAATTGTTAACAATTTAATGTAATGGCTAGCAAACAATATTAAAAGTCATATTATTATAACAATAGCATATATTACTATTACGATAACGCCTTTAATAATTAAGATACAGATTAGTTTCGCATAACACTATTATAAAGTAAGAAATGAAGGCATTCGAAAGGCCTTTTTTTAGCAATATCTATTAATGATTATGCTGCCCTTGAAAGTAAACGATGGCATCGGATACCGTCCAGGCTCTGCTCCTGCAGCCAAAGTTCTTCTTGGTGCAGCGCCACAGCATTCTGTCAGCGACTTCGTTCTGGCGGTTGTATCTGTGTCCGTTGACCAGCAGCACACGTGTACCATACTTAGACATGTCGTAGGAAACTAAAATCATAAAGAGAAACGTTAAATACTAAGGCCTGTATCTATGTAGGTTACTGTATACTCGTGCACGTTCCTGGTCTTGCCTAGTGCTAAGCATGTTCAACTATAGATCGTCATGTCCCGGACTTGAGTTCGGGCGGGAGGTTTCAGATCGGACCAAAAAGTGTTATTAGGATTTTATTTCTAATTATATAATTTGAAATTAACTTGTCTGGCGGTATGAAGTGAGTGACAATTATTTTTTATAAAGAAGTCATATTTACCGAGACGCAGAGTTCCAACACGGTGACGGAGTATATATTTACGCACTTAACGAGAAAGACTGATAAAGTGTAAAGAAAACACTCCATCACGATTTTTTTCCATCGTATTAAGAATAACGCTATGCGTACCAATATTATAATCCTAGATTATGAGGTATAACATATAGAGGCAGCAACTATACGTACGTTAGAAGGAATTATACGCTCATATTATAACAACAGAATCATTCAAGCGTGGAGGAAAATTTGGAGCTGTTAAACAAGCTCGACCATTCTGATGTCGTTAATTATTTCAGTATTAGCTATTTTGTTAGACAACTAAATAAACATCGATAAAATTCGCTACATCCGCTTAAAGTAAAATCTTCAAAAAATCAACTATATAAAAATATATTTATATCAAATATCAATTCCATTTCGAGGGCGACATACACAGCTCGCTGTGCTCTCTGATGTAGGCCAGGACCTGGGCGCCATCGGCGAGGAGCTTCGCCTTGCAGTCGTGTGTCTTCCGCCGGGAGCACCGCCACAGCACGGTGCCGTCTTTTTTCACGTGCGAGTCCCTGTGGTACTTGCGATCGTTGATAATCAAATAACGCTGACCGATACTGGGAGACATAAAGGCTGTAAAGAAGACACTAATATGAATAAGGAAGAAGGAAATATTATCTGCGATCACAGGAAGGGGTTACTTCGTTTTCTTTTTTTCGATCAATGGATTCTGAGCATTGATAGCACCGAGAATAATGGGCATAATACATTTGGCGGTGTCACATCTACGTGCCTCAGAGAACACGGTAAGCCGTCGGTCCCGCCCCTAATGTGTGTCCTATCGGAGTATGAGAATTAAGGATTAAAGAATGCACTTATGTATTAATACAGGTACATACGTGCAGTAAAGGTTATAATGCTAGCATTATATTCTTTTCTGCGCAGTTAGCTAATATTTATAAGGATAGCCGTATTAGCGGAAATTCGGCTAGCGGGTCGACGCTCTCACTATAGAGGTTTTTAGGTAATTAAGACACAATGTAATATAAAAATCACATTTAATATTTCTAAACATCGTTCATATATTTATTAAATAACTACAGTTATAAACATTTAACGTAAAATAGGCAGTGTATAACAAATTAAAAAATATAGTTAAATAAATAATACAGACAATCATAAAATAATACAAAATCTTATTACCCTAGTTTTTCCCTCAAATGACTAACAACCTTATTGATAAAAATAACAAATTTATTAAAAATAAAAACCGCAATAATAGTTTTATTATTTGCCAAATCGTTTTAAAACGGTGTGTAACGAACTACAGTACACGAACCATGAGACGTCCCCTTGTGGACCAGAAACTGCTCTCCAGTGGCTTCCCGCAGCGGTGGATGATTACCTGATACTAAGCCTTCCAGAGCAGGGCTGCCACTCTACATATCTACTTTCTTTAAATTATCACAATTACACCAATGTATGATGGTTTTTCTACTTCCGCTTCAATAAAAAATAAAAGTAAAGGTACTATTGATTATAACATCAATCCCATACAATCCATCAATGAGACAATTGTAAAGTATCTTTACTATCTCCATTTAAGATGTACCCTACATTGAGTGACTTTTGACACAAACATATACCGGGCATAGAGGTTACAAGTATAATATTAAAAAAATACTTGAACTAATTATGGGAGACAGCAGATTAAAAATTAGAGAGATAGCTAAGATTACAGGCATCTCTTATGAACAGACTCAAAACATCATACAACGAATTGGGTTTCCAAAGGTGTCAGCGAGATGGGTTCCGCGACTGCTTTCAGTTGACAAAAAGGGATGCGATTGACTATTTCACGTGACTCTTTGGAGTCATTTGAAGCCGAAGCGGATGATTTAGAATCGTTTTGTTACGCCAGAAACACGGGTTCACTACTGTACGCCAGAAACAAAACAACAATCGAGACAGTAGAGGAGACCGGGTTCACCACCCCATAGAAGGCTAAGGCGATTTTGTCGGCAAATTAGGTAATGGCTACAGTATCCTGGGACTCGAAGGGTGTGATTATGATTAATTATCTTAAAAGGGGTCAGACTATCACTCTGGTTATTACTGTGTCTTAATTGCTACGTCATCTACGAGAGGAAATAAAAGAAAAGCGTCCAGGAGTGCTCGGGAGAAAAGTCTTGTTTCGTCAGGATAACGTGGTCACACGTCTGCACAATCAATGGCTGAAATCCACCCAGATCGGACTATCACTCTGGTTATTACTGTGTCTTAATTGCTACGTCACTTACGAGAGGAAATAAAAGAAAAGCGTCCAGGAGTGCTCGGGAGAAAAGTCTTGTTTCGTCAGGTCACACGTCTGCACAATCAATGGCTGAAATCCACGATTGTGAATTTGAAGTATTACCGCATCCGCCTTATTCACCTGATCTGCCACCGTCGGAATTCTTTCTCTTTCCTAATCTAAAGAAGCACTTGGAAGGTCAAAGATTTTCGACAAACGGCGAGGTCAAAACCGTACTAGACGCATATTTTGACTCTAAGGAAGAATGTTTTTTCTTTCAACGGTCTTGATGATTTTTTAAATGGGAGATGGCAAGAGTGCATAGAATTTGGTGGTGATTATGTAAAAAATAAAATAAATGTTTCAGTATGTGTTCATTTTCTTGGTTAGGCCGAATACTTTTCCATCGACCCTCGTATTCAGTTATGATTCGTAGTATAATGAATGGTCTATTGAACGAATAGTGGAATAACACCATGAGTTCTCACCTTCTCTCTGCCAGAGATGTGAATATCGAAGTTAACAAAAAAACGTTATTTCACATTATACTATACCATATTGGTTCAGTTATTGATATAGTATTCAAATTTCCAGCTCAAAAACGATGTATATATTCAGACATATTTAATTTTAATTGACATTTTGACATATATTGATATACATATCAAAAATAAAGTCTCCAAAAATTGTCTGTCAGTATGCGATCGATTTTCTCAGAATGAGAATCTGTGGATAGACTAGAAAAAAAATTGATTTTCATGTATAATTTGTTAAGGTAAGAATCCGGCCCTTGTTGATTACGGGCGGATTCCTTGTTAATTAATAATATATTTTCAATTCCTACAATAATGTATTTTGAGCCGAATAACTTTTATAACAGCCAGCTTGAATACAAATGTTTAACCAACAATATCACGTTCAAACAATATCACATTGGTTTCGATTAAATATTTAAACATGGAGTTTTATAAAATTAACATACATAATATTGTCCTACAAACAAATAAACTTAGTTCAATATACATATTGTCCACTCTAACAATCTTACAAATTGCTTCAAGCAATTGTCTAAAAAATAAAAATTTACTTTAATACCTCAAAGAATTATCTCTATGTATTTACATTTGATTAATAATATTAAAAATTCTATCAATAATGGTTATGGTAATCTTGGTGCCTTATAATTCTATTATTGAACGTATAGATCTTGGCTTTGCACCCGCCCAGCCTTCTCCGTGAGCACCTCCACAAAATTGTACCATTTTTATTTACATGCGAGTCCCTGTGATATTTGTTCCCCATGACGACCAGCACCTGCTTGCCGTGGCTTGACGGCCAGAACTCGACCTCTCCAAGCCGCATCCAACGACCTTGAATTTACACATACGCGTTACATACAAGCTCATATTCAGATTTCTATGGACATCGGTACGATTGATTACATTACCTACATTAAATTGCTAAATAAGCCACGCGATGTAAATTCTCAAAAAAGTATTCATTTTTCTGTATATCTTTAACTACAATGAAGATGTGCATTATAATAAAATACTTGTTTCAGCTATAAAAGTTTTATTTACTGTATATAATAAATACGACTTGAAATATGTCACCAACTTTACATTATAAATATGTCATAATCAAAGGTCCTTTAAAGCGTGCCTGCTATAAAAACCTTTAATTATTCTTACCGCCTACCTAATATTACATTATATAATTAATCAGTTATATAAAAACTAGAATACCTAAGTAATTTTCAGATCCCATAGTCAAGAATATCATAATTTAAGAATAGGCTCTGGAATCTTATGTAAGTACGTGAATATTATTTAAACAGGGGTCGAAATTAAAAAAAATTGAGCAAGCAAATATGCGACACGAGCTAAGCAGAACAGTTTCATGTGGCCAGAAGTAAAGATACCAGCAGTGTTTAAAAAAATATCGTAGCATCTTAGGAATAGATGGTTAACATCGTAGACAACAAGTTTTCTTCTGCGATTTTGAATACAACTCGATACATTTTAAATTATTCTTCAAGTTTTCATTGTATTGTCGTGACATTTCTAATTTCGAAGGCGCAAGTCCTGCTTCGCCTTTAACCTGCTCAGTGCAACGTTTCTCGAGTTTATAACATTTAAGTGACTAATTTGACTCTATCAATATTTCAAAACTCGTAGAACATAACTTGTTATATATGATGTAAGCTATCAATGCTTACGAGATTGCTGGTTTATACCTCTGTATAAAAGCATTAATGATATATTTAATCACGGAATAATACGTATTAAGATGAATGATTATGTTTGTTGAGGTGTCGCAGTACATTCTCCTCAAGGTATGTGATTACCATCGCCTTGCAGCCGTCTAGGGTCCGCCGAGAGCATCGCCAGGTGCAAGTCCCCTTCAGTGTCTTATGGGCGTCCTTGTGGTACCTCATGCCGTTCACTATAAGCACAGGATGGCCTCGAGTCGACGTTATAATGCGAGCCCCTGGACACAAATTTATTTTCATTTTTAACCTTTGCACTTATTATGATTCTGTGATTGGTATAAATTATGATGTCCTGACCAATATTTTAATCAATTTGAATAATTAAATTGCTTGAACAATATAAACATTAATTTTATAGTGGACACATCCTCTGCATAACAACAATCTGTTCATGAGTAACTGCCTACATAACAAAATGTTATATGGGCAGTTACTCAGCAGGCTCAAACTACATCCTAGTAACATAAAAATATCTAAGTTATACGTAATATTATATGTTATGAATAATATGGAATTAAATAACTAATTATATGAATTGTATTATGAGATTTAGATTACATTAATTATGCTATCAATCGTTACTTTTTATATTGTAATATCATGCTACTAAACTACATAAAATTTGGCGATTGATAAAACATTCAAAACCCTTGATTTTTATTTAGTTGTATATAGTAACAAAACACAAAGTATTTGTAACATAGTTGTATGCACTATGATCAAAAGAAAAATAAGAGTCTAGACTATTTAGGTTACTTGAATATTGACTTTAGAAAAACGATCCTACGAGATGTAAAATTATAAAAAAGGAAAAGTAAAATTAGTAAAATTAAGTTTTACATCTAAATTACAGAAAAAATAAAATACCTTTACTTATTATCACATTGACATTTATTTACAATAACAATATTTAAATAATATAATATTTACAGCGTAGTGTAAATATAAATAATTAGAAAATAGGTAAATTCTTCAGCGCCGACCACATGAAGTAACATTTGCCTATGTACACGTTCACATACACAAGTTACAACAAAGGAATGTTTCGTTACACGAGCTCTGCTCGGTGTTAGTGTTCCACACCCATAATAATCGGGCAACGTTTTACTTTTATAACATAACACACCATTGAACCATTGGTAAATGCTTAAATTGAGACTTAATCCTTGATGCATAACATAGGACAGTGAAAGAAATTTAACCATTGTCCACGAAATATGTACCTATATAAATTTAGATAAAATTTTTGATTAATAACCAAAATACTAACAATTAAATCGCTCAAACGAAAAGTAATAGATGTTCACATAAAATAAAAGAAAAAAGATTTTGATCATTTTCAATGTTTAAAAAATAATTTCGTTCACTCTCGCATTAACTGTCGGTTCACTTCAAATTTGGAAAAAATCAGTAATAATCATGACCTGCTTCTAACTAACTGATTAACTCGAGTTAAATGTCTACGGACGCTCATGGGCATTAGCATGGCAAAAGGAAGAATAGATACGCTACATTTACATAACCGTTAAACCGCCCTTCTCCTCACCGACTTCATAAGAAAATTTAAAAACTGTCATCGCCATTGTATCATATTGTTACGCATTAAACATCTACATTTAACACTAGAGCGTACGTTTTGATTCTTATAAAGCTGCCTCAATGTATCTTGCAGTCCCTTTAGCGTCTTCTAGAACGGATTGTTGTAACTGTTTGTTATACTGTAATTTGTTTCAGTGCAACAATACTCATCAATCATATTCGCTCAACAAAAATGTGTCCGATATAATTAACACCAACGTACTCCACCCCTCAACCGCACCCTTAGGGGTGGCCCTTCAGTGAAGATTTTCCTCTTAACAAGAGTGCGTGCTTCTATTGATAACTGGCCTCAACGCTAAAGGGACTGTATCGCAGCCAATGGAGACCACTTCGAAAGAGCTTTTTATTTTTTTGAATTGTTTTATATTCTTGTATTAAACTGACACTAGAATTAATGTTAATTGCAAGTAAAAAATACCTTTATGTTACAATATTCAAAAGCAAGACTTGTAAATTCGTTCGAAAAATTTAAAGACATAGCTCCGAGAGTGCCAGTCATCAGTGGACGGTCATGTAATTTTATAAATTATAATACATAATAACCGACTGCATGGCATGGCATAATGTTTTCCTCGCATGTGCATGCATATTTCATTTGAAGTATTATATCGTCGTCAGAGACGCCGTTAGATTTGTCTAGATAACACCAGTGTTAAGCTCATTAAAGAAATTGGCAAACATTAAAATATATTTGAAGCCGTTGGGTTTTTAAGTTGAATGTTAGAACGATTCTATACTAAATAACCATATTGATATACCATCAATATTGTTCAATCGTTTTTAAACTTCAAAACAAATACGGCCATATCTTAGAGGTCGGTGTCGTACTTTTGTAGTCACATTATACCTATTATTTTAAACTAAGACTATGTATATCCTCCATTAAACCTATTTATCTTCAAATTGGCTATTTACGAGTACTTAGTTTGTCAGTTTTCAAAATTAACCTATTTAAATGGTTCTTTTTAGGTGTGTCAGTATCCAATGCGGACTATTCAAAGGGCTTTTTAGTATGTACAGTTATCAAAATTGTCCGGTTAAAGTAGTTTGTAAATTAGTCGTTTCCAAAATTGAACTAATAGAATGGCTTACATACATGTGTGGAGCGCTCGTCAGTCCATGAGGATAATGAAAAATTATTGGCGGACACGAAGTGGGGTATAACTAATTACAAACTAACAGTAAAATAATAAAAGATTTCACTTGTTATTATTAATACCCTTTTTACACCAATAAATATTTAAAGCTCTATAAATAAACGTAATTCCTATTTGAAAAATAAATAAAATTTCCCGTATCAATACAGCTACAGTAAGAGGTGCGCGACAGTAAGCTGTAAAGCGCTATGCTGGTGTCACGCATGGTTGCTCGTCCGCTATTTTACTTATACGTTTTGTCATACCGCGCGCCTTAAACACTTTCTTAAGGTGTGTACTTAAAATAACACTTTTAATTTAGCCATAATAAATTAAAGTATCGAATTAAAAATTTTAAATATTAACTAGGCATCCGCCCTAGTTTCGCCCTTGAATAACCTACACATAAGGTATGGTTTTGATATTTTATTTATGAATTGGCACGGGTAAGTCAATATTTTGTAAGCATTATAGATGAATGCAAACATTGTTTAGTGGATACACGAAAAATCCATAAACTCATAATGTATTTCTCGTAGTGTAAAAATTGTGACACATGCACGTGTAACACTGGAATTACAGTGCTTGTGTTTGTGTGACACATGCACGTGTAACACTGGAATTACAGTGCTTGTGTTTGTGTGACACATGCGCGTGTAACACTGGAATTACAGTGCTTGTGTTTGTTTGACACATGCACGTGTAACACTGGAATTACAGTGCTTGTGTTTGTGTGACACATGCACGTGTAACACTGGAATTACAGTGCTTGTGTTTGTGTGACACATGCACGTGTAACACTGGAATTACAGTGCTTGTGTTTGACAGTACGTAGTTCAGTATCTACCTAGTAACAGTTCTCGAACAAACGTGGTTTGAAGAAAGTTAATTATGATCTCTACCTGTCTATTCACAAGACCTGTTTTATTGCGTAATTCAATGGCCTCGTGAGTTTATGAGTGCTACAGTGAGGTCACGTAAGTTCATCAGGCTTTAGGCAGTTCTTGTGATACGTCTACATTAACACAATACATATCACGCCGCTGCCATAACATAGAGAATTATTGCGGGCCACGCGAGGGGCAGCAGCAGCTGTAACTGCTAAATATGAGAGCAACAATAAGAAAAAGAGCACAACTCACTTCACTAAAAAAACACCCCAATTATGCACGAAACCCCTTTTCACATGCTAATCAAAAGTAACACTTTGCATAATATAGGGAGCAAACGAGCAGTCGCAGTTTGATAACTACCGACGCCTATAAACAACGGCATAAGGGTTATGCAGATCTCCCCCTTCACGGGCCACCGAAACTCATACATTGTGGGACTGTAACATGTGAACGATTGGTACCTCCCGGTCGTACCAGCCCCATTCATCTGCAATGCAGCATGGCACTATATTTGACTACTCTCTCATGTTAAAAACTCTTAACATGGTAAGATAACGTGTGTTGTAACTTATAGATTCATTATACCTAGTAAAACGACATTTAATTAATTTACTATCACGCTCCCTAATATAAATATATTTCCCATCAATAGTTAATATAAATAAATAAATTATTATTGAACATGTTAATGATTGTGTACAGGTCTCACTCGTATTATTATATTATCTATGGTGGTGACAAAGGCCGTGCAGCCCGAGGTCTTCTTCACGCATCTCCACCTGATCTTCGCGCCTTCGTTCTGGTGAACCGTGAACCTCTGCTGCCCGATATCTAAGCACCGCTTCCCGCTTCCCGTGTAGCCAAAGAATGCTGAAAGTAGAATGGATTAATGGACTTTCAGATATACCTTTTTATATTCGTACGACATAAAGCGAACAGTGACTTTTATGATGAACATTAAATAAATTTATATTTTATGAGACTAAAAAAAAAAGAAAGTTAATAACAATAAAATATTTTTTTATTTAAATACATCAATATTTTTCTATTAAACACCATTTGCAATTCAATTCCTGTTGTATATAATCTGATATACTCAGTTTAATAGAATAGATAGCAAAAACGAAGTGTTGCTAAGTTCTGACCATTTTACCTTAAACTATTTTGTTTATTTACACATTTATTTTTATTTTAAAAATATTATATTTGTAAACGGGCAAGGCTTTACAACTTCATAGAATTTGAATTAAATTCTTGCCGGTGCATTTGTTTCGCAATAAATAACTTCATATAAAATATGCTCATTTATACAAAGCGAAGAAATAACTAGAAGAAACATTAATTTATTATTAAATAAAATTAACTTGATTTAATAATGGTTATGGTTGCCGTTGTATTTGACTATTCTGCCTTCGATAGTGGTCGCCGTGGCGCGGCAGTACCGGTCCTTCTTCACACACACCCAGTTCAAACGCAGGCCTTTGCTGTCGCTTCTCTTGTTGAACCGGTGGGATTCTATGATCATACACGGATTGCCAAAACGTGTAGTCGAAAATGTCGGCTCTAAATCTAAAAAAGGTAATTGGCATATTACACATACTGTTAGACCTCCAGATATAAAATTGGGACTATCCGGGTCAACTGTCATTTGACAATGAAAAGTACCGGAGAGTACCATTATTTCTGCAGCCATCAAATTGCAGATTGCTGCAGGTATCACTTTCTAACAATGGTTAGCAATTCATGGAATCAAAAATGGTATCTTCATTTTTCTCGTAGGTCAGTACGATTTTTTTTTTTATTTATAAGATAGTGAAAACTCTAAAAAAACAGAAAATATCTAATTTTATTTATACTATCGACAGAGGATTGTACAGCCCGCTCGCTATATTTGTCGCTTTACCATAATTGATAATATAATTTTTGTGTGTAGAAACATACTCACATTTTATGTAAGCAGACACGACGATATTACAAATAAAATGAATGTTATCAAATCAAAATTAAAATTAATTGCTTTTAGTTTTGATGTTCCTTCTTCATGAAAAATATTTTTACTAAATAAGCAATAATAGCAAAATAGTGGGTTTCAACTAAATTCAGTATCAATATGGTAAATTAATGTTTATTAAAAATAATACACACAATATAAATAACACTTACACCAATTGTTATAAATTTTATCCGTAATAAATATTTTGTCAACCATTGGATATATTTCATAGGATAACTCTCCCCAGTGAAACAAATAACAGGCAAATTGATTCTGTTCCAACCTCGATTTCTAAACTATGTACTGAACTGAACACTCTCATCCACTCCACACGAGGCCCAACACTCGGATACTCGATTCATACTCCGCCCTGGCGCACAAGAGATAAGTAGATTTATGGCGGTGGTCACAAGGCCAAACCAACGTCGGTGTTTATGAAGCCACCGTACCTAAGAGCCATGTGCCCTGACACAACCATTATTCTTAAGAACAAACACAATTCTGTAGTGAAGTGAAGACGTAACGCGTCTAGCCAGCGTTACTGTTTTACATTACCATAATCATATATTTTTATTATATATTTTCTTAAGGAGTAGGCATACTCCAAAAATACAATTCGTAAAGTGGAACCGTGCGTTGAGAGTGACTCATGCATTGACAATTCTTATAATAATATTAACGATCGATCCCCCTGCAGTGGCCGGTCCGGGATGGCTGCGAGTAGCAGGAGATTGGTCGTCTCGGCGTTCATTAAAGGAGGCCTATGTCCAGCAGTGGACCGACAAGGGCTGATAATGATGATGATAATAATACTAATATCGGCGGACTTATCACACCATGTTAGCCTAGTCCTGTGGTAAGTACCGTAAGGACTTGTGTTACAGGTACTAGACAATGAAAATATAATATTTAATGTTGTTATATGATACAATTGTATTTCGAGTTTGTATTTTAGGGGAGCAATTGCAACAGCGGGCAACAGACACATTTAACAAATTGTAACGATATTTACACAACGAATTAAGAATACTTTGACAGTTTGTTAGTAATGATTATGAATTATGTTAGACTTGCAGACGCTGTGGTGGACCATACTGATACTGGCAGAGCAGCCGACGGTGGATCGCTTCACGCAGTGCCACCAGGTCTTCACTCCGTACGAGGAGGTTCGTTTAAACCTATGAGCCCCCACCATAATTATAGGGTTCCCTCTTTGTGATAGCCCAAATGTCACTGTGAAACAATGAAACTTGTGAAATATACAAAACCACGCACCTGCTCTACTTAACATAATACAGCTAAAAAGTATATTTACTAAAGCCGCAGCAAAGTAAAGTATATAATTATATACGCTTGGTGGTGTTATTTTTTTTTTTTTTAATAAACATGAAGGAGAACTCAGAGGAATTTAATTTTTTCTGTCTTCTATATCAGTTTTGAGTTTAATTACTATTCAAAAATGAAAAAAATTGTAATCCTTAAAAATGCAAATATTTTTAAAAATATTATATTCATACAAAAATAACTGTCGCAAATATATAAACCAATAGAATATTTTTAAAATCAATACACTTTTTATCTTATAACTATATGTTTTATTTATAGAGTAGCTCGTTCCTAATTTAATAAACAAGGCATTTCCAACTGTTAGCAACATTTGAGACATGCAGGCCCACCTTAGGTAGAGCGAGATATACCAAGGAAAGTATAAATCAGAAACAATTTAGATAATTTCATTAATAACGTACTTTTGGTACTATTTTTACTAGTTCATTGATCAAAGTAACTTTCTCATTTCAACTAATTCCTCGTCAGATTTATAATAATTATTTATGCAAATTACAACATGAAATTCCCTCAAGAATGACAATACATTCAACTATGAAAATTTAGATGACCCCTTTTTAAATTTTAAAAACACTTTTCCGATTTCAGTTTATTGGTCCGGTAGCCTATTAGCCCCTCTAATATACTTTTACATAAGTTATACCATTGTCAAGTTTCATGAAAAGTCGTTCAGTAGTTTTGGCGTGAATCAATCATCCATTCAAACTTTCGCAATTTTTCGCAATTATAATATGCTTAGTATTTCAATTATTCTGAGCCTATATCAATTACTGAAAGTCGTTAGTTTAGACTATCTAAAATAAAACTATACCATATCGCCGTTGTTGGACACAACTATTTCGTTTCATAATTCATTAATATTTGCACAATTTGCATATAAAACTAAATAATATAAATCTATAAGCTATTTTATGTAGTTAGTGGTTGTGGAGTGTTTTCTCCTTGACGATGACATCGTCGATGGTCGTGATGGTGGCCCGACAACCAGAGGCGACCCGACAGCAAGTCCACAGCGCCCTGGCGCCCACGCTGCGGTTGTTCCTGTTGAACCTGTAGACGCCCATCTGTATCGCCGGCTTACCGAACCTCGTGGTTGTGAACCTAGGCACTGAAACAACATTGTTAACGCTATAATTCTGATCATTTAGTTTAAATAGGAAATTGAAGAAAAATGTACGTCTTAGTAGAATAAGGAAACTTGAATGTTTACAAAAATATATACGTGTCGGCTGGTACAATCGACTTTTTGAATAAACATTATCAACATCTGGTTACATTTTTGTAATGAAAACTTATTTAGGAGAATTAGGACAGAGAAAATCATTATGAGCTGGCGTCAGCAACATGCTGCGTAGCACAGAACAGTGCAGCTACGCTATCTCGCAGCTGAGTAATAAATAATATTACTAACTATGCGGTACAAATGTATGCTACTAATACAGGCCATTGTTACTTCATAGTTTTAAGTTGTCACTTTCCGGCACCGGCAGTCCCTTGCACTGTCTGTATCTTCCGCTAGGTCTGCTTGGTATGCTAGACACAAAACGATCACGATATAACTCAAGCGACCAGGCCCCCTGGTCTGTCCTACAGTTCTCTGTACAATATGTAACTCATGTAATTGCAACCCTGAGTCAATTTTGTCTTTTCAGTTCAGGGGTATGATTACGCCGGTGGACAAAAGTGATTTGTGGAAGATAGGGCCTGTGCAAAGTTCTGCAAAAATACTACGATCCTGTAATCGCATATCAAACTTTAAAAGGAATAAAGCAATGGATACATACCATTGAGGGTAGCTAATTAAGTAGGCTTTGTATAGATCGCTCACTTGATGTGTGTCGGTAGGGGAATTAAATAAAACATGAATAACATCTATTACTTTTTAGTTATAAATAAAATAGCCTCGTTCTCGTGTGTAAAATTGTTTTCTGAAGTTCTTGCCTACTGAAGATATACATGGCGATTTCGACAACGAAACGTGTTTGACATATGCCATCTATCATTGTTCATAACCACAATATATACAGACTTGTACAAAAAATTATTCAATATACGCTAGTTTTCAATATTTTAGTATGATGGTCGCATTTTCTACCGATATTTTATATACAATATACGTACTTAATGTGCCAGCAATGAAACGTGTCTTTTACGGAAACGTAACATAGAAATCTAAGTATGATTGTGTATGTTTTTACAACATACAATTTCTCCGTCAACGATAACCACAGAAGCTTTACACCTGGGCTCTTTGAAGTTTCTCGAACAGAACCACGTCGCCTTCGGCCCGTTGCTTCTATTATTTTTGTAAAACTTATAATGTCCAATGTATAAAATAGGTTTGCCGTTACTTGACATTCCAAAAATGGGCCCTGCAAAAGAATAAACAATTTGAATAAAATGGTTTATGCTCAAAGTTCTAATTTTGTCGACTTTGTCGACAGAGTGCAACATGGGCATTATCCGACTTCCGTGGTGGTGTGGTAGGGTGTTAGCTATTAAGAGTGACTAAGCCATATTTTTGTGAAAAACGTATCAAACAACATCACAAGAGTATCAAGATACCATTCATTAGAAGGTATTTAAGCCCCTTAATAACACTATTTTCAATGACCAAGCAGGCGCCTTCCAGTAAGACCGGGCACCAGATCATAAATCTCTTAATAACACTATTTTCAATGACCAAGCAGGCGCCTTCCAGTAAGACCGGGCACCAGATCATAAATCTCCGGTCCATACAGTCTTGGTTGGAAGCGAATGTCTCGGACTTCATCAGAGCTGAAGATTGTATGCACCGATCCTAATCCGCTGGATTACGATTAATGGTAAGTTTTAGAGAGCACAGCCTGTCCCAAATTCCATGATAGTTTGGAGTCTCTAAAACAAACCATACGATTAGCAGTGAAGAATTTCCCCTCGGAAAGAGTGTGTGCTTCTATTCATAATCGTTTAGTCATCGTTTAAAGGAGTAAATTGCAGCCAATGGAGACCAGTTCGAACAATCTTTTTATATTTTAATTGTTTTATGTTTGTGTACTAAACTAACACAGTGTAAAAGTGATAAATGAAATTTGCAATTATTTTTTTCTTTGTTAAAATATTTATGTCTTATATTATAGAAACATTTTTGAAGTTTACTTCTTATATTTCACGGCTACGTTCGGTCGCAATAAAAATCACAGGTTTATTTATTTTACAGTTACATCTACTGCCTTATATATCTTCAAGTTGATATCTATCTTAGTAGTTCGATGCAGATGTACTGCTTACGTAAAAGAATAAGCAAATTTCTAAGGTCGAAAAAGTTTAAACGCGTCTTAGATTTGAGATCACTATTTATTTGTACTCGACAACAATTAGTAATAAAAGTTAACAATGGTCATGGTTGTGTACGTTCTTGCTCCGTATTACGATGCCGTTGACCACCAGCACGGAGGCTCTACAGCGAGGCTGTCGAGTGCTCCGCGAACAATACCACGTCGCTCTGGGCCCATTGCTTCTATTGTTTTTGTAATACTTGAATGGTCCTAGGTTTAGTACTGGTTTTCCAGAACTTGTCAATGTATATATCATACCTAAAAATTAATTAAAAACACGGTACAATGTCATGTCATGTCATATCATGTCAACAAAAAATTAGGTTTCGCTTCGTACTTTTCGACTTTAATTTAAAAGACCGCTGATCTTTGGGGACTTGCGACTTGCGTCGCGAGGCAGCTACTACGGCGTAGCAGTTTGTAGCATACTCTACACAGCATAGCGTCCTTTTGTGACTCAGTGAAAAAAACTATGCATGTCAGCTCCGATGTTAACGGTATTTTAAACCTCATTTATTTCATACTGCGCGCCTTCCTTCTTTATTAAGCAGTAGCGCTAGTATATCGTATCCGTAGAGTGAAGAGTCATTCAATACGAAAAACCAGTTTTGTTGAGAGAAAAAACGTTAATCTCTTTTATTAGGCAATATACAAATTATTTTATATTGTAGTAGTTACAATAAACAAAAAATGTTTAATGTTATAAAAGTAATTAAAATTGGCTCCCTGGACATTCTCTTATCTGATTGTAATAATGTTAATTGTCGATTGTAGTTAGTTGTGTTTTGTATAGTATGAAACGAAGTCCAAAGAACAAAACTGACTAAATATTCGGAATGCATACATAAAAACTATCTAGCTAAGAGAGTCATAGTTACTATAGAACTATTATAATACGAGTAATGAAAATAAATGCAAATGAATTAAAGTTTTTTTACACAAAATATTATTGGCACAAAGAATAACAATGAAGAGCTATAAAAGTGAGAAAAATTAAGATCGCGACAATTTTCTTTTCACTGAAATCCATTTTTTTCTCCCTCCCCTATTACAGTTGGTTATAAAATCCTCCTCCCAGCCTACCCCTGCTCCCGTGTGATTATTATACTGATGACGTGAAATTGTTGGTGACGGTTGTTATTACCTTAAAT
>JAFELO010000233.1:292959-308850 GCA_017140195.1 Eumaeus atala | reverse complement strand
ATGTTAGCTTTATAAGGACATTACCGTAAGAACTACTTTTTATTTATTTATTATTTTTAGTTATTTGGCGAGTGGAATATTTAAAGTCCCTTACCTTTGTATACTGTTACATAAATTACTGGCAGATTTTGACCATATATTGGCATTTGGGTTTGTTTGGAAAATTGTACGTGGAGCACAAAAAACAAAGTGCTTGTAAATCTGTATACAGGGTGGGAATGACACATCGTCACACACAAGTTGAAAGAAACACACAAGCATCGTATGTATAATGACGTTCTTAGCCCACATACAAAACATCAATAAAATATATGTAGTGTTGTTTTGTCACAAAATATTATTTTTCATAAAAAAAAAATCTCCACACGATGTATCCTATTACGAAGTTGTCTCCCGCAGGTAAACGACACTTGCGCGGTCGCTATGGGCAGGGGGTCTAGGAGGTAGGGGCGCGGGGTCTAAGAGACAGGGGAATGCCGCGCGGGACGCGGCGCATCACGAAAGGTGGACTCATACTGACACATGATGATTGTTTGAATATATTTTTTTATGTTTTGTTATTAGGACTAATTTAGTAGTTTTAAAATACTCGCATATATTGATGGTATTATAATTCCCACTCTGTATGTAAAAGCGAGAAGCCACTGACACATTCATCATGAAATCTCAGAAACTTCAAGTTCTAGTATTTTTAAATTTTGCATGAGAATTTAGATGGCTCTAGTGAGTACCAGACAGGATTTTGCGGAATTCGACCCCTAAGAGTGCGATTTTAGGGGCGGGGTACGGGAGTGAGACCGCGGGATGATGCAAGATTATAAGTAATCACATATATCTATATAGGTAAACGACTGTCACTGCCATCATCGAAGTCTTTTCCTCCTACGTACAATTACTTCCACGTCTGGTGGAGCTCACGAAACAGACCAGAAAGTAGCTCCTCGTGAAAGCTACAGAAGTTTTAGAAATATTTGAATAAAATGTATGGACATGTTACATTCATAATGTGTATTAATCCATTTCTCCTTAAATCTTTTAATAACATAATCGAATTAAAATTATTTTTGACGAAAATGAATAAAAAAATAAGTTGTTTAAAATGAAACTAATAAAGTTGTGTAACTTATAGATTTATTATAACTCGCATTCACATCATTTCTGCTCTGCTGGTTTTCCATCTTGTATTTCAGTCCATGTCAGGAAGGCTTAGAACATGACTGATAGGACCTGAGTTACGTGGATGAAACCGCTATGCTAGTACCATATATCTTGAGATACTCTAAAGGTGTACTGGTGTTTATCACCACTAGTTCTTTACCACTACATCATGTTTAGACACGATCAGAGACTATCTGAAATAGGCCGATACGACCGGAAGTACCTCTCGGTTGCTGACACAACAGCAAATTGACACCTATGTCGCTTTTACTACTGTGTGTGAGTTTCCGGTGGCACATTAGAGAGGATGTGCGAAGAATGGTATCACGTCTACACAACAGTTCCGAGAATTTCTGTGGGAGTCGGTATAACCTTAGCAGCAATGGAATCGTTTGTTAATTACACCTCGAAAAAGAAGTTTGTGATCGAGTCCAATAGCGGTCCAAATTTAATGTTTGTGATTCTCATTGATTTTAATAATCTCATTGTCATACGTGGTGATGGAGGCACGGCAGCCGCTGCACCACTTGACGCAGACCCACAGGCACTTGGGGCTGCCCTCCTTGTAGCTGCTGTGCCGGTAGAAGCGGAAGGAGGCCATCTGTATTACCGGACGACCGGCTCGGGACTGAGTCACTATGATATCTGTAAAGGAAGTGTGACATTCATAAGGGTTTAACCGTGGTTTATATTTGATTATACGTTTATTCATCTAACCGACTGCCTCGTGGTCTCGTGGGAGGCCTGTCCAGCCACAGCCGTATAGTCCCGGGCTCGAATCCTGGTACCAAACAAAAAAGTGTCAATAGGAATTTCTAATAACAGTCCGGGATCAAAAACTTGGCGGTGTGTTACTGGGCCAGATTTCTCCCCGGTCGTCTCGGATTGCCGTCCCATTAGAACACTACACACCCCGGGAATAGAACACTTTCTGTTCCCTCGTTCTGCTTCACATGTATGTGCAAACATTTGAGTGCTGTGAAATATTCTCCGCAGATGCTCTTAACGGAGACGGTCGCTGTTGGGGAAATTCAGCCATGACGACAACTGTAATATTATTGAATGTGATGATGCACGTGCACACACAAATGTGATGATGCACGTGCACACACAAATGTGATGATGCACGTGCACACACAAATGTGGTGCACACACAAATGTGATGATGCACGTGCACACACAAATGTGATGATGCACGTGCACACACAAATGTGATGATGCACGTGCACACACAAATGTGATGATGCACATGCACACACAAATGTGATGATGCACGTGCACACACAAATAAGCCTATTTTTCCTCGTTATTATCAAAAATACAATGGAAACAAAATCTATAGAGGAAATAAGAGTATTATGTGAGAGGCAGTGCCATGCATGGTGCATGACACTACCTCCTCCTATGCAACGGAATTGGGTCGGCAAGACCGGGGAGATACCTCTCGCTCACATAATACCACCTTAAAGAGACACCTACGGTGTCACGTTTCGTGCGCTTTGTGAGTAGTCGGTGGCATATTGTGGGGGGGAGGTGAAAAGGAAGGAAACGCATCGGCATAATTATGTTGATGTCCATGGGCGTTGGTAGTCGTTGAAAGGCTCCGTTTCCTCGTTTGTCCCCTATACTATAAAAAAGAGGTAGTGTGATTGCTACATCGCAGCCGACTGAAACTTAACCACTCCACGCCAACAATAATACCGGCGTAGGGTGATGCCTGTGTTTTCCATTTCTTGCTGTTTATAATAGTCCATTTGAGGTCAAAGACAAGCAACACAGTTTCACATCCATTGTGCAGATGTACGTGGACATGGCAGCAGATATCAGTGTGGGGTAGCTACTAACCCTGCACTAAAAAGTCCTCCTAATGTATGTGGGAGCGAGGGGGAGGTTCAACATTATACATACCCGGTGGTACCAGCACTGCAGTTGCCTTGCGGCTGAACTAATTTTTAAATTTAATTATAATATAGGCACATCTCCCGAGTCTGTTTAAACAAACAGGTTAAGTTCATAATTACATATACTAGGCTATAAATTTCGTCACATCTGGAAATTTGAGAACTCATGCTATAAACAGTTGCTAGTATGTAAATAAAAAAAAGAAAAAAAAACGTATAAAAACAAACTTTATTGTTATTACCTTAAATAGTACATTTGGTCTAACTACAACAACAACATATGTATATATATATATATATATATATATATATATATCTTTACCAACAATCAATAAAAATACTCAGTAAATAATATAATTAACCCTATTTCATTCTACTTCTTCAATTTCATTAACAACATCAGTGTGGCTGAGTTTTATTAGGAGAGGGCAAACGAACAGTAAAATCACGTATTAATAAGTGATTACCGACGTGGAAACCCCCAAGTCAGTTGTTTTACTTTGGCCCATGATTAGAATATTTCTCATGATATGTTACTTCCATGGACAAAAAAGCGAGCATTAAAAGCAACCGGGTTCACAATGAAGGTTCATTGACATCAAATTAGTAAATTAAAAACCCTCAACCCAAAGACGGATATGTATAGCATGATGTCCATGCTGTATTCGATTCGAGCTGGCAATTTTCCTAAAGTGTAAAATAATTGGATAATGCTAAATTCATTCAATACCTGATCTCCTCAGAAATGTAGTGACATTTCTGAGGAGATCAGGTATTGAAGTGACTAGTGAGTCACTATTTGTTCCAGATATAAAATTGTTTCTTAACTTAAAGTTTAATAGTGCTTAGGCTAAGTTTGAGCCCTTCTGCTACGATTATATAAAATATTATATAACAAGTTTCTTCATAACATTTTGGGACCACTATATAAGAGATAATGTCTAAATGTGCTTGCATACATTAAAAATATTGTAAAGTCTCCTATCCAGTATATGAAAGTCACGAGTGTCATCATTCAACATTACCTAAATTAAATGAACATTTATAAGTTAAAACAAAAACACCCAACATAATCGTAAAAAAACCTTTATATAGACTTCATTAACTTGATATCATCTGAGATCTAATTCCCATTTAAAACAATAATAAAACGCTTACAATATAAACTAAATAACAATAATAAATATATTGAACTTACTGTTACCACGCCTGCGTAGACTACAGACAGAACCACGCGCAAAAATATACCGTTTCTTTTAAAGGACATGTCATATTGTTACATAAGCTACAAAAGCATCGAGCTTTATCAACATTATGTAATTTTGGAGCGATTGAGTAACAGGCATCAAAATTTTCACATTTATGCCATTAGTAAGATTCTCTGTCTATGCTAGTGGTTATGTTCGTTTTTAGAACATATTATAATATCGTTGAACGTTTTCAAAGAGGCTTTACAGCCCTGCTTCGACTTGTTGCACACGTAGTAGCCCCTCACGCCGCGGCTGTTGCTGTGTCTGTAGAAGCGAAACTCTCCTATCTGTATGATAGGTTTACCCGTCCGGGACACGGCGAACGTTAAATCTGAAATCAAGTATTTATTACAAACATTTATACATTTCATATTGCTTAGTGCAAAGGTTCTGTGGATTGCAGACGTTGTATGATGCGACTAGATTAGGCCATATACTGCTGGGTGTAGAGGATATTCCTAGGGAAACCCTAAAACTGGCATCTGCAAGGCAGTCGGTGGCGAGGCCGCTATATACTAGCCGAAGAACACTGGTCTAACTTGGAGCGAAGTAATAAAGTGCAAGGCCCAAGGGACTTAGGAAATTAAGCAAAGTAAGTAGTCATCTAGCTAATGAAAACCACGTCCACGTCGATTTGAGTCCGAATATTTATATATAGATAGGTAGATAGTGAATATAATTTAATAAAAAAATAAATGTCAAGTCCAAATCAAACCCAAAAATGTCCAACATGCAGTTTCTGCCACTTTTCTTAAGTCAAAATTTACTGATTAAATTTTAAATTAAATAAATTGTTTCTGTTTCGCTAGTGCCCCACAGAAGTATACATCGCTTTCTTAGATCTCACCGTAACTTCAATCATCCAAAATTATCTACAAATAATTTTAATTAGTTCGCTTTGAGTTTGAATCCTAGTGGTTCGAATACCAGTAATAATTTAAATAACTCTTACTTCGCTACAAATACTTATACAATATAACCACATTTACCATTTATATAAATATACAAGATTTGTAATAAAATAAATATTTATTCCCAACATTCAGGTAAATGACCGTCTATAAAACTCTTAATAATATCGTTTACAACAAAAATGCGCGCTCTACATCGATGACTGTTCTTGGCACAGGTCCACGTCGCTCTCTCTTTATCCACCGATGTATAGAACTTCCTATATTGCATACGTTGATATATCAGTACGGGGCTACCATCTGCCACTCCGTATTCTGCAACTGTAACAAATATCACTTTTTTATTTTTCGTTCATTCCTTATATATAGATTTTCTACTAGTGTCAAAGATAAAGATAATCCATATCCTATACAGTTATATTTAAACCATCAATCTCATTATCAGGTCACGGCGTGCACATAAGCCAACAGCAATGAGTGAATGCAAAAGGAATTCATGCCGAATTCGTTGAGCATTTACAAATTTTTGCTTTCGTTATAAATAAAATACATATTATTGATGAAAGATTGAATGAAATACAACGTATATGGAACATGAGATTTGGTGTACCATCTCCATCAATTTGGATCTTTCACGGATATAACACGATTCAACAAATATTGATAGAGCGTCACTTCAACTCAGGCGGCAGATATTTTGTTATACTTAGTAGACGTTGAGTCAGTTTAAGGTAAGTTTTGATACCATTAAGGTGGCTAGATGACCGTTTCTGGGCGACGGGTTGCAACTGGATGAGGAGAGCCTAAGATCGGGCTCAACGGCGCGCCATGTGAGAGGCCTATGTACAGCAGCGGACTTACGTCGGCTGAAGAGAGAGAGATATATAACCTTAAATTTTCACAAGTAGCGTTCTATCTACTGTCTACTCCTCTACTTTTTAACCCCAGCAATAAATGCAGGCACTTGACCTAGCAGAAGACATAATAAAGATCTCCGTTTCGCTGATCATCTTTGGAATATTTGCATCTTGTTTAGTGGATCTAAATAGTTATGAATTAGTCACAGTTCGTCATTTGAAATGAATCATTTCATTGGCACTTATCGAAATTACAGCTCTGCTATAACTTATGCGGGTTTTTTGGCAAACCATTGAATCTCAATAGAGCCCACTCATAGTAATCATTCTAATTGGTCATAAAGGGTTAAATATATTTGACTAATATGACAGCTTGATTAATGGACAAAATTGATTTCAAAGGAGGACTGTTTCTACTATCGGGGAGAGCAAATATTATTTAGTGTAATAAGTTATTCGTTGACAGTAAATATATTTTAAAATTAATCAATATATTTTTTATCACTTAAGGGATCTACACGAATGTAGAATATAAAGATCACTTTTCTTTTAAATCAATTACAATCTTTATTCAACGTACATATGTGCTGGTTCGCGTAGCTCATTATAATATTATTCACAACTACAATGGTGGCCCTGCAGCCTATATTCTTCTTGACGCATATCCATGACGTCTTCTCGTTGTTTCTCAGCGAGGTATAGTGTTTGTTGTAGCGGAAACCGCCGTGAAGTAACACTGGATGTCCGTGGTTGGATATGCCATATTCTGCAACTAATAGATATAATACTTGATTAAGTGTACGCGAAAAACAATGGGAAATTATAAATAGTAATTGATGCATTGTAGCTGAACCGGGCGAAGTTTCTTCTCTAAACTCCGGGGTGGAGTGATAGCTAGTTTCGTACGACTTGCACAAACGGTACCTCCCGGTGAGACACTGCCGTATAGCGACGGCTTTTCTAACGTGTTTCATGCTGTTCGTTAGTTTCCGAGGGCCTGATTCATGATGCCTGATGATGGATGAATGGAGGGAGGAAAGAAGAAGACATTTGTATAACAATGCATCGGTAGTCTATGGGGGTTTATATTATAATACGCGCATTACATAGATAAAAATATTATGTCAATTGACATAACAATTACTACAGCCTAAAAGCTCCCAAGATCGGAGTGATATTGCAATAAAACTACTTTAACGGATTGCGTCGCGGTTTATTTTCATATCTTTACAAATTCCTGACGTGAAAAACGGCAGAGTTTTCTTACAAAGTATCAAAGTCACAGTACGACTGACGGACAGGCGTCATCAGTACAAAGTTATTAAAATTACCTAAGTAAGCTGATATATAACGGGAACCTGTGAAAATTTCGGTTTCACAGGTTCCCATTAGACCTAATTGTTAGGAATGATTTCTAGTAGTTAGGAGTTTAGTATCGACTTGCTAGTTTGCGCTACATTAGAAAACTACGAACCGGCCCTAAACAAAACTATAAAAAATGAATTGTTTAAATTCTAAAGATGAGTATGCTCATTACGCACTTGAACTATATCTCTGCCTATTGTTGCCAAAAAACTGCGGCATCGCAACGGGCTGGACCATTTCACGCACAGCCACCGTTGTTTAACACCATTGCCTTGGGCGTGCAGATTAAACCTGTGGCCTTGATAGTTCACTAGAGGTCTGCCGCGTCTAGATAACGTAAATTCCGGCACACCTGTGAAAATATTAGGAAACAATAAGGAATAAAACAAATGTCACTAATTCATAAATCATAATCAACAACATAAAGGAATTTATAAAACGACTCTTAACGTATATGTAAACGGACTTGTGTCTACAAGTCCATCTGTCCAACGCTAACAATCTTAAATCAAGAAGTTTAGAAAATCCGAATGAAGATAAAACAAATTCCAAAAAATGTAGAAAAAATTATTTAAAAATCCGAAATGAGGGGACAGAATCACAAAAAATAATATTTAATTTTGATCCGACGCACAAAATACTCTTAGTTGTTAATGCGTTTCGTTGAAGCAGTCCAAGCACGTGGCTTTTTTACACGCCGTACAGTTGTACAGGACCTTTTTAGTTTTCTTTGCAGCCTGCGAGCCATTCATCGAAAGCCTTAATTTAGCGTAGCAGCCGGTGCAGCGTCGCCTCTTGTAACCTTTTTGTAGTTTATGATTTATCTCTAAAAGGTTTTGCTTACCTGCAAATTGAAAATATTACTTATTGCTTTTATAAAGAGTTTCTGCTTACAAAATAATAGACGTGCATAAATAAATGCTTTCAATTGATCCAAAATAATATTTTTGTTCTTGTTACAATAAAACTAATTTTACTGATTTTATCGCGGTTTATTTGATTATTTAACTAACGACCATGGTCCATGGTTGCTGTAAATCTTCTGAAAAGTCGCACTCCTTAAATATTTAAATAAACCGCGATAAAAACCGTAAAAGTGATTTTAATGTAGTGAGTAACATGCGAGTAAACTGAAGACATCAATATTTTTGTTTTATCTAAATTTCACCTTTCTTTCAATGCGGACTTGTCCACACTTTCCCACCACTGATCTACCTGTCTCCAGGTTCGACAGCGGCTGCTACCTGTGGCCCTTTGATAAGATCGCAGGGAGTCCGAGGGTTGAAATTGGGAATAAAATCGGAAGACCAGTCGCAGATACGTATGGGCGCCGACATTTGTCAAAAAGATCTGACATAAGACATGACATATTTATACTATGTCATCTAACCATCTATACTTTGTAGGAAATAATCTTCGGGAATACGGGCCGATCACAAAATTCACCAACAGAAAGCTACACCAAAGGTGGTGGTGGTGGGGAAGCCGCTGGACGCAAGTGACCCGTGGCCGTGACCACGTGGACATAGTCCAGCAGAGGCTGGTTATGACGATGACGGTGATGATAGCTTCAGAGACTTCGTGAGTGATATTTCATTTTTTATATTTAGGTTATGATTTAATACATTTGATAGTTGATAGTCAACGAAGTGGGCCGGAGTCGGCTAGTATTATAGGAATCAAGTTTAAACTTGATGCTGCCTGTTTCTGACTCCGACCCGATATCGCTGCCTTTTGATTTACGGATATTATGTAGATTATACCTACACTCAACTCACGCTTCTTACCTGGCAAATTGCAAAATATTCGCAATATATAGGCATAAATATGTTACATTTGTATTTCAATTTACATATAATATAAAAATCGTCCTTTAGAACAATTCTTAAATACTAATTAACATTACACAACAAATTGTGTGTACGCCCTTGGTAGGTACTGTTGTATAACGAGGAAAAGTTAAGTCATTTTATCGGTGAAATAAAGATTAATTCGTGGATTTCAATGATCAAAACTATCTTATTTACTTCCTTTTTTCATTACTTGCACATTTGTACAAGGCATACGTTCCGTCCGTTTTTAGGGCCGCACGTACGGCCCTACTTATAGTAGCACGGACTTACAGTACAGCCAAATAATAGGAATTATAAAATATATATATTATATCATAAGTTTTAAATTACACCTCCAAAACACTAATTTCTATGTTTTAAACGGTTGAATTTAATTCTAAAAATATTTATTCAGATCCACTCTGTGTGGTAAGTATCAACTAGCTAGTCCACAATTAAAAAGCCAGCACTTAGCACAATGCTCTAGGAGCGCTCAAAACTTTGCCGACGTTTAAAACAAGTATTATTTTTTATTTATACCTGAGAGCCTTGCGATGACCACCGACACCCGTAAACATCAGAATAATCGTTGTGCAGTGGTCTTCTCTCTGATCTCTTACCACCTTCCGTCCAATGAGCCACCAGAAACTCGCAAATCGCGTGAAACTCAGTGGAACAAAGCTCTCCCCTAGCGGCTGTATAATGTAAGCATATAATTAGCATAACTTGACAGCGCTGTCTTAACATTTGACTTCACAGCTGTGAGGACACTACCCCATCACTGTCATGCTCCCCCTACACTTGCTTATATTGATGCAAAGATTCTCTCGTTTCTTGTTATACTTGTAAGACTGATACATCATCGACGTACAGCCTCCTTTTGATGTTAAATACAACACATCATTTGCTAAAATATCACTCAATAGTTCGTTCACACCACAGCAAAGGGAGACTGTATAAATAAGCAGGGCGGCATTAATCTACATTTGGGCCATCTGTAATTTTACACACATTTGACCACTGCAGAGTTTTCTAATGTCTGCATAATTACTTTGGCGATGCGTTTCCATTATTTCTCCCTATTTTGGTTTTTCTATACTGACACTCATACGGACTAGCAACAAAGTGAAGGATCCTTTGTAGTCCTTATTTGCGTCTGACGTACAGGTTTCGTCAAAATAAAAAGGGACATCTCTTTTTATTTTGAGGAAAAGAACCCTAAAAGGAGTAAAACGATATAAAATGAATAAACACAATGTGAAGTAACAGATATTATATTTATAAATTTTATTCAAATAATATATATAATTACCCTATAAAGTATCACAAACAAGTGTCTTATCGACTAACTCGTTTTTATAATTACTATCCTCCTGTTGTAAGCATTTACTACACTAATATATAAGTCACCTTCATAAAATTTGGTATAGATCGGCACACCATGTGCTCTTTTGTACTCGTATTCACGGGATATAGTTCAATCATCAAGTATTATTGAAATAATATGATTATTATATCAAAATACATAACGACTTCTTACACTTTTAACTCTTAATATAGGTTTATTCAGGTCAAATAGGATCAGAGTGTTTTTTAAGCTTAATTTTATTCATTGTTTTTTTTTATATATTTACCAAACCATCTTAAGTGTAGATGAAAGTACTTTAAATTAAATAACATTAATGAAAACTATGTTCTTTATGGTGTCTAACAATATTGTTCTCTACTGTAATGATACAGGACCTACAGCCGCGCGCCCAACGCCCGCACACCCATCTCTTTCTTTTTCCCAAATAATCTTTACGTAAACTGTAATTAAAACCGTCGATCTGGATCATTGGATTCCCGTACGCGGACACCACAAATTTTGGAGCATCTGCAAGAGAAGCCGATATATAGCTATAAATATCTAAAGTAATAATAGTAACATTAAATATAAATAAAATAGGATAATAGTAGTACCATTAAATATAAATAAAATAGGTAAGAAATTAATTCATGTGGTCTTTTTACCGAACTTAAAACATTTTCGCATATGACTGAAACTTGGTGTACCTTTTAACTAAAACTTGTACCATCTGCAAGCTGCGGATGACACTTAAGAATACGACTATACTGTAATAATGGAAACCACCATTTTTTATCTTTTCTTTCTATGATATGTTGGGACTGATGGCTAGTCTCATGTTTAGCATCAGAACGTGTATATAAGAAGAAACTACTACCGTGAGTAGGTACTGAAACTTAACGTCAAGCAGAAAACAAATGAAGGGGCAATATGCTCCAGAAAAATAAATAATCATCATCAGTATAATTTTGTAGAATAATGTAAGATCATATTTACAAAAATTGCATACGCAAATCTTACAGGAAGATATGAAAGTTTAGAAAATACATTCTTAAATTATATCATATCTTAAATTATGTCTGCCTAATGTGGTAGCCACTGAGGAATTGAAGAGATGTGAATTTGTCGCGGAAAAGGCAAGTACTCTGTTAATGTTTTACAAAATGTTGTAATCCAACATTGGGTATTCGTAAACAAAAAAAATATGTAATACGTACTCGTCTAGGTTTCTGTCTTATCATAAAATACTAATAATAATAATTTGCGTCCTTGGGAATGTGTTGGAGAATACAAATGTAATGAGATATTTATTTATTACATTTTATAACAAATACTGTTAAATATATTTCGTTACCGCAAACACCGCCACCAAAAGTAAACTCAAACTTACAACTATGTACCTAGTGTAAATAACAAAAAAGAACATGAATTTACAAAATATTAAATCAGATTCGGTCTGCCTTATATATAGTATTTGCCGTTATAGTTGTCAGTTGACGAACAATTTTGACAACACATACCTATTGGTAGAAAACGGTACACAATAATATGATGTCTGGTTCAACGGTATCTTATGGTTTGGTTTGGCATCATAACGGCCGAACCGCTCAACCATTTGATAAAATTTGGTATACATATAGTTTAAGACCCGAGCTTAAACATGAGATTTAAAAAATAAAACAAAAAACAACCCGCTAGCTAATAAGACTTCTCTAAAGAAAAGAGTGAATGATTCATAATATCTTATTGACTTTAATAGTCATTAACATAAACGTTATTTGGCAGACGACTAGCAATTTTATTATGTGTAACAATTTATATATAATAATTTTCTGCAACTATAAAGCCAAAAACTTAGTAAACTATCTTTCGTCTTTATCGTTACAACTTCCTGTCATATTAATCAAATTAAAAATTCTTCAAAACACAGAAACAATGTCCCACGCAACGAAGACATTTGGTTTAACTCATCGTTCTCGTAGTTTTAACACATTTTCAACATACTCCATAGTGAGGACGGCGACACATAAAAAATGAGATATCTACAGATGAACGCTGCAGACCAAATCTACTTCACTCAAAATAATTATACGCTTCCTGACGCAGTCGTGTAAGATTAGGTAATAATTTTAGTTAAGTTTCCAGCAACTTTTAATATGAGCACGTATTATGTAATCACAGTTTAATATCAAAATACACAAAGCATTTATTAATGTAATACAATTATAGTGTCACAGAAACTATAACAAAATTAATCATGTTATGACGAAAACCTCATGTTTAATTATACCTATTAATGTAATAATTAAAATATAAATGTCCATCTTGCCATGATAATACCTAAATTTTCTATTACAAATACTCATTATATCGGGATGCATCTCTCCCATCTACGGGAGGCAGAGAGGTCGCTCTCTCATTCGAGACTGAACCTAGTCTCGTTGCCAGACGAGTACACATAACAATTTGATGAAGCTGTATTGGGCTTCTCTTCGCATCCACAGCATAAGTTCCGGTCCGCCAATTGACGGCGAGGGACTGCTGAAGCTACCAACAAATAAACCTTCTACTAATAATTGTCTACCTATCAATCCCCCCGCGCGACGAGTCCATAGCATAAAATTAGACTTTCAGGTCAGTTCAAAGTTAAGAAGCAAGCAAGAGAGAAAAAAGCCTTCCTTCTTTTTTTGTGTTGTTGCGTCAGAGTCCATTCATCTTAACCTAAAATTGAAGTGACAATGGACAAGAGGTAATGGCATACTACATGGCAGCCAAATTGGATGGTTCCGATCGGGATACCTCTCACTCACCTGATACCACCATAAAGTGACAGCAATTTTGTCACGTTTTATGCGGTTTGTAAGTCTCCATTGAAAGGGGAGGAAGGAAAGAGCGCAACGTCTGCATGATAATTATGCGGATTTCTATAAGCGTCGTTTGCCACCTAAGTGCTACTAGTTCACCTTATTCTATAAAAAATAATAGTATTTAAAGAAAAATAAAAGTCTTGAAAAAGATAATATAGAAGAAATACAACTATAAATGATGCGTGTGATTGTTCTTCGCTTTGACCACGTAACCGTCTATCGTGTGCACGTAGGCTCTACACCTGTACTGGCTGGACCATTTGACGCAGATCCAACGTCTCTTCAGGTTATGGTCACTGTGTATCACATTGGCATGATACCTGTAGCCGTTATACTCTAGAACAGGATTTCCTTTTCTAGACATTAAGTATCTGGCTGAACCTGGAATTGTAAAACCCAATATCAAACATAGTATTAATAAGATGTTATGTTATCTAACCTCGATCACCATAAATATTTAAGCAATAATTGGTACGAAGAGTTAGTAGTTATACACAAAAAGATTACTTACTCAGGCCTAAATTGCTATTACAGACACTTATCCGGATATAGAATAAATAGACGAGCTGACACCAGAACCCTGCCTAACGTCAATATTGACATTATAACTGGGAGAAATGTTGCAGTCCAACCATCAAGTCTTTACAATCCAAATATATGCATTGCAATGCAAACAGCAGACGACTCTCTATCCTGTAGCTGGGTAATGTGTCCCAAAGTTTCTTTCGCACAACTCTGTCAAATGCTTTCTCTAAATCAACAAGACCGCAAAAGGCCTTCAGGTCTACAGCCAGATGCTTCTCTACGATGTTGCGGATTGCGAAAAATTGTACTACCGTACTTTCTCTACCTGACCTAAAACCATGCCATTGTATTTATAAAAACGGTTAATAACTCCGTACTTCATAGCAATTCCGAAATTTCTGGATACATCTATGCCACAGGACGACATTTACAATCAAAGGGCATGCAATATACAAAACATCTAAAAGTGCACATAGTTATGGCGTGTCAGCATGTAGGAGTATAAAATGTAGAGATAGCTCAATACATTCTCTACTTCTATCACTGGCAATTTAAAACATCGCCGCAGAAAAACGTGTTTCTCTATACGTAAAGGTTCAGAAGAAAATAAAAAAGAACTAATAAAAAGGCCTCATATTTCATGTGCGACTATGTGAATTAATAAAATGTATTAATGGTTATGTACGTTGTTACACTTCACAATGACATTCTCAACTGTTAGCACAGTGGAGCGACAGCCGCTAGACCAGCGAGAACACACCCATCTCCTCCTCGGCCCGTGTTCGTCCTGCGCCCTCCTCTTGTGCAGACTGAAATTGTAGCAACCTATTTGTATCATTTGATTACCACGCACTGACGTTACGAATTTAGGCTCCTCTGAAATTAAAAGACGTTACAAATTTAATTTCATCTGAGAATGGAATACGTTACGAATTTAGGTTCATCTGTTAATCGAATAGGTATGTCTCGAATATAGGTTCATCGAAAAATCGTCAACGTTACAAATATAGGTTTATCTGAAAATGGAGTACGTTATTAATTTCGGTTCATCTGAACATGGAATACGTTATGAATTTAGGTTCCTCTGAAATTGAATTACGTTGTGATTTTAGGTTCATCTGAAAAGGGAATACATTATGAATCCAGGTCCATCTGAAATGTAATACGTTATGAGTTTAGGTTCATCTGAAAGTGGAACGCTCACAGTAAGAAAGTCGTATCATATTATTCAAATTGGTTTCATTGGGTTATTTATTGAACACCTAATTCTTCTTATGAACTATACCACATGGCCTTTTCAGTTAGGTATAATTAAAAGGTGCAAAAACATTAAAACAATTTCGTGCAAGTGACAATTTCACACAAATCACAAATTTTATTCAAACATCACGCTACAAGCACAATTCAGCTAACATTTACTACATTTACATTCAGGTCCTGCCGCTGCTCCTCGCGGTGCCGACAATTCCACCATTAAATAATAAATTATTTAAGGCAACTATTGAAAAGCATCGTATTAATGTGATCGCTTCGTCTGAATGTAAACGTAGCATTACATTTTGAGCCAAACTTCAATGATTATGGCTATTATTACTTTTGACAATGATATTATTCACTGTCATGAGGGTGGCCGTGCACTTGGTGCTGGTGTGTTTCGTGCACACCCATATCACCTTCACTCCTTTACTCCTGTGGTACTTGTTGTACCGATAGTCTCCTATCACCAGCACCGGATTGCCGAAGCGAGTCGTCGAAAAATACATGAGATCTAAAAGAAAACGAAATCCATGTGACGACTATCCAAGTTATAAATTGAAATATGAATTTAGGAAGTGCATGCATCTTTATAATATTATATAATATGTAAGTTAATCTAT
>JAFELO010000233.1:278843-292917 GCA_017140195.1 Eumaeus atala | reverse complement strand
CCTGTATGTGATAAATTTTCTTAAAAATATACAAAACGTATTTTCATGCGGTTTTCACCAAGGAATAGAGCAATTACCGAGGAAGTTTTAGTTTATGTTGCTTACAGATGAAACCGGGGCAGATCGCTGGTAAACTATAATTAACAATTATTTATATATGACATTTTTAATTCATAATAACTTACAACCAGTATTTTTCGTGACTTCCGACACCCGTATACATTCGCATAATTATTTTTTATATATCAGACGTGTTGCTCACTTTCCCTACAACGGGCCAAAGAAAGCTCTTGTGTATAGAAAAATCGCACACTTTGTAGCAGTACCGTGTGAGCGAGAGGAAGCTTAGCGGTTGTGCCGGCTACATTCGGCTGCAATGCAGTATGGACTACCAAGAGGTAGTCTCAAGATGTTGTAAGAACATCTATAGTTGTAAGAACAAGACAACTCATATTTTATTCACTGGGACGGGGGAGTGAATCATCAATCAATAATCTTGTAAAAATATCTTTATATATAATGTCACTCAATATCCCGCTTTCGTTTAACGATTTTAATTTCAATCATTTCCTTGCAATATAATCGAACCTTGGTAAAAGTAAATAAACATAAAAGTAATAGAATAATATATTTGTTTAATATGTACTCAGGATTCTCTTATGTAAATTTATATCTAACATAATAGTCAACTTATCTCTATATAACTGGATAGTAAATATCTACGAAAGAGTTATAAAGATAGGGAGCCTGAAAGGAGTAATATTGGGAGTCAGCGTCTCAGTATACTGACGAAAGGAACTAAATTGAACGAAGTCGTTTTATTTAGACTACAAATTACGCTATAAGTAATGCGCACTTTCCTACCGTGTACATCACCGTTGCGGTACCAGCTGCCACCTTCTGTATTTTGAAGAGCACCACAAGAAATGAGCCTACTCCTATCTCAAAGACCAGCAACGCGCCTCCACAAGCTGGTTCTACAGGTGTCTATGGGCGGCGGTATTTACTTACACTCCCCTGCCCCTTATAATATAAAAATATAGTCTAAACTAGTTCATTCCTCTGAAACGTGAGACGCCAAATATAGGGGCAAAGTACAAGTAACATTTTCAATGTTTACATTGATTAAATAGATATCAACCGGTTCAATGATTGTGAGTCTTCTTGATCGCGATCAGTTCGTCATCAACAGTCATGACTGCGCACTGGCAGCCGCACGCGGTGCGTTTGCTGCAAGTCCACAATGCCTTGGCGCCCTTGTACTTGTGATCCTTGTTGAACCGGTACTGTCCCAGCAACAACACTGGTCTTCCGTAACGGGACTGTACGTAGGTTACTGCAAATAACAAACGAATATGGTAGCGGTGGTGTATATGCAAGCGTGGTGCGAGCGCAGGCGCGTACCGAAAGCCAACCCAGTGCAGACGTTGAGGCGTGTCTAATACTCGTATACGTCATGACTTAAAACTGTGTATACTAACTACTGCACTGTGTGAACCACCTCAGAAGTACCTTGGTAACAAGCACCCTCCCGACTTTTCACTGTAAAAGATAATTTAAAGTAATGCCATTTTATATTTCAACCCGACTGCGTCAGTAGGAGAGTAATGTTATTAGCATCTACTGTTTAAAAATTAATAGGCATAACGTCATAATCTCTTTTCTCAACTTATATATTCAACGGTACTATATATTCGCAACGAAATTATTATAGTCGGCATTTTAAATAACATAATTCATAATCATCATCATTATTAGCCCCTAGCGGTCCACTGCTGGACATTGGCCTCCCTCAATGAACGCCAAGACGACCGATCTGCTATTCGCACCCATCCCGGACCGGCTACTGCACGGAGATCGTCTTCCCACCTGAACGGTCGACCAATACTTCGTTTTCCTAAACGCGGCCTCCACTCCCAAAACCTTACGGGCCCGTCTGCCATGTGCTCTTAAGAGTGTGTGACCAGCCCATTGCCACTTCCACAAGCAAATAAAAAAAAATATTGTCAAATACCAATTATTAAATACTAATAAGGTATTAATAAGATGTATGGGTAGATATTTACCAATTAATATTTAGGAAGAGGTAGTGCCATGCTGCATAGGAGAAGGTAGTGCCATGCTTGGCACATTACATTACACCCTCCTATGCAATGGAGCTGGGCCGGCACGACTGGGAAAGTAACTCTCGCTCACTTGATACCGACGTAAAATGGCAGCGTCGCTGTCGCGTTTCGTGCGGTTTGTGAGTAGCCGATGAGTCATTGGGGGGGGCGGGACGATAGGAGGGCAACGCATCTGCGTAACAATCACGCGAATTTCCATATATATATATATGAATTCAAATTTTTTTTTTCACATCTCACGATTATTGTAGAGAATATTTGAAATTTTGTGTAATAAATGAATGATACAACATCAATATTCTATTAGTTTAATAAAGGTCGTGTAATCTATTTACAGGAATTACAATTTACATTAATGGTTGTGAATTACAATTTACATTAATGGTTCTGAATTACAATTTACATTAATGGTTGTGAATGAATCTATTTTTGACGATGGTGTTGTCTACGGTGCACAGGGTCGCCAGGCACCGCCCGCTCGATTTCTTTGAGCAGACCCACAACACTTTGGGTCCCATGTTTTTATAATATCTATTGTAGCGATATTTTCCCATTATTATTACCGGTTTTCCGTAGCGGGACGTAGAATAAATTATTTCTAGAAACAAAAGAAACAATGATTAAAATAAGTTAACGTTGCCCTATATAACTTAAATAATAATTATTAAAATAAAAATAAACACATGAACAAAATGTTGCAATGTTATAGAGTGATAATTTAAAAATCATTTTTTTATAGTAACGAAAATGAGAGAGTTTGTTAGGCAGGAAAGGAACGAAAAAGCCAATGTAAAACGAGAAAGGGCTCCGTTGGGTCAGGCGTGTGGAACGAATGTCAGGTATAACGTTTTCAATACTTACACTGGAATGCAGGATGTGGGTACCGGGCAGGACCACGACTGTTGTACCATTGTCAGACTGATGGAGTACTATCCGAAGGTGGTGTCAAGTCCTTGAAATATGAATGTGAATGAAGCAAGGCATATAAGGATCGTTGTATCGTAGCACTCGGTTCCATCCGCCTGCCCCACTCGGGATCCGACCTGAATGTGTTTTTACTCTAATATTCCCCAATTTTACATAAACGTGATGGCCATACAACGGAAACTTTTGTTCGAAATATTATTAATAATAATAATATCTATAGACTTATCACACCACGTTAGCCGTGCGTAGTACCGTAAGGACATGTGTTATAGGTGTTTAGACAACGGATATATTTATATTAATATTACTATAAATTTAAGAAACTTTATATATTTAAGATTTTTATTATGGTAATGCATAAAATATGTAGATAAATATCCATGACCCAGACGGGATTCGAAGCCGCCATCTCTGGCGTAACACGCGGAATAACCTCCCCGACTAATCCGACCGGTCGTAAAGTGTTATGTAACAACTTGGTAAGTAACAACTTGGCTTTAGTACAATTATAGCCGGACCCGTTGTACTTGAGTTTGCGTACACCGCTGTCGTTATACACTGTGTTTAACTCGTCCCATAGATTCTTTATAGTGTTGGCGGGCAAGAAGTAATCTAAGCCTTTCAACTAAATACCGACCACATATATACGTATTATTGTCATGTAGATGCGTTCGACTTTTCTCCACCCCTCCAATGGGACAGATTATTTTCTTCATCAATAAAAAGTGTTAATGAGAATAGTTTAATTTATTAACATACAATAAATATTAAATAATAACAATGCATAAAGATCTATTTCAATGGTTGTGGTTATGACCGACTTTAACTATGATGTCGTCTATGGTCATTATGGTGGCCAAGCAGCCGGCGCTCCTCTGTTTCGAGCACACCCATAGGCCTTTGGCCCCCTTGCTCCTGTGGTACTTGTTATACCGATACTGTCCCATCAACAACACCGGCTTACCGTAGCGGGATAAAGTATACCTCACATCTGAAAAGAAAATACCAGTTATTAAATTTGCCATTAGTGATTTGGACATCTCTTCGAGGGCATTATAGCTATTCACACCAAACAAATGTGAAAATTGCAGTCCCAGCTGCCTGGTTTTCGATTCTCCTACGTTAATGTTGTGTTAGCACGTAGGACAAGGTGTGTATTCCTTCCTACACAGACTTGTAAAAAACTCTCCTCATAATAAAAATGTAAGACCGCTCTTCCATTTTCTTAGCTAATAAAGTAAAACGAGGTACGATTTTTAAAGTCCACTCTAAATATCCGCCGGAGGCGTGGAGCCTAATGCTGAAGTCTATAGCACGTGGCTACTTCTTACCTTTACATTACGCAACATAGAATTGTCAAGGTTGAGATCAGCAAAACCTATCGTCTCAAATTTATAGTCGTTTAGCGCTAACCCTCTACTAAGCTTACAATTAGACAATATTAAGACGTCTGACATTCTATGCACACCCGAAGGATGCCTATTCTTAGTAAGAAGCGCAGTACCTATAGAGTTGAGTGCCATTTTACTTTCCTTTAATGTTAAACAAATATGAAATTATAATTACATGAAATTAACGTACTGTTAAATATGATTCTTTTCTTTATGTTAACATAAAATTTAAAAACATCGAAAATAATTAAACGATGCAATATGAAAACGTTATTTTTATGCGACTGTTTACAGACGCTGCGTTGTACTTACTACGCTTTGTTATATTTGTGTTGTCAATATTGTTAATATACGATACACTAAGTACGAGCTCAGACAAGTTTAAAAGTAACAGTCCATATCAAATAAATGAAAAACTATCTTAGCTCGTTAGTTCTACTTTGTCAGTCAGTCGTCATCTTACTCCACTTTGGGCCACTTCTTTGACTATGTATGGACATCACGCGAATTTCCATATATATATATATATGAATTTTGTTCTATAATTACTACAATTTAGCTATTATGTAGTTTACCAACAGGTAGTTAATGTAGAGGAAAATAACAGTAATGAAATAGAATAATTAATAATTTATGTAATATAGGCATTACAAGCCTTTACAACATGTTAAAGCAAATAATAAAAATATCAAATGGTTCATTAATAAAGTAACTAAAACGTTCCTACCACCCCGTTTACCACCCCGTTTACCACCCCGTTTTCACCTCCCCACGCTTGCCCCGTTGCGTCAGTACGTCGGCGCACTGTATCAGAGCGCCGTCTTGACGTCATCTACATCAGGTCTATAGTAACCGAGATAATATATTACTATAGAACAAAAAACAAATTAATTAAACGATATTATTAAAAATCATTAACTTAATATAGTTGATTGTATGTATTGTGATGATAAGTTTTGATGATGACAAGTCGAAACCGGTCGTAAATGTAAATTGAAAAATAAATTAATAGTGTTTATTTATTTATTCCAGTGTTTATCAAAATATGTTTTCATTATTATCCATTTGAAATTGAAAGTATTATCTTAATATATAAAAATCTCGCGTCACCATATTTGTCCGCCTTACTCTCCAAGACTATTGACTGATTTCAATGAAATTTTTTGCGATTGAAATAACGTAACATTGTTCAACTTACAATATAGATTTAATTTTAATTTACTTTAATGACCGCGATATTTATGTCACAGCAACGGTTGTCCCGGACAACTTCTATTTAGTCGCGAAATCACTGCTTTCTTATTAACCGGACGTGTAGTATTGAATAAAGCTGCCGCAGTAATAAAACCGTTCAACCTTGCTTCAGTGATTATGCAAGTGGTTGGTCCTGACGATGGTGTCGCCTATGGTGTTGAGGGTGGCGCGACACCTCCCGCTGCTCACTCTGGTGCATATCCAGAGCCCCTTGACACCTCTGCTGTTGCTATGTTTGTTGTAACGATAGCCCCCTACTATGATGACGGGCTTGCCAAAGCGAGACGTTGTGAAAATTGGCACTGGAAAAATTCAAAATAGTTAATTTGGCTAAAAAATAGATTACAAAGATCGACATCGACAGACTTTTTATTGTATATAGTTATATAGTATAATAGTATAGTAAAGTATTTTGGTAAATAAATATGTTTTTCCAATGAGTACTTTCAACCTCTCATGGACACATTGGTGGTAAAGTCGCCAATACTTTAATATACTGATAATTCCGTCACGACCGTCCGTCACACACGTTTTACTCGGTGATTATCTTAAGGTGTACCTTAAAAGGTATATTTTATAAATCGCTACAAAATTATGTTCTATGATTTTGAAACATAAAATTTTTGAGGCTTCATGCATGTAACTGAGTTATGATTTTTTTCTTAAGTGCTTAGCAGTGTGGGGTGTAATTGGATAGGCTTTATAAACTATATGGAGGTTATTGCCCAATAGTAGTACAGTTATTTCAAAATTTTTAAGCAGTGTATTTGAATCCAGCGACACAAGTGTTCCTTTTTCATGTGTTAAACACTGTAAAATTGTAAAGTCTTTTAGATTTCCCATCTATTTATTTGTAATATAATAATAATAAACATTCACCAAGCATAAAAACAAATAATCTAAATATCTATAATATATGTAACAATATATTTAGTATGTGTCAAAATGAAGAACAAATATATACCAACAAACAAGTATAAAAATAAAGATATAACTAATGAATATAAAGATACAATGAAGGAGTATTTTTGATATAATTAAACAACAATGTAAAAAAGTGTATCGTAAAAATTTATTGCTGTACACGCGTTAGAACTAACTTCAGGGTGCCGGTTTTTCGGGAGGGTGTGCGCGCGCATAGTAAAAATTTACGCTCACTATTTTTTCCTATGGCGCTTAAAGAAGTATAACTTCAATTAGTGAGTATGCATATGGCCTCTCTTGATGACTTCGCTACCGTAAGTCATGATGGTCGCTCGACACCTGGAGCTCTTCTTTCTGGTGCAGACCCAGAAATATCTGGGCCCTTTGCTGTTGCTATGCAGGTTGTACCGATACCCTCCCACTATGATGGCTGGCTTCCCGTAGCGTGACGTTGTGAAAATCAACGCTAAAATTACAAAACCATTACAAAATGTATTCAATTTAGTCCACACGAACTCCGTCTAAAAGCTTTTCTATACGTTATAATGGACAAATATTTATATGAATATAAATGTTTGTCCAAAATTCGCTCGGTTAAAGAGTCCATTTTAATAATATTTAATTAAATGTAGAAATAGTGACACTATTGAAGGGTTAACAAAACATAATATAAATGTGGAAGGACGTCGGTGCCGGGGGAGAGCAAGACTGGACACAGGAGTCTTCGAAACCGATGTGTTTGTATGAAGAGACTAATGAATGTGGAGCAAATATATAAGGATCGGGACACGTCCTCGGTTCTGTCTGCCCCATCAGGAAACAAGCGGGAAGATGTGTTGCGGCTGGTGTATTCAACAGTTTGCAGTATATAAAAACGTAAGTAATGACGTTCGACGCAGTCAACACCGACTCTTAATGTAAATAATGATCTCTTACCACAACAAAACAACAAAATATACAAAATAATTTCATAAATTGATTATAATTAATCAGTTCCCAATTTTTTTTATTCTATAAATATATATACGTGTATAAATATATATACGTGTAAATATATATACCTGTATGAATATATATACGTGTATAAAATGTGTAATAAAATGTAAGTGTTCAAATACACGAGGAATAAGCGCTTACCTTTTATCGACACAATCAAAACCATACGACGCCCATAGAGATCTGTACAAGCGTAAGTATCACACACGAGAAGCTTGCTGCTGATTTCATACCATTTCCCATGATAAAATATCAACAGCACGACCTGACTTGACATTAAAATGTATTCCTTCGGGCTCCCTGCGGTTATATCGAAGCGTGACAGAGGTCGCCGCTGCAGACCACCACTGCGGACCAGCCCATTAAAAAAGAATATTGCGAGCGAAGGAACTCTTACTGTACATATACCTATTATTGTATTTTTTTTTTCATTTCATTTTTATTTTGTTTAAAATGTTTACCAATAACTGATTACACATGATCTATATTTTAATAAATACATGGTTATTCCTTAGATTAAAGTGCATCAATTACTTACAGGTAAACACCATGTGATTTGGCATTGAACAATAAGAATTACTTAAGAAAAAAAAATTACAATAATAACGAACATTAACAAAAAATCCATGACTAAATATCATAGTACATACTGTCGCTGTGAATGAGGGAAAAAATTGCTCTATTTCCTATTCCTATTTTCCTCTGGTTAAATTCGTTGCGGGTCCCAAAGCATTTTTAGCTCTTCCCTCGGGCTCCCTGCGATGACTTTATCGAAGTGATTTAAATGCCGCTGTCGATCCTGGGGACACAGGAGTAGCAGCGATGTGAGTGGTGGGCCAAGCCCATTAGAGACAATTCTTAGCACAGTTCTTTAAGTATTGCATCGTAAATGACAAACTTGTTAAAAGGTAAAACGTTTATTCTATATCGCGTGTGAGTGGGCGTGGTTTATTTTGAGTATTTCGCTTCCATACGTCGTAACTGTGGCTGGACACTTTGCACTCTTCTTCCTCGTGCAAACCCAAAACCCCTTGACTCCTTTGCTGTCGTTCCGCCTATTGTATCTGTACCCGCCCACTATAATTACCTGGTTGCCAAAACGCGTCCAGTCAAAAATTGCCTCTGGAAAATAATATATTTTATAGATACATGAAGAAAGTTACTAATAAATAGTAAATAAATTTTATTAAGAGGTAGCATTGCAGCAGAATAACGCACAATCGGGGAGGTGACTACCGACGAACATAAACATCTCATAGTTAATCAATGCAGGCTGTTTTCTCCGTTCCCACCCTCTATGACTCTTCCCCATCTCATGACCCCTGGAATCAAAATAAACCGCGGAAACGCGACAGCATATCTGTCATCTCACGTCGGTATTATGCGAGTAATTGGTACCACCCCGGCCGTGATTCAGTTGACTTGCTGCGATGGCACTCTTCCCATTCTTAAATGGTTGACCTTAACGCTCAACTCGCTTGTATCGCTTTAGAAACTTCTGCCGCTTCGCTGCTTGCTCGAATATGCGAAGCAGCGAAGCGGCGAAGTAGTAACACGTAAGAGGGTTATATAAATCACATAGCTGCAGCTGTTTCAAAACTTATTTATTTATACATCGTGGCAGTGTTTATGTGCTATCTTAATTATTTCATTCCCATAAGTGGTAACCGAAGCTGGACACCGCGAGCTCCTGCTCCTCGTACAAACCCAAAAGCCCCTTTCACCTCGGCTGTTCGTGTGTCTGTTGTATCTGTAGCCGCCCACTATGATAACCGGGTTGCCGCGTCGAGTATGAGACGTTATGAAAAACGGCTCTGGAAAAAAACAATATGTACGTATTAAAATTACATCTATATGTGTGAAAGCGGCTTTAGAACTTTCCAACCCTGATGAGATCACAGGGATACAACTACCCAAAAAATTTTCTGAAAAGAATTTTAGTTATTTTGTTACTTATCTAATTATCAATAAATAATAAAATTGACTAACATTCGTTTTAATTATACATGATTAATGATTATTTTTCATTCATTAGATATAAGTAAATGTTTACAAAATAAACATCTAGCGTAAAAATGTGTTCTTGTCTATGTTCATCGTTAAATAAATGTAAACACTTCGTTCGTTTATCGTTAGTCAAGTAGTGTTTGTTACGACACACGTCAAAGTCGACAGACGGCCACAAACTATTGCGCCAGTGCTGCCACGCTGACATATTTGTAAGAAAGTGACAGAAATCAAATTCAAAAACATAAAAGTTAAAGGTACACTAATGAAATCAGTTATAGTTGTTGAAGGTTATGGTTAAATGATAAAATTTAATTCTACTTAAATACGAGACCCAAAATATATCGAGTGGCTTGTAGCCCTAAGTCTACCAATAATATATTTTTTTATTTTTTTTTATTATTTTATTTATAATTATTAGTTTTGACAAGAATATGAAGAAAGCAAGAAATAATAAAGGTTGTACATATAATCAACTTTGTTCCATGATTCTTTTATAAAATATGTTGATATATTCAACAAAACTTTGTATCAAGTTTATTGCTCCAAAAATCGGCCAAGTGCTAGCCGGACTAACATCGAGGGCACCAAGGGGAGGTACAACTTCATAGACTTAGGCATGTTTTTATGAAACAATTGTTTACAGAATAAGAAAAATTGTCTTTATTGACTTTTTTGTAGTTGTTAATGGTAACAGACTGTGCTTGTATCGCGGTTCATGAGCCAACTACACGGAGCCATACGAGCCTACGGCCACAGAAGATGTCGTGGAGATGGCTCATCTGACGGTCGTTTGTGGTGTTCAGTATGTGTGGCCCCTAGTGGCTGTGCGTGCGGTTTACTCTGACGATGGTGTCGTCGACGGTGGTGAGGGTGGCTCGGCACCGCGCGCTCCTCACCCTGCTGCAGACCCAGAGACACTTGGCGCCCTTGCTCGATATGTGTCTGTTGTAGCGATAACCATCTACGATAAGCACTGGTTTGCCGAAACGCGACGTTGAGTAAATTGCAACTGAAACATAACAATGTACTTGTTTCATTCAAGCTTTTCTTCGATTCTTTTTTTATATCATATAGCAGGAGCAGTAGGAGCCATCTTGTGACTACCGACTCGTCTCCTACGATTTGTGAGTAGCCGGTGGCTAATTGGTGGGAAGTAAAATGGAGTGCAACGCATCGGAATAGTAATTATATGAATGCTCATGGGCGTTGGTAGTCGTAGAAGGGCCCCGATTGCTCGTTCGCTCCCCTATACTATAAAAAAAACCTCCGAATGAGTAGGCCAACGACTGCTCTCGAATCGCACGTAACGCGACAACACAGTTGTCACTACCAACGAAAATCACAAACTTTTCCTACTTTTGCGGTTAACTTGGAACTACTAGCAACAGGGTCACCTCGGCGACAGGCTGGGTCCTTATTTTTGGGGCCCATGAAAACCAGCCAAAGGAGATTATTCCGGGTCTCTCCTCTAAGTACCGCCAAAAATAAGACCGTGTTTATTTTTTGTATTATATTACAGATAGGCAAACGAGCAGTCGGAGTTTAATGAATACTGACTTCCGTAAGTATTCGCATAATGTTTATGCAAATGCGTTGTCATCCTTTCCTCCTCGCTTCCAATGGGCTATCGACTCACAAACCAAACGGAACCCAACAGTGAAGCTGTCACTTTACGGCTGTATCGTGTGAGCTAGCGTTACCACTCCGGTCATGCTGCCCAGTTCCACTGCAATACAGCATGGCACTACCTCTTGATAATGCAACAGGGCGGGCGCCCGTGTCACACATGATTGCCAGGACATATGAGGTTCCCATAGCACGTCAACGAGAAAAATCGCCAAACTTCCATAACGTCTCTTTTTATTGTGCAACAAGAATATAATGATAACTATGAAATAAATAATAATAAAAACTAATACTAATGGTTGTGCGTATTGTTGGACTTGAGTATGGTGTCGTCCACCGTCACGAGAGTGGCTCGACACGCGCAGCTCCGCGCCTTCGAGCAAACCCACAGCGCCTTCGGGCAGGAGCAGGGTCCTGCAGTACGTGTTGTATCTATACCGCCCGAGTAGGATCACCGGCGTGCCAAACCTTGATGACGCATACATAGGTTCAGCTAAATAACAAAAACTATATGAGTAACTTCATACCCTACGTTCAGTCGCAAAATACCTGCTAAAGGGAACCTTTGTTCTAAATTCTGGGCTCCCAATGACCAAATTGTGAAGTCCTTAAACTACATATATAAGGCTTTTTTTCGCCACCGATTCAAGCCATGTCATGACGGTGGTGTTGACGAGCCCACGGACCTCCTTAGCTTCTAAAAAAGACGGAACTGAACTGAGCATGCTGCTTCTACCGTTCTTAGGCGTTATGTAGTGTGAAAAACAAAACAAGCATTTGTCAAAATATTAAAAGCAAATTTATTTGCAAAAATAATTCTGGATATGAAACTTAAGTAAATACATTTAAGATTAACACAGCCGATGACACACATACAGTATGCAGTTAATAACATTAAGCTTTGCCTTTTCTTGTTTCTCAGAAAGCAGACAGTTTTTTTTTAATGTAAAAAATGCAACGCACTGTTCTAACCAGTCTTTGAATACGGTTGAAAAATTTGATACTCAAGCATATGGCAGAAAATCTGGCTAGACAAGATTGAAGGGGTTCATATTAAAACCTTTATAACTCAGTCTTTTTATCAAGTCTGAGTTATAGTCTTAGTATCAGGGTAAACCAGCTGGAGGCGTTTCGTGATTACCACCGGTCATAGACCACCTCTCCCTTCTCCCTCGATGGGCCACCTGAAACTCACAATACACACGACGAGGAGACGGAACAGCTACCACTATATGGCGGTATTGTTTGATAGAGGTCGTGTCGTCCGATCCAGTTATGCAATGCAGTGCCATTGCTGAGGCATAACCGGAACTGAGAGTCTATGCTTACCGAACTAGCTCTATGATAGATAGTGTTGGCAACATGTTGCTGTAAACTTTAAGTTTTTGTTAAATGAGATGTATCTGATATCATTTCTTCTATCCGGATCGTGTGAAACCGTAATTTGTAGCTTATTTGAGAATTAACAAAAGCGGCTAAACGAGACATTCAAGTGGAAATCTGTGAGATCAGCCTGCTCATAAAAGTGTCAATGATTGTGTGGTATCTGCTTGACGATGACATTCTCAAATGTAACCAACGTCGCTGGGCAGCCGGAGTGCACCTTGACGCATATCCACCTGACCCGAAGCTTGCCGTGGCTACCGCTCCACATGTTGAAACGATACGGACCCATTTGAATCACAGGTCTACCGTTCCTTGATGTTCGGAATATTGGATCTACAACAGACAAAATTATAACCAACCAAACGGCATGCGTAAAATAGTTCGTTAGCACAGCGAACGTACGTTCAGCACTTTACAAGGAGTGCAGAGAGAAAAAAAATACATTATCACGGATCCATCAGATTCCAAATTATATCCAAAAAGTATACTCAAGAATCTTAAGTCAAGATACAAGATACTCAAAATTGGACCTTTTGACCAACTATCCTTAAACATTTCAATACACAGAAACCCCCGCACAGCGCAGCGCAGCGCAGATTATTCCCACTAAAAACATCGATTTGAATTATTTAAGTGAATATTTACTAATAAGCTAGTTTAGCCATGTTGTCGAAGATCCGTATGTAGGTGAGGATGAAAAATTTTAAATCTTTTTTATTTTTATGGCTGCTCGAGCCTAGAGTGATCATATTTACGAAAAACAGCGGTGAAGTTTGCAATATTATATATAACTTATACTAGGACCACTACCTATTTTGTGCTCTAAAATACATACACTGTTCAAGAGAGCAAGTAGCAACGATATGGCATGTGGACAAAGGATTCATCCACATTGAGTTGAAAGAAGAGAAATTAAAAAGTAAAGACTTTTATCTGTAGCTAGTAATTTGTTTCATGTATCTATTTTTGTAATAACACTTAAAAGGGGTAAATGAGGCGACGGACATTTTGGTGACTCTATTATAAATAATCCATGTAAATTCTGGTTTAATTCAATGGCTGTGTAGACTGTCACACATTACTATAGTATCTTGTACTGTGATAATTTTCGCCTTGCAATTGGCGGAGCGCTGTTTCACGCAGATCCAGGTGGTCTTCGGTCCGTCGATAGGCCTTGACTTCTTATTGTATCGATAACCATCCAACTCTATCACGGGCTTACCCTGCCGCGACATGCTATAAACAGCACTCGTATCTGGAAGAGCAAACACTTTTCAATATCACTTTTCTTAAACATTATAATCATAGCTGCTACGTCATTTCACTTGCCTAAGATTCGAATCTCTCACTCAGTGTCAGCCCTTATTTCAACCCTTGAGGGGTGCAGTTTAAAATTTTTTTGGATGACCGTAAGTCATAAGAATTACGTGCATA
>JAFELO010000233.1:262886-278675 GCA_017140195.1 Eumaeus atala | reverse complement strand
ATTTAGTGGTGAAGGAAAAGTAATTTCACATCTCTATTTTTTATGCTTTATTTGCCAAAACAAAAATATTATATTGCTGACAAAACGAGACTTACAGAGTATAAAGTGTTAACATTATATTCTCCTTTGTTAAAACAATAACTATCTAGGAATGTGTTCGTACCTACCTAACCTAGTGTTTTTAATTATGTTACAATGAATATTCACCAATAAAACATATTTTAATGACAGCTACACGAAACTTCATCTTCAAGTGCGGATTGCGGTTACTATTTAACGTGGCCGACTAAGAAACCTGCAGCCGAGTTCGCGGGGCCTTTGCTGAGCTTCCGTTTAGTGAGTGCACAATATATTGTAGGTGTGACTTCGGCCTAGAGCGCGACGCAACCTTGCCTTGGTTTAAACATTGACACACATTTATAATTTAATTTAAACACATTTTTGAAATAAAGCTTTTTTTAGGCCCACTTGGCATGGGGAGTAATCTGGTCCCCAGCTTCAAGCCTTGTCATGGCGGTGGGGCTCAGTAGCCTGGGGTCAACCCAGGCGAAGCCGCCAATTGAACCGAGGGATTGCTCTTTGTGCCCCTCTTATAAGACGAGGGGGCTAAAGAGCGGGTGGAGAATCGCTCTTTGTACCCCTCATATTAGAAGAGGGGACAAAAGAGCAAGAGTAGGAGGCGCTTTTGCTCATTGGTCTAGGGGCGGGGATGGAAACCTCACCTCATCGCACTGTCCCAAATTTGGTGGGGTAGTCCTGTGGTGCGGGACAAACCCATCTGTGAAGGTGGAGTAGGACCCATAGAGGGCTGAGTAGCGGTCGAGGTGCCCTAATGATTTGTTGTACCGGTACACCTCACCAAAGGCGGCACTGGTGGCACACGCGATGGTTTTTGTGGGTATTCGGCACTATGTGTCGCGAGCCCCACACACCACTGGATCCCACCCAGGGCCAGTGAAGGAGCGTGAAAGCGTTTCCCCGCGTCTACAAAAAAATAGGAGTAATCTAATGAATTAGTCACTAGAGAGTTACGAAAACGAGTTCAACGAAAGTTGAGAGTGATAGAAATTAAAGAAACTAAAAAAGAGAATTACATTTCATATATTAAATATAAAAACAACTCCTTCTCGCATAGCTATATAAAAAGATTTTTTCCATCGTGTGGTCTACATAACTCGTATTTTTGGTCGAACTGTTCTTTTAGTACACTCACACAAATATAAAGCGCAGCTTAGACCTCGTGGACTTGACTGTGTTCAGTTAAACGAAATCATACACGTCACCTAATGGTTGTGTTCACCAATGTATTTTATAACCTCATCGTTGAAAGTCCACACTTTAACCAGACAGCCATTGTTGCTGTGATTGCACACCCATCTCATTTTTTCCTTCACGTCGCGGCACGTACTCGTAGTCCGGTATCGGTATCTACCCAGCTGGAGGACCGGATTTCCGCTACGTGACCTATCAAAGATCATTTCAATGGCTGCAAAATATTAATTTTAAGGATTGTTAGTTAGAGATTTCTTAATATTAGTTAGCCTTAATAGAAAGTAAAAATGTGATTATAAATTAAATAGTACTGCTATATACAGTACAATAAACTAGTACTGCTTAACAGCCTTTTTGCTGACAGATCTAGAGCACATCTGGAGGAACACAGTGATAGAGGAATTTCGATTCCTCCAGATGTGATCCAGTAATTACTGCTAGCCGAGGCCCCAGTGGATAGTCTTTGTTGTTATATGTACCCTCCTGTTGAACCCTCACAAGGGACTGACGAGTTGCGGTGGCTCCCGGTTGCTGACAGTTCCTTGGCACCTCAGTATGAGCTGCCAATAACACCTATAGGGTTTTAGGTAAGTTATACGGTTCAGCCGCGAGACCAACATGCCTCAAAAAATCCACCCAGGACCGGCGGCAGTGCGTTCGAACGTTAACACATTTCCCAGCGAAACAAACATGAAGTGAGTACATGTTCTAATCTTCAGACATTGAACTTTCAAATTTTAGATAGAGATTTAACGCGGTATACTTAACAATAATTAGAAAATACAGAATATATTCAAGTATTGATTAGTATATAATATTAATATTGATTGATCTATTAAAATCCGTATTAGTAAAACATTATTTATTTCAAATACATCTTGTCGACATTCGGAAAAAAATGTCATTTCATTAATGAGAGATTATTTTTAAAATGAAACATTTTAATTTTTTTAAATACCTATAAAGTTTTTATCAAAGCAAGCAATTATTTTAATGATTTATGTTTCGATACTTATATCAACATGAAAACTTTGTTTTTTGTTAAATCGCGGTTTGCTTAAATATTTGAATCCAATCCCGAAGTTTTATTATAGCGTAGGAGGGGCCCCAAAGTGATGGATACATTATCGCCTTTCGAGCGATTTGTGTGTGACTAGCCGTTGGGGAGATGGGATGAGGTTGGGCAGTGCATCTACTTTTCATCGCATTGGCATCGATAGTCAAGAAATAGCTCCAAACGGTCGTTGCTTCTCCTGCTCTATAAAATTGAAATGTTTCCTGCGACACATAATAGAATTGAAACTTCAACAGACTAATCAACGATATAATATAGTAAACAACATTCTGTGCAAAGAATTCGTCCACCCCATCCACATGGTCGTAACAGAAAAAAATCTTTAAAGAAGATTCACTTCAAAAATTATAATGAGTAGGCTGTATATCTCAAGCAATTCAATGGTTGTGTTCATCTACAAATTTCACTATAATGTCGTCTATGGTGAAAATCTTTGCATTGCAACCGTTATTGTTCTTGTTGCAAATCCACCGCGCTTTCGGTCCCTTACTGCCGGTCCACTTCCTATATCTGTTCGATCCAACTTGTATCACAGGATTACCGCTGCGAGAATAGACAAACATCGCTTCTGGAATTTTACAGAACAAAATAAACACTACAGATTTCTGCTTTTGTTATGCTTACACAAGTATGTCAATAGATATTCAATCACACATAAATAACAGAAATCAGGTACGTCCTGTACCTAACTCACACATCTATGGAAAAGCTGGACTTCCAACCTATATTTTAACATCCGCCTCCACGCACGGACGTTTATTAACGCAATCTAGTGTCTATAACACATTATAGACACTAGATTGCGTTAATAAACAAAGTGAAAAAAGCTAAATTTATGAGCACAGAAACAGCTAATTTTGTTAAGTATTAAATTCATTTCAACAACCGGAATGTTTAAGAATGAAATATTACTTCATTTTGATAATAAATTAATAACATAATTAGATACCAAAAAACAAAAAATAATAAGAATACATTTTAACCCTACTACTAGTAAATGTTTTTCTCCACTTAAATAATTCCAGACTTGATCAATTTATTATAACTTTATAATTATTCTGTTATATGAGGAATAGTAAAACTACAACCAAAATTGTGTTGCTCTGAAAAGAGAACTTTTATTTATACAATATATTTAACAAAAGATTCTTTAAACAATAATAATAATTTCAAATAACTCACCTCAAAAGAGAAACAACATTTAAAGCCTTAATTACTTTTTAATTTATAGGGGGGCAAACGAAAAACTAGAGCATCTTGACGACCACCGACGCCCACAGACATCCGCAATATTGTCATGCATCTGCATTGCCCTCCGATATGCAATTAAATGATTCTGTCATAAATTCTCCATAAAATATGTATATTACAATGATAATTGGAGTTTGCTCCTTAATATAACGATGTAAGCAAGTCGTACGAAGAAATATGAGGAGCAAAATCGTGTGTGAACTCATCAGCGTAACTCGCATACTCCGCATCTACCTGCCATAGTTTATTGGTATGTAGGTCCTAACCTTACCTGGTAAATAGGCTAATGTCTAACTCCGAAAAAATTTTGCGTATAGTAGCGCATTAGATTTGCGCACTCAACCAAATAATCTTCTTATTTGCTTTAGAATATTAGTACATGGGTAGACAATTCAAAGTTGATTATTCCCTGACTAAGGCTGATTTTAGTCTTACGCCGACGGCACGCGCACCGTCAGTGCTGATGGCCCAGATATATGAACTTTTAGGAAGCGTTTTTTAGTTACGCGTCACTCGGCCATCAGCACTGACGGTGCGCGTGCCGTCGGCGTGAGGCTAAAATCAGCCTTAGTGGTTGTGTTCATTAAGGACTTGGACAATAACGTCATCCACCGTCAGCAGCTTCGCGGGACAACCGAGGTTATCTCTGTTGCATATCCAACGAGCCTTGGGCCCTTTGCAGCCGGCAGACTTTCTGAACCTGTATGTGCCCAGTTGTATCACAGGATTTCCCTTACGTGAGGACACAAACACGGCATCTGGAATATTTACATATTATTATATTTCATTGTAGGGTTGTATTAACTTTTCGGTTCCACGGACTTTAAATTGCCAACAAATTTTGCCATTTGACAACGATAAATCATAAGAATTTAAAAATAATTTAGAACCATTATTTGTTAAAATAATTTTAATTCTCAATAACCATATGTGGAAATATCATGAGTATAATCGAGTCCGGTGAAACATGCCCTTAGACTGTTAGATTTCAAGAAATTTAATGATTGTGTTCACCATCAAATTTCACCAGAGTGTTGTCTATGGTGAAAATCTTTGCATGGCAACCCTTATTGCTCTTGTTACAAATCCACCGCGCTTTCGGTCCCTTATTGCCGGTCTGTCTATACCGGTTAAACCCAACTTGTATCACAGGATTACCATTGCGAGAATAAACAAATACCGGACCTGGAAGTATAGGAAACAAAATAAACGAATACAATTTTTGCTTTAGTATTGCTTTCTTTGTGGAGCTTTAAAAGTTTGTAATCAAAAAGTGACTAAGTCTAGATCAGTACTAGAGCCAGGAACGAATACGTAAAAAAAGCGTTTGAAGACATTTTCACGTCAGTCGCCCACAGCTCCATATGATTACACTGGGCTCTCCTCGCTCCACCAGCTTCCTGACTGCACGACACTTCGAGCGTTTTATACCTTTAATTTAATTTATTCAAATTATTTTGAACTTAGTTAAAATTGAAAATTACCAAATTACTTTGGTTGTATGGAAATAAATACATTTTGTTACAAATTAATCAATTCGATATTTAACCGCTTAAATATATGAACGTACAGCATACCAGGGGCCCATAGACCCCTCTTTCCTTTATTGTTCTTAAAAAGATTCGTAATAGATCAGTGTGTCTGACTATAGATAAGCTGAGCAAACCAGAAGGAAATAAGTGAAAAGTGAGTAGATTTGTTTGATAAAGCAGGAGAGCACTAGCAATCCAAACCGATAAGTATTTCCCTAAAATATTGTTCCTAAGAATTCGTACTCAGTATAAAAATATTAATATCAGTTATATTAGTAGAAAGAACTAACGAAAATGCCAGTAAAAATAAAATGAATGACTGAAGCCAAGTTATACACTAAAACCTTCCTGGGGAATCGCTGTATCTCTGGGTATAAACAGCATGAAAGTGGACTTTTGGGACTTTGTTTTACATATAAGATATTAGTTTAGCTGTCTAAAACACAAGCCTAAAGCCAGAATAATCTTAATACCTTACTTGAAAGGAGTAAGTGCACTTTAAACATTACTACGCTGAAATGTTTATTTGTAGAAACGCGCTAATCTCAGGATCAACCTCAGGTATGATTTTTAAAAATTCTTGCGGTGTTAAATAACCCATTTATCTAGGCAAACTTTACACTATTAAGCTTTAGTAAGCACGCTGATTGTGCGAGTGAAACCACGAGATGGTGACAGTTGTAGTATAATTATAACTATCCATAAACAATTCAACGTTGATCCTTCACGGACTTAGTGATTGTGCTCATTAATATTCATAATGATGTCATTCGCAGTAAATAGCTTCGCGGGACAACCGAGGTGGTGCTCGTTAGATATCCAACAAGCCTTGAGCCCCTTACAGCTGGTCCCCTTCATATACCTATATGTAACCAGTTGCATCACGGGGTTGTCTTTACGCGAGACCGAATACACAGCTCCTGTAATGTTATAATTATAGTAATACTTTACAACAAGAACACATCTTCACGTCAGGTCTCCTGCGGGAAAGCGGAGAGAGTTGGGTGCCGTTCTCGATCCTTCCATACACTTAGTTTCTTACGAACACGTCGGTTTTGAAGACTCGTGACACCTTCGAGCAGTACCCGATCAGTCTGATCGTGGTTTGTTAGTCTTGGTCTTCCCCAGTACCTGCATCATCCGTTTGTGTATAACATATAATTGGGTATACTTTAATAATACAGACTCATGTGTCGCTCAATTTGTCGTACAAAATAATTGATTATTTTAGTCCAAAGCCCGAAAAGCCATTTGGGTAGTTTATGGTCACACTCATTCGAAACGGCGCGAATGATGTTTAGGATATTTTGTGTATATGAGAATAAGTACATTGATAAGTATATGTCCTAAAGTTTATTTCATCCCAGTAGGTGGCGCTTCTCTCGGTTACTGACTCGCCACTCGTATGATTGAATAATATTGTACCATTGAATGTGTCCTGGCAAGGTTCAGCAGATTTGTCAATTATGGGAGAGCACGACGCCGATGTGTACATGGCGGATATGAATTATAAATACATGCGCAATACAATAAAAAAAATGCAAACAAAAACTCAACAATTTATTTTTTTCTAATGACAATGATCATTTCGAAATGTAATAATTACGTCTTCCATAGTTATGAGTGTGGCTCGACACCCGGCTTTCACTTTGACACATATCCATCGCCCTCGAGGGCCCCTGCAGCCGCTCCACTTATAGAACCGGTATCTCCCGATCTGTATCACGGGCCTGCCGTACCTCGATACCGTGAAAATAGGTTCCTCCTCTATATCAATTCCTTTAAAAATCGTAAAATAAATATAATTGCTTTTTATGTCATGAGTAGGTACTACATAAATTTAACGAAAAGATTTTCCTAATTTATTTTCCTATTCTGAAAATTTAACAAAATATACTAGAGTTAAGATTAGTATAAATATTAAGATAAATTTTATCGCATTACTTTTAACTGACATATGCTTGCATTTCCTTCCAACACACACAAGGGCCGCTCGGGGGCTACAGAATCAAAAAACTAATAAGAGAGTAGACGAAAAAATTTGTTCATTTGTATAAAATCTCACTTGAACATATTTGTCTCTAAGAGACTAGTTCGACACTCGAAATCATTCAAAAACAATATATCATCGTTGCGCGTGCAAAAATCTCGGTTTCTTGGTGGTTTTCGCTTTTCCATGCAGTTTTTATTGTTTTCTCAGTACACGCATACTGTGGAAACAGCTATGTTTAATGCAGTGTTTAAAGAGATAACAATTGTAGTTACGTAGACGGTCAGCTGGCTCAGTTGGTAACGCCAGAGGTCGCGGGTTCGAATCCCGCTGAGGTCATGGTTGGTTATATATGTATTCCTATAATAAAAATCTTAAACATATAAGAAATATTATATAATACCAGTAACACAAGTCCTTAGGGTACTCAGTACAGCGCTAGGCTGACGTGGTGTGATAAGTCAACAGATATTATTATTATTATTATGTGGCATTCATACAGACACACTTCCTGTAGAGTGTGTAAAAACACAGCTACTTTTACACGCGCGACGACGATATCCAGCATATCAGGTATTCCTCGCGAAAACAAATTGGATAATAAGGTTCAAGATCGATGTGTATCGTGGCGTTATTTAAACTTTTTTTTTTATTTAAACTTAAATCTCTGCATATAATTTCACTGTATTCGTAACAAATTATATCTAAATAAATAATACAAACATTAAGAAAATTATTGTAACTAATAAAATATAATGTTGTTAGTCAATATTCAATGGTTGTGGCTTTTACAAAATTCCACGACCGTGTCGTTGACGGTGATGACGGTGGCTCGACAGCCGTCCCCGACCTTGACGCAAGTCCACCGGGCCTTGCCCGTCCGGGTGCGCCTCTTGTTGTAGCGGTACCTCCCGATCTGAATCACGGGCCTGCCGTAGCGGGACTGAGCGAATATCACCTCCTCTTCGTACAACCCTTAAATATACAATCGATAGCTCTTACAGTTACAGACTTAATTGTTACTACACAAAGCAGAGGAGATTTACAAAACTAGGCCCCATAGGACAAACGAATGTTCCGAGCCATCTGGTACTCTGACACACATTAGCATCTGCAATCATTACGCAGATTCACACCATAGGGCCATAGAGAGTAGTCGTTGAAATGTTTAATGAGTTCATCATTTCAATGAGTGTCGTGTGATTGAGAGTTACTTACCCGGTCGTGTCAGCTAGATTTAGTAGCAGAGAAGCAATAGCACGTTCTCTTACGAAATATAATAATGTAATTAATATCATTGCACGGTGTCATATTTTTACCGTCTGAAGTTTCCTTTATATACTTATGGCTATTGATAATAAGAATTTTTGCGATTTTTAGATCCATTGTTGTGAAAATTTTACGGATTTTATCGTGTTTCTGAAATCTTCTTATAGATCATTTGTGTATCTGTTTATTTATTTAAATATAAATTAAATTTCTAACAACTTGTGACTATCTTTAATTATATTATATCTAGATATTAAATATATATTTGTATGTACTTATTTACTATATATATATATATATATATATATATATATAAAACTGAACCATACTTTTACATTTATTTGTATTACAGGACAGCACAAGGATTTTGACAAATTCGTTCATGACGGTGGTTCTGTCTCATCCCACAAGAAAATCTTCAGAAGCGCGATAAAATCTGTAAAATAATCGTACCAATGAATAATATTCGCGTAAATATAAGAAAACAAGATGTTGAGAAACCTTTCTCGACCCTTGTTGAGAGATATAGATCGACCCTCTTCCCCATACCCTAACTTACATCACGTAATATTTTACAATAAATGTGTTTCAAGTGTATTTACGTGTTTATACGTTTTTCGTGATTCTAAAGAGAGAAAAAAAATTGCTTCGTATTTTTATTCAGGAATAGTCAAGTCTAGAATTTTAAATTACTTAAAAGTTAGACTAGAATAACAAACAGTAGAGTACTTAAATTCTAAGTGTTAAAATTCAGAATGGAATATTCAGTACCTCAGTTGTGATGTTGGAACTAACATGATCTTATTGCGATTTTCAGTAAAATCATCTGTCCCTTCAATCACACTTCAAACAATGTTACGCTTACGCAGCAATTCCATTGTGAGCCCCTCGTCTGTGCTTCGCAGCTCATTTAATGGATGTAAAGTTGACAATGCATGTACTGCAACATCTCTCTTCTAAATCGGCACACACTTTTGGGCAACAGAAATCAAAAGGCATGTTGACGAAGGCATCGATAGTTTGAATAGATGGTGGTGAACTAGGAAAGGTATAAATAAGACTTTCCATTTTGCTCTTCGGGACCCACGATTATCGAATGCCCGTCAACATGAGTTTGGGTATGGGAGTGGCAGAAAAAAGTCGTGAAGAAACCATATGTAGATCACGCCGGCGTGGTCTACAGCATTCTTCGTCATCGCATCTCAGAACCTAAAAATATAATTAACATCCATTCTGCGTTAATTCATTTAACTCCTGGTGAGGCTATATTACGATGAAACATTATAAAAAATTGGCCAATTAAAAAGACGGCAAAAATCACGGCAACAGAAATACATAACTTGTGAAAATAGCAAATGTTTTTTACGGTTTATGAGATACGGCTTGGTGACATGCCAGACCGACGGACAGCGGAGTCTTTGTAGCAAGGATACGTTTTTACTGGGCACCGTACCTATAAAGAATCGGTAAAAATTATGTATGAATAAATTAAAATATACATGAAGCAAATATTGGCTCTCCCTCGGACCATACTTTGGTTGGCTCGCCTAGGACGCCGAAAATATCGGTATTTGGATCTATGTCATCAGCGACTACTTCGTGTCCGTCTATGCTCACTGCAGACCATGTTTCTGCTAAAATCTCCTTATCCTTTTCCAAGCTACTGTTCTGCCCCCGGACTCAAGATAGAAGAACAACACCTGTTATCACTCGGCTTACTGCAGCCATGCGACTCTCTAACAATATTGTGTCCAAATTCCAGCGTTCAAATTGAGCTAAAGCGTGTGCGATTACTCTGAGATATGCCGGATTCTCGTTAGGATCACCATCACTCAAAATAATAAGGGTAGGTTTAACTTCCGTGTAACGGGTAGGGTTTTATTCCTCATGAATTTTGAAAAAGGCGCAGGACTTAAAATAAAGTTGAGCTCGATAATTTGTATTTTACTGTAAACTAAAAATGAAACGGCTTCTCGTCCTCCCATCTCCCTGAGTTTTCTTTCACACGAAGCATACCTACACGCCAGAAATTACTTTGTCCTTATGAGGTCAAAGTACTGGAGTGCTTGCTGGTCTTGGTATACCCTATGAGCACCAGGACTACAGGAGTTTCATTGGGACAGCCCTTTTTCGATATCTGCCCTCTAGGTAACAGGCGAATTTATGAGACACTTCGTGAAATATTAAATCCCAAGTCGGTTAGTAAATCAGTAAGATATGACAGAGTATGGCCAGTGCTAACTATCTCACAGCAACTTATTCAGGCTGCTCTTCTTCTAGACGTGGACGTCTGGATTCTTAGAACATAATTTTATTATGCTTTGCTTCTTTTTTTCTCTGTGCTTAATAGAGAACATTCTCTGTTTTTCTTTAAGCTTGAGCTTCTTTTCACATTCATCGATTTCTCTCCGAAAATCACGTGTTCCATCAAATTCAGTGCCGTCAGCAATGAGAGACCTTTTACGTCTCTCCGTCAAATCCAACTCCACGCGCAGCTTAGCAATCTTTTCCTTCATCGTGTCTTGGGCAGGAGTGAGACGCATAGTGAATGATTTAAAGTACGATATAGGTCGATCCTCGTCTTCGCTGTACGCAAGAGATAGAATTTTCCGTTTCCAAACACCTGTGAAGCAATTAAACCTTGTAAATTTAAATCTGTCGGTGACTCTCTGCCACTCAGCTCGTACGCTGCAACGTTCGGAAAGTCGTCGGACGTAATGATATGCATTAGAATATTTATAATTCGTCATTCGCAAAATCTCGATAAATATTATTGTATAAAATTGTATCATATTTTAAAGACAAAACAAGTTTATTGTCCTGTTTAATTTAATACTCCTTTCTAGCAATTTCTCATATTATTTCCGCTTGCAATCTATATTTATGCCAAGAATCAACCTGAATCCTGTAAACAGGTTTTGCGCGAGTTATTTTTTAAACTAACATACATACTTTCGCATTTATAATATCAGTTGGAGGTGTTGGCTATATATCTATGTATATATATATATATATATATATATATATATATATATATATGTATATATATATATATCATTATCATCCCTTATCGGCCCACTGTTTGACATAGGCCTCTTCCAATGAACGCCAAGACGACCGATCTCCTGATACATACTTATTATTGCCGTTAAGGTTATTTCTGCACAACGAATGATATCAGGGACGAAAATGTTAGTCCCAAAGGAACCCATTCCTTTTCGAGATAAAAAAAATTGGAGATGTGTTATTTCAGGTTATATTCTGTATCTGTGCCAAATTCATTCTAATCCATTTCATTAGTTTTTGCGTGAAAGACTAATAAGCATACATACATTCTAATCCACTTTCGCAGTTATATTACTAGTAGGGTAGGATGAAAACGACATCATAGCAAGTTGTTCAATTTATTAAACTTTTATTCAAATACAGAAATTAATGTCTTAAGTTTACGCGAATGTTACTCATTACAATAAAATTACGACATTTTTACGGATTCTATCGCGGTTTATTTAATTATTTAATCAGCCCGACGTTTCAGATGCTTTACAGCAACCAACAATAAAATTAATTTACGGTCATTAATTTTATTGTAACTAATACAGAAAGTAATTATTTTACCAACATTTAACAAATATGCAAAAAAAAGCAATGTGATTTTATGAAAAAAATGTATAAAAAAGTATGACTACAAACTCACACGCACACTTTAGACGCACTGTTGCTTGATGATTGAGAATAAAACAAGAAGAAGACGGGAAATAAAAACCAATAATAAATAAAATAATTCAATTTTAATGTCATTGTTACAAATGTAATAAATAGTAGAAGTAGATACTACCATTGCTGCGTTGCAGCAGAATACAATGGTTTATTGAGCAACATTTCAAACCCTGTACATTCACATGATTATCAATGATTATGTGCCCTCGGCGGCCCCACGATGTTGTTGTTATAGGTGATGAGCGTGGCCGGGCAGCCCTTGGACTTCTGTTTGGTGCAGACCCAGCGGCATCGGGGCAGGACGCTGCCGCTGCACTTGTTGTACCGATATTTTCCTATTGTTATCACGGGATTTCCAAAGCGTGTCTGAGTAAATATTACCTGCTCTCCGTTCACCTCTACAATAGATACTTTGTGTTATTTTGACTTTTTTTTATAGATATCCCCAAAATTGTTTTGAGAATCATGGTATATTTTATGTAAATATTTTTTTATTATAAATACTAAAAGAACAAATATTTTAAAGTGTAAGTAGATGATAATTTTTGGTCAAATAAATAATTGTAACGTCTAAACGTTACAATTGTTTATTTCATTACCATCAATACTTGTTATACTTTCTGTATTTACATTAAAATAAAAAAGTTTAATATTACTTTTAGTGAATCCTTGTGTTGTACTTAATAGGTGATTCGTTAGAAAATTAAAGCTCTAGCGATGACAAACCATAGACCACCCTATAGTTCTGTACTCTGTGTGACAAACAAACAGATGTTGCTGATTTAAGGTCAGTTTTAGCAGTAGATCAGTCGCCTTAACGTTCATTGAAAGATGCGTATGTCCAGCAGTGGTGAGCAGGTCATAATGATCACCAACGCTCACAGTTAAGTGCGTAGCTATCAACTTCGAGCTCGCCGCTTGCTGGTGAGCAGACGGCACAATGTGTATTACCCTAGAACATTGTTTCCTTAGTAGGGGGTGGGAGGTAGGCGTAATCACGAGAAGTTAAATGATTTTTTTTTAAATTTTATATGGATAAATGTACATATATTTCGTCGCCTTTCAATGAAGGTCGAAGGCTGATATTGTTTCATTAGAATGTATTGTATTTAATTTGATGATAAAAAATAATTTAAAATACAATTCATGCCATTTTATTTATAATTTATATAGACAATTTTTAAAAGGGGTACTCTGCGCAAGTTGGTCTTTTTTTATAGTGGTACCCAAAAAAACTACTTGAATACTAGATTTTGAGTACAAAACTTCCAGGGCAATCAAACACGTAGGCATGTTATATTGAGCGTAAAGCCGGTGCCATTCTGAAATAACAACAAACTAAAAAGAAGCGCACTGCTCTATTTAATTACCCGGCTGCGTCTGAAAGGCGTTTTCAATGGTTGTGCTCGTTGCGTACAGTAATGACGCGGTCGTCGTAGGTGATGAGGGTGGCGCGACACCCGTTGACGGCCTTGACGCAGGTCCAGCGCACGCGCGGCGGCTTGCTGGCGCTCCAGCGGTTGTAGCGGTACTGCCCCAGCAGGATCACCGGCTTGCCGAACCGAGACGTAGTGAACACCACGTTCACGTCACCTTCTGCAGCAATTAAACAAAAATATAATTAATGATAATAATTCATTATTTACATAAAAATGGTTTTAAAAAAAGCAATTATCACAATAATACCACTTTAACGGATATAGTTTGGCATGTGTAATTGTTTGGCCATTTTACAATTCCGATGTTTCGGTTAGGTTGTCACGAATTCCGTCGTTATCAGTCACAGTTCCCTCACTACAAAACATAGCCGCACCCCTTGAATACATTTCTTTATTTATTACATTCTGCAAGTGTACGTCGCCTCATACTTTCAACTTTCAAGACGATTGGGTCAACCATCGCTTTTAGGGGCCCCGCGGACCGCTTCTTATTCAGCTATTCGTTCAGAATGAAATACCGATCGTCGTAGTGTGTCCACTTTTTGTCGGGCTCTTTATCAGTACGACATTAATGTCATAGATTTTTTGAAAATCGATCACATTCATTCACGTGATCGTGATCTGTGGGGGTGGCCTACGTCCATCAGAGGACGTCTTCCACATTCAACCAGACAGCTGTTGAGGACTTTATTTTATAGTATGTATCTAATGGGGAAGGTATATGTCCTACAGTGGATGTCGTCCAGCTTCGAACCTCTTGATCGAGCTTCAATGCTGACTGTACCGGAAATCTACACGTTTAAATGCATATGTTGAAATAAACACAAGATATCTGCAAATCTATCTAATTATAAATTACTCTTCCTACATTTATGTTAAAGCATTAAAATATATATATTATAGTGAGACATTAATACAAAAATATCCTATCTATTTTAATATTTGTATTACATTATGTCCAACGGCTCAAAATCCTCTTAATAATAATAAGAGCCAAATATTCAATTACAAAATTTAGACGGCTCGTAGGCGATCAATGATATGGCGCAAAATTACGAATTGTGCACACATTGTTGGCTATTTAGTGTTAATTAATATTGCATAATGGTTGAATGCAAGTTTCATCGATTTATATTTTATTGTGCGATTAAATTAATCGCCTAGGAGCTGCCATTATAAATTGCTGTTATCACTCAGAGGCATTGGCTTATCGAAGCCAATGTATATTACACTTATTGACATAAATCCAATAGATTGCTGATTCCATAAACCGCCTTTGGCACCACTTGAAGAGACGTTAGCGCTACCATTATTCGCAAAAGAACTAAAATATTATCTAACGTGCATGCCTGCTAACATTCTGGTAGTTCACATTCGGATTTAGGTCAATGGTTACAATAATTATGAATTATAAGTAGGTACAATTGTACATGGTGGGATAATAATACAGAAATAATTATTGCCATTAATTTCGAATGCCAACGATGTGAAAGTTTCGAGGTATTTTAGTTATTTTGTCTCAGGTCTATTGCACAAAGGATTGATAAGCGATCATATTTTGTGGGAGTGTGCAATTATTTATAATAGTGTATAATTTGTAAAAGTGTCATGCTGCATTGCAGTCATATAGGACTTGCTAGTCCTATCCTATCCTCTACCTCAAGTGACATAGGTGACGGCTTTATAGGTTATTTATTTCCTAGTTTTGCGGGTTTTTAAGACTAACTATTAAAAAAGCTATGACTGACCTCTCTTTCTTAATTATTCTATTGGATTTTAAACGTGTTGGATACTCTCACTAAAATCTATACAATTGATATACAACGAATACTATATCTGCTCTTGTGTCATATATTATTTGTAAACATTTAAACTGGGTAAAGGAAACAGCCTCTTTAATACCATTTAATAGTAATGTAAGGAACAACTTGCACTTAACATATATCAAGTCTACCGTACTCCCAAAATCAGACTTCATAATATTAGTTAACTGGGATTACATTTTAAATAATTTTACATCAGTATTAAAGTATCTCTCATCACATATATACATTAGGATTATATGTGATGAGAGATACTTTATTACTGATGCCACATTAGTTATGATAATAGGAAACAAAGACCGACTTCACAAAATTACTAAATACATATCATATTTTCGTAATTTCTGTAGTTTTGTAAGATATACCTTAAAAAAATGCGGTAATACTTGTAGGACCAAACAACGCTTGAAGAAATCTA
>JAFELO010000233.1:245411-262869 GCA_017140195.1 Eumaeus atala | reverse complement strand
ACTCTTTTGTTAGCGAGTGAACGAGTGACTGATTAAGGCAACGCACAACTACTGTACGTAGATACTTGACATTTAGTACAGAAGCTCTTTTCATTATGTAAGTAAGTGATACTAAGTGAAGGGTTTACTACTGATAAGCGAGCCGTACACGAAGCCATAAGCTTTGTAAAAACAAAAATACGGTAAAACTATAATAATACATTTTTATCACAGACAAAATTTCACAAGGAAACTTTATTTCATGTACCAGAATATAAACGCAAGCTATACGCCATAATAATAATGTCATCCTAGCCGTACTCCTATCTATCGGGAAGAGCTATCTGCACAGGACACGTTATAGTGCAGAAGTGTTTGCGCAGACACAAGTGCACTCTCTGTGCTTTAATTCTCCTATTCCGATGGGATGGCATTCCGACACCACCGGAAACGAATAAGGCGCAGCAACGGTGGCCTAACGTGCTCCTGTGCACGATGGTGTAACACCGCCGATTTCCTAACCGGAATGTTATTAGAAAATGAAAGACCCGAGTCCGAGCCGTGGACCGCTTTTCTGTGGCTTAACAAGCGCACCACGAAACAGTAAATATGACATATTGCAAAGACAACATCATGCGCTGGTTAAATAAATTAGTTAACATTAATATTATAACACGTCTAATTTTAGGAACCTACAATCGTAAGTAAAATACGTAGCTGTTATGGAATATTAATATGTATGTATTATCATTATCATTATTATTATTATCATCATCATCATCATCATCATCATCATTATCATTATCATTATTATTACACACCACCGAATTATTTTTTTGTAAGAGTTGGTGCCAATTTCATGCTTTGGAGGGTATCTCGTTAGCATTAAACGAGAAGTGATGGTTATCCTGTGGGCTTTTTTCTTTTGAGTTTCATTAACCTAAAAAATTCTAAGTAACCATCAATAAAACGTGATGACGGTAGTCTATCGTTGGCCGTCTCTGTCATTCACTGATTAAGTTTAGAATAGCAGGTCTGTTGAATTAAAAAATTACTTACTAATTTTGTCTGTCGAAAGAGTCGAGGTTAAGCAAATGTTTTTTTTTCGGATCTAAACTTATGCTGTGGAAGCCAAGAAATGTCCAATACAGCTTCATCGGACTGCTATGAGTGCTCGTCTGGCGACGACACTAGATTGGAACCGAAAGAGGGACCGACCCTCTCTCTCTCTCTCGCAGATGGGAGAGATGCATCCCGATATGAGGGTGTTTGTAACAGCTAATTTAACTGTTATCACCATGACCAGAAACACTGAGAGGCTGACGGGTGAAAAGATTCGCGCGCGATAGTCTCAACCCTAACCGGTACGGCGGTATTGAGCAAACGCAGTGCTCTCTTCTTCTCCTCTCGACCCCTGCAAACCGTACGTAACGCGACAGCAGACGCGTCACTTCAAGCCGGTATTATGACAGCACAAGTCTCGCTCGAGCCGGCGCCCGACCGGCACTGCCTTTTGCAGAAGGCAAAGTGCTACTGCCGAAGAAGTATGTTTATATTTTTAGGTTAGATTAGTACTCGCTCACGTTTAATTACATAAAATATTAGCCTTAGTTTCATCACAGCGCCGTCTATTTGTACAGTACCTGTCAGCCCTACTGCACAACAGATATTCTGACATTCCTTGTAAACTGGGGCTAATATAGGTCACGCAACGCGTGACTACGGCAGCCACAATTCATGTCTTCGCAGGCTATTTCGGTGAAGTTTTATTATTCATTTATTAAGTATATAAAATTAATTGTATATTTTTATTATCATTGAAGTAATTGATATAATTGTTAACAAACAAGTTTTTCTAATTCTACTTTGAATAAAAATATTTTCATTTCATTTCAATGAATTTAAGGCAGTCGGGAAAGTGAATGTTTGCTGACGTGTGCGGTCGCGGTAGATACTGGTATGAGTGAAACTGCGACTGATTAACCATACAACAATATACGTCGTCACGTGCCGCTCCCCACATCGCGCCTCACGCCACACTAAAATATCAAAATACTACCGCTAACTTACAGGTATCACTCATAACTGGCCGCGCTACCCATACTCAATACATATGAGACCTTAATTTTCATTTATTGTTGTAGATGAAAATTAAGGGTTCAGACTGTGAGTCTGTATTAATTTCAATAAATTAAAGTTGGTTATATAACTTTAGATATAGCATAAATACTATAACAAAAAAACTGTAACAGTGGCACTATAACCATAGCGCTAGTAGGTGAAGGTCATCTGAAGTGAATCATATGTGCGTGTGAAAGTTCCGCGCACGCACTATGATGTTGTCTATCGTCGTGATAGTCGCCCGACAGCCCATCTGGTTCTTGACGCAAGTCCATCTCACGTGAGGGCCCCTACTGTAGCTCCACTTGTTGTACCGGTACTGTCCCACGACAATCACTGGATTCCCGTACCGGGTCGTCTCAAAGCGCACTGGAATAACAAAACAGATTAATAATGTGGTGAAATCGTGTATTGGTTGGAGATGTTATGATTCTCATATAATGTTATCTACTTAAAACTTATTTGTAACAAACTGTACAGTGAATGTTGGAATCCGACACATCAACATGTAGAAAAATCCTAAAAGAGAGTTACAAAACACGACTCTTTTTCTCAGTGTTCGACTAACTTTTTCCTAACTTTTTACTACCCGGCTGTGTCAGAAGCATAATACTAATTTTTTTCGAGTGTATGTAGATATGTATGTTCTTAGAATTTCTATGTTCCCTGCCTAGACGGCCTAACGGATTTTAAAACATTTTACACAATATTTCTAAGCATTATATTCATGTTTCAACTGAATTTCGGCATCTCCGAAGAATGATGTGGTTAAATGTAAACTATACACTTATTCAGATGGCGCGAATTACGCGCGAGTGAATACGCGCGTATACATTTAGTAGATTACAAGCACGCAAGAGACGCGCGAATGATCAGGAGTTGTGGGGTGACGGTTGTATTGTAGCCTGCGTACCGTCGATGGAAAAAAACGCTAGAGATCAGAACGAAGAAGGTTCAGAATACATCCTATTCTCCGAGATAGGCTGACCCACAGCATGTTCATTACGTTCTACCCAAACTTAAGAGAATACAAGAAAAAAAATTTATGTCAATCGAATCATTTGATGATTTACTGAACATAGTAAAAAACGATTTATCGCCGTGCGAAAATTATGTGATTAGAGACACTGTTACGGCTGAAGACATACTTGGGATCACTTTAAAGTAGTTAATTTTGTTAAATTAATTACTTTATTTATTTATTTATTTTTTTTTTTTACTTATCTTTGTGACGACCACGGAGGGCTAACAACACTTCTTTAATGCTAACCTGGCCTATAACATATTGGTGGTACATTATCGTACAATAAGAATACATACCTACTAGTAATAAAAATTTCGTTTATTTAAAAACAATTAAAGTACAAACAATAATATTATGTGTGAGGGAAAAGGTCTAAGTACTCTGATTCTGGCGACGCTATAGAAGAGGGTGAATATGCATCTGCTGGAGTATTTTCTGTCGAGCATCCTTCTCCACAGAAAAAGACATCCCCTGTGAGGGCCAGGAAATTGTTTGATTTTGAAATTGATTTTGTTGCTGGACCTTTTGCAAACATGACATCAATTGAATTTTCACACCAATGCGATTGGCTTCTGGAACTTTCAAAAGCTCTCTATGCAAATACAATCGGAACAACTTATCATCATTGTGCTCAATGCTGGTAGAAATATGCGATTGGTAATTTGTCTGTGTAGCAATTTGTTGTTTGATTATATAAATTTTGCATCAGCTCCACTTTTTTCTTTTCCGGTTTACACTAGGAGGCTTCATGCTATCATCGGCATTGTTTCTATCTTCAAATACGGCGTTAGGTGTTGCTATACTACCGTCTGTTGGTTTATTGCTGACGGAGCATTCAAGAAACACCAGTCTTTGAAAGTAAAGATATTTCCTTTTTAAGCGCCAGATCCTAATGGAGAATTCTTCATCTTCTTCAATTCTCGAACAAAAGTACCACGAAGACCTTTCCATTTCCTTTGAAGTGATAATCCTGAAAATGTTTAAACATATATTATTTAAAATAGGTTAAGTGAGCGATGAAGAACTGGAAGAGTAGATTAGCTCTACAGCAAAACATCCCGGGTGTCGTGGGCGATGCAGTTTGCACCCAATACTGATTTAATCTTAAGTTAAAGTTTTAATTTTAAAATATTTTATTACATGTACTTAGCAAGCGGTTGCTATTTTGCAGAGCTCCACTACGCATATAGATTGGGAAAATCAACGGTACTCTATGCTGCGCAGAAAACTCTCTAAGTATTGTGTATGAAGTTGAAAGATACTGTTATGATAGAACCAACAAGAAAAGAGAAGGGAACAGATTGCAGAGGGGTTTGAAAAGTATACGAACTTTCCAAACTATATTGGAGTTGTAGATGGAAAACGCATCAGAATTATAAAACCTTTAGATTCAGGATCACTTTATTATAATTACAAGAATTTTGCTCTACTGTTCTGTAGCTATGTGTGATGCAAACTATTGTTTCATATCAATAGATATCGGATCGTATGGAAAAAGCAATGACTCCGCAATTTTCAAAACTCGATGCTCTACATTAAAATACTCGACAAAACATTGAATATACCTGAGAAAAAAATGTTATCAGCAGTTCGACCCCAGAGCATACCTTGTTGGTGTTTAGCGACCCTCAGTGATTCATCCTCGTCGGTACGTAAAATGGTAAATGCGTGACCCTTCAAGCCATACCAGAGTCGGCAAACCGGGAAGTGCAGAGTGCCAGTTAAGCTAAAGGAATGTGAGATGTGGGTTGGAAGATAAGATGAATGAATCAATAGCCGTAATGAACGAGAGACGTTTGGATATTTTATGTGCAACAGGAACTTAGTGTAATGGTAGTGAAACCGCTGCGCTCCCCGGTGACGGGATGGCCCTGTGCTCTGAAGTTACACAGAGCAATCGAGAGTGTCGGACATTTTCTAAGACCTATACTTGAGTAAGTGTACTCGGAACTTACAAACATTGAGTATTGCGTAAAATTACTTAACCGTCACAGTGACGAGAGAATTTGAATTGCGTTGTTACTGGCGATAAACTGAGGATCATGTACGACCATCGGTAACGCTCATCACAATGGATCATCTGGTTACAACAAAAGGAACCAGCAAAATCCTGTCACAAGTGAAACTTGGTGCAGCAAATGGTACTGGTGAGTGTCTAGTGGTCTAGCGCCGGTGTCATAACATACAGCTTCCTAAGGTCTGGCCACATCCATGAACGGTCTACAACTGAAATTGATTGAAAAGCTAGTCGTTAAATAATCGAGACTGGTCAATTCCTCCAGCTCATTGCTGTTTCACGACATCCCTATAGCTCATGCTTCAAGACAGACGATTGTTAAATTGGAGGAGCTAGGGTTGTAATATCTCCGATACCCGCCATATGCCCCAGACCTTACCTTGCTCCAATATTTTTCCTCCATTTGGACTAGAGAAAAATCTAATATCTTGTAGGTACCAATGTCAGTATCGATATAGTGTAGTGAATATCACTCCAAAGTAATCTTTGTATGAACAATCTAGAACCAAATATTTTATTCCCTTCTGTTAGGCAATATAACCTAACAGTACGGGATGTTTTTCCGGGTTGTTATATTTATCGAACTCGGGGAATATAACCTAACAGTACGGGATGTTTTTCCGGGTTGTTATATACTGAAATATAATTATCGAGTCTAACAAAACGTAATAGTCGATACTTTCAGTCAGTTTTAGAGAGTACAACTTGCTCTAAACTCTATGATAATTTGGTGTCCCTAAAACAATCCATACGATTGACAGTGAAGAATTTCCCCATGGAAAGATTGCGTGCTTCTATTGATGATTGGCCGCAACGTTTAAAGATTGCATGTTTCTATTGATGATTGGCCGCAATGTTTAAAGATTGCGTGCTTCTATTGATGATTGGCCGCAATGTTTAAAGATTGCATGTTTCTATTGATGATTGGCCGCAATGTTTAACGATTGCGTGCTTCTATTGATGATTGGCCGCAATGTTTAAAGATTGCATGTTTCTATTGATGATTGGCCGCAATGTTTAAAGATTGCGTGCTTCTATTGATGATTGGCCGCAACGTCTAAAGGACTGTATTGCAGCAATGGAGACCACTCGGAGTGAGCTTTTTACATTTGTAATTGTTTTGTATTTATGTGTTAAACCAACACGCTGTAAAAGTAATAATTGCAATTAAAAAAATATTTTTTTATCTTTGTTACAATATTTATGGTAAGACTAGGTATAGTTGATTAAATGTATCGCTACTTATTGATGGAAAATCGTATTAACACTCAATAAATGAAAGAAATTTATACACTATTTTTCAATTTACATTTACGACCTGTTTGGACGTATCATCATCAGCTCACACGAAGTATAAAATTTATTTTTTATTCAAATTTACTGTTATACATAACCTGGCTAGTATAGCTACTATTTACATAACCTACATAATCCTAACCAGTTGCTATATAATCCGGTCAACGATTAATTCGTACAATTTTCATTTGAGTTTTTGGAACGAAATTAAAAAAGACCTTTGTGTACAAAATCAATGTGTACATGTTACACAACACCATGAAGAAGTGCTAAAGATGCGTGGGTTTCACCGTTATCTAATTTTTTTGCCACCGTAAGAGCAATACGTCTCCGATTGGAAGTAGAAATCATGGCACCTATTAAATATATATCTTAATTATAATGCAAAAGGAAGAGTTCATCCCGTCATTTTTATCAGCATACTGTAGGAAATACGATGAATGAGTGAGAGAAATCTTGGTAACCGGAATAGGTACGCTTGATGACAGGGCGCGTTCATTGCCCAGCCGCAATTCTCACTATAATATTTTGTTATTCGCGGTAGTCGTATTACATACACAGAAATGAATGAAATTTTGTGTGTATATTTACGAGGAGGTTGTGCCATGTCGAATAGCAGCGGAATTGGGCCGGCACGACCTGGGAGGTGCTTCTCGCTCACATGATACCAGCGTAAAGTGACTTCGTTTGCCCCCTATAAGTATAAAAAAAAAGTTCCTGCAAATTTTTAATTTAAAAATAAACCACACATTATCATCGATTTCCCGGATAGGGTGACACGAGCCGTGTCCGCTGGTACCACGGAACACTTATATCGCAGTTAGTACTACGCACAAAATATTATTACAGCAATGCCAATTCATGCTTCTCTTAAAAGACACTAGCAGTTCTGATACAATAATACAACAAAATCCTAAGCTACTCGTAGCTAATGTGATAATAGGATATTACCCCACTACGCATTAAATAATTGCTTAGCCAAACTGCGACGAGCAAACGATGCCTTTCGAAAGATACAATAATGAAACTAGATTGATAAATACTTTAGTAACATTTAATAAATTTTATTCATTTTTCATTATATCTAACAACACAGTCCAACAGTCTTAGGACTATTTTTACTATTTCCTATCTACTACGTAAAACGTCCTATCAGAACCACATTCCAAGTCTCAAATTGTATAAACATTATTATAAATTAAAAGTTTATTTTCAAATATAGGCTTATGTTCTACACAACCATTGTACTATCCTACAGAATCGTGATCTGTTTAAACATAAATACATATTTTTCCCTGAATTACGTATTCTCCTCGCTATAATAGAAATTATAAATTCACTAGACAGACTCAATTGTAACTACATACATGATTATGCTATTTGTGATAAGAATGAAGTGACGTACTTAACATTGTCCCGCAATCAATTAAATCATTCCAAATATAATAATATAAAAAAAGTTACTTCACGCCTATTATCCCCGAGAAGGTAGGCAGAGGTGTACTAGTACATCCACAACTCGTAGGTACAGTAGATATACTAGAACATCCAACATAGGTGGCAAGCCTATGGCCACCTTGGGCACATTCCAATCCCGGACAATGTAATGTATGCTCAGAATAATCTGAAAAACATTTAATAATAGTTGCCCGACCCGGGGATCGAACCCAGAACCCCACGCAGCTAACGATCATAACAGGCGACACTCGCACTGTTACACCAAAGAGGCGATAATATAGAATCCGGTCAAATGTGAGACTCGCCTCTCACCTTCAGGCCCCCTTGGGTCGGCTGGATGGTGCGTAAATGCATTTTTTTTGCTAGAACCAGTCTAGCTAGAACTAGGTCGAACGTTGAAACCGTACATACAGTGACACAGTTATAATACATATAACTGACAGAATGACAAACTCACACACCGCTTAGGAAAACGAGCCCGAGTTCGAATCCGTAAGCTGAGACCTTAGATTTGTAGAAATAAAATAACGCGACTTTAGAGAGCTCTAATAATAAATAAATCAAGGATACGGCTTCTGCTGATTTGTAGCGCAAATCAAGCCCTCCCGCCAGAGGGGGGGGGTGTGGAGGCCGGCCTCCTCAGATAAGCCAAACATTAAACGAGCTCAAGTATCCTTAGCCACGACACCGTAATTTAAACGGCATGGTGGGAGGGGGACCGTTTCCCCCTTTCCGGTCACAAAAATAGTTACTATAACCCTATAGTAGCCCACAATCAACCCGGTACATCTCTGAATCTGCGGGAAAAGAGGGAGTCTCTCCCCCTATCGTCTCCCTAAACCTGAAGACACAAAAGTCTTCGCTAGTCAGTCGAACTATTGAGGCTGGATAAGCGCAGCCAATCAAAAAAAAAAAGCTCGCCTCTCACGAAGAGGGCTTATACCGAACAGGAGTTAGCGCTTACGAGCAAAAAGTTGTTAGACATGCATATGTGTATGCGCTCAGTTTGTATGAAACTAACCAAAAATATGAGAGTGTAATAACTTACTTCTTGGCAAGTTTTATGATTCTGGGACAATGGGACAGTTCCCATTTATTAGATAGACTTAGGACATTTCCCAGTGGAAGCGTCCTAAATCATCATCAGTGAAGCCGAAAAAATTCTTACGTCCGTTGACTGTGATTTTTATACTTTGCTCTAAGAGATTGTAGACATTATTCGACAAGAATTTCAGGTTGATTCTTCCACGCGTTTCTAAGAAGAAAAAGTCTTGACCGATACACCTACAGTCGGAGGCTTACGTTGTTTCTTTTGAGGCACAGAACACTAAACTTTTGCTTTGCAATGCTGGCGTCACTATATTCTTAACTCAAACAGAAGGAATGTGTGTGGGAATGACTATCAGTGATTGTGAACACTTCTGACGCTCACCACGTACTCGTTGACCGTGACGACGGTGGCTCGGCAGCCAGTGGAGACCTTGCAGCAGACCCAGCTTCCTCGGGAGCCTCGGCTATCCGACCGCCGGTTGTACCTGTATCCGTCCAGCAATATTACAGGTTTACCAAACCTCGACGACGTAAAAATTGGCCCTAGAAAGAATGACGGGAGAAAATATTGAATTTAATTATTTTAAAATATGCAACAACAACAACACATCTTCACACCAGTTCTCTAATGGGATAGGCGAAGTGAACGGAACTACAATTAAAATATGTATTTAATGGTAAATATAAGTTAATACTATTGCTGATTTACTGTCAGATGCTGGCACGTCCGGGGAGGTACCCATAGCTCAGATAACATCTGCATCATGTAAACGCTGTCTCGTTTTGAAGTGGAGTGGCTTGGGTGGAGTCTCATGACCGTGAAGATGATGTAAAGGAGACAAATACACCTACATAAATTTTGGTTGTACAGATCAAGAGACACTTCTCAAGTATATTTTTTTAAATATCTAAATTATCATATAGTACCCACGAGGAACGGACCAGGTCTACGGTAAGTAGAGGATACTGGATACAAAGGTGTCGCGTTTCGACACAGTCGCGTGCAGTTTGTGAGTAGCCGGTGAATCATTGGAGGGGCGAAGAAAGGACGCGGCAACACAACGGCATAGTAATTATGCAAATGTGCCTGGGCGTCCGTAGTCGAAAAAGGCTCCTTTTATCTCGTTGGCACCTAATTATATAAAAAAATTATTACAATTTGAATCTACTGTACCTCTACCCTGTAGGTTTGAAATGTTTGAAGTTATTGTGATCAATAAAAATCATTCTTTCTTTTTAATCTAAATCACCACCCATGGAAAGATTAATTCAGTCAGATTAGAACAGACAGATCCTCCTGCATGATACTTCATAAATTAAGCTTTTTTAAAGTAATAATTGCCGGTATCGTTAACTAGAAGCTGTTTACGAGCATAAATATCTTTATTCTTACCTTCTAGGTCCAATTAAGTATTTGAGGCCTTTCACCTAAATACTTTCCTGGGTACTTTCCTTCCCTGAACAATTATCCTTTGTGTACAGCATCTAAATATTTTTTTATTCGAAACTTTTTTTAAATTCGAAATAGGGTTTAACGAGATGCTTTTTCAACATCTCGTTGGTACTATCATCATTATCAGCCCTTATCGGCCCCTACTGGACATAGGCCTCTCCCAATGAACGACAAGACGACAGATCTCCTGCTACTCGCATCCACCTCGAACCGGCTACTCTACTGCTACTACTGTTGGTATAATATTAACTATTCCTCCATTGCATCCGAAGTGAGCCGGCACGGCCTTTCGCCAGCACAATATCGACGTAGTGTCGTGTTTTATCCTCCTTGTGACTTTCCAGTGACCCATTGGAGTGTTACGTCGTACTTTTTACAATATTTCGCGACAGGAGTTTAAGAAACTACTGTTTTAAATATAAATATATGTATAGATTTTTAATAATACGATTTAAAAACTCAATCTTTTCAACGATTTTATTTTAAAAATTAAACCTCATAATAGCTTTTGAGGTAAGCAACAACCTAAACAATTAGTATAACAATAAATATTCTCAGCGTTAGCAGAGAATCATAGAAAAAGTTAAATAAATGTGAAACAAAAATCAATATATTCTGAAAAAAAATCTCGATATTGTCAGAGTTTGCGAAGGAGCCAAATAATTTTTCAACTCAAACACAGCTCTAAGCTTAGCATTCGGAGATGTAGAAAAAAATTTTAGCAACATAAAACTTGTGTATACACGAAAACTAATAAAAACATAAAGTAGAAATATGAAATAATTTTACTTATAATATAAACATAAAATAATTACTAAATAAAAAACTTGAAATGTCTAACAACGACGTAAATTAAAGAGAACAAAAAATCGAACAAGTGTAAATGAAACAAGAATCTTAAGAATGAGGTATACAATTTTTACATTACTGCTCAGATACTTATTCCATACAAGAAAAAGATGTAACGGAATAATTCAATTATTATATAACCTACCTAACTTACTTTAGCCAACTAAAGTTACTGGGCCTTCACTTTACTTAACCAGGTAATATATAAAAAAACACTGGGTTCCGACACACGACTGGAGTTTACTTATTAAAAAATAATATAATTCTGAAGTGAAAGACGCCCAAGAGAAGTAGGTTTCAAGAAGTGATAGTCGAGTGTCGACACTAGCGACTGCGGCTGCGTTACACTCGATTGCTCCATCGTTGTTTAACAAGACTTCCTCGTTCTTTGCATACCTTGCTTAAAAGTTAATCTGACCCATTTTTTAGATATCCAATTAATGGTTATGATCATTCTTCGTGTTTACAATCAGATTGTCTTTGGTGAACAACTTGGCCTTACACCTTAAATTACTGCACCTCCAACGAACGCCTAAAGCACAGCTGCCATTTCTAATAAATTTGTATTCGCCAACCTCTATCGTTGCATTTCCTTTGCGAGTCGTGCCAAAAACGGGGACTGAAAATGAATTTAAGTTGACACTTCTAGGGAGTAAATTTTTTTTTCGGAGAGATCTAACTGGTTGGCGACGCTATTGTTCTCGCCCCTATAGTTTATTGGAATACCGAAGACTTTTGTGTCCTTTAGTTTAGGGGGATGATAGGGGATAAGCCCCTTCTTATGCTGCAGATGGAAAGAGATGTACCGGGTTGTTTGTGGGTGCCGTACCCTATAGTAATTAATTTTGGGACCGAAAGGAGGAGACGCTAGTGGGACGACGCGTGGAAGATGCCTTTAAAGATGCGGAAACATGAATAAGGATAATCGAGCTCGTTTCCTGTTTGGCTTGTCTGAGGAGGGGCTTGTCTGAAGAGGAATCGAGTCTCAAACTTAAATTGGGTCTATTACGGGTTAACATGGGTCCCGGCACGTAAACGTAGCGCCGAATGTTAAGTGGACTGGAGAACCAATCTCTCCTCCAGCGCTCCGTCGTCCCCTTTCCGATACATTGTTTCGTACTTCTGTGCAGTAACCCTCAGTGCTATACTTTTATGCCGGGACCTATATTAACACGTTCGCATGCGCTACGTTTTATGACGTCACCCATCCATGCACAACATTTTGCCATTCAAATTAAAGCGACGCGACGTCTAGAGGAGTAGCGGTGTAAGTTTTGGTAGCTACACGGAGATATAAATCGCATGAATGTGATGTATTGCGTCGATGAGGGTATCCGGTAGATGATTTACCTGTAGAATACACTGTCTATGAAAATTTACACAAGACTGGACGCTCTTTCACCAACATTACAATGACACGTCAAAAGACATGTAGCTCAAGCCGAACGTTTTATTTAATTACCTAAGTCAGTAAGAAACAATAAATCTTTCAGTACAAATAAATTTAAGATTTATAAATTTGGTGTTTAATACTCCATTATACGAGATTTTTTATTTAACTGATATTCTCACTTCTCTTATTACCTATAACTTAACAGATGTTAGTGTGAAGCTTTACATCACAGGCGGATATATCATCAGCGGTCACAGTCTGTCTCGGAGTAAGTGTTAAATGTACTTATACTTCAAAGTTACGCTCGAAAAACATTAGCCTTCTACTGATGCATTCGGATAACAGTAGATAGTTATATTATATTTTAAGAGTAGCAGCGCATATAAAGTGTTATGATATAGCATATATGCTACTGTTAACAAAACCAACCTACGTGCGATTTGTACATAATTTTTTTAATATCTAAAGCAAGTCCTTATTCTCGACATGAGGTTTACAAGCAGGGACTTAGCAACCGAATAAAGTGTCCTGAACGCTACTTTCATATATCAACAGAGATAAAGTGTAGCACTTTGAATCGGTTTTTAGTCTAACTCAAATGCTTAAGTGTCAATAATTGTTAGAGACAGTACAGTCTCTAGGTACGGAACCCTAGCAAAGTCCCCAAAAGCTGTCTGTCGCTATGTCATAAATTTTCTCTAAATGTACTGAACAGATTTTCATGTTATTTTCAGTCATAGCTTTTCTCGAAGATTTTGTTTTCTTTTTGAAAAAATTGTTGAGATAACAAGTTATTCGCTGACGAATCCAGGGCGGATTACTAGTAATAAATAAAATGTTCTGTTTTGTTACTTTGGATATTTATTTTTCATTATGTAGGTACAATTAAAATTAAATATTACATCATCATGCACGATTTTGTGATAAAAAAGCAACTAAATTGAATGCAATTTGCGGTGTGATTTCACATGACTAATTTTACATTTTCCAACTTCTTGCTTTTTTTAAGATTCATATTTGCCATTCACAACGCCTAATCTATTCTATATTGCCTAAACTAAAAGCCTAAACCTAAAAAAAATATCTAAATGTAATAATACATCAGAAGGCATAAATTATTAAAATTATTATGAGCAAAATAAAAATTACTTTTAATGAAATCGATATGCCTTCATAGTCTCGACAAATCTATACGAAGTAGTATTATAAAGTGCAAATTTTTTTGCTTTGTTTTTGTGTTGGTGAAAGGATCACTATTTTTTATGAAAATTGACACCCTCCCAAATACTGGTCCTTTCACTAACAGTAAACTAAAATATTCAGAAGTAACATGTGTTTTATTTTGATTGTGTCAAGCGGCCATTCGTCATTCGTTCCCATTGTTCTTTACTCCATGTTATCTCTATATGGTATTCCTCCACGTTATCTCTATGGTATTCCTCCACCCTATAGCTACAAATACTCATCGAATTCTCTATGACATTTTGTTTAAAATCAATGATCATAATTCTTTAATGAGTATGCTCATTGATAGTCTTGATAATAACGTCATCTACGGTGATGATAGAAGATCGGCACCCAAATGGAGTCTTCACACATGTCCAGCGAATCTTAGGTCCCTTGGATCGGTTGACGCGATTGAAGCGATACGGGCCCACGATGATCACCGGATTGCCAGCGCGAGTTTTACCAAACACAGGATCGACAGCAACTAAAACATACAGCATATTACATGAATAAGTATCAACACACCTCTTGTGCCCTTAAACATCACAGGGGCTGTGCTTGTTATTAACATGTGAAAACTGAGTATGAACATATAAGTATAAGTATAGGTACAACGTAATTCACAAGAATACAAACATTACCTAGTTCCGCACACAATGATATCCTCCTATATAAATATAACTCTTACGAGTATATCACACAGACAATTTAAAAAAAAAACTTCATCATAAAAGCTATTTATATATGATTTTCATGTTCGATGATATATATTTGTATTTGGCAAACAAATAAAAAAACTTCAGACGCCCCACACCGGGCTGCAATGAGTGAAGAAGAAAGGCAAGTGTGTAAGAACACTGGCATATGGCACTCGGTTCGCTCTGACCACTTCCCTGATGAGGCATGTCGTGAAGGTATGGTTGTGAGCAATAATTCATAAATACATTTTCTAGCACCGATAATCATGATACTTCTAATGCATATATATATATATATATATATATATATATATGGTATAAGAATATGGTAGGAACTGGCCGGCCAAAGTGACAGCTATGCTGTCGCGTTTTATGCGGTTTGTGAGTAGCCCGTGGCCCATGGCCCGTGGCCGGAGGGAAAGAGGGGAGGGGGGCAACGCATCAGCATGACAATTAGGCGGATGTGTAGAGGCCGCGGCAGTTGTCAAACTGTCACCGATCCCCTACCCGTCCCGCCTGTATGTATATATATGAAAAACATCCTCGCTCGTACTTGTGTTTACTTTACACCGGACGTTGCAATATCAGTACTGCAACTTAGCCAAGATCACTATCACTTCCACTATAGGAATATTAAATAATACATTTACATAATAACAATAATTTCAAATAAATTCGTTTTATAATATAATTTCAATTAACTTGAAGAGAATAAAATGGTTTAAAAATGTATATGTCTTTCTTTAAAGCAGACTAGGCAAAGTGGCTCATTGCATTTGAAGCACATTGTTTTAATTTTTTTCACTTTATTCCTAGATGTTTTGCAATCAAATTCCTGTCTTAATTTCGCATAGCAGCGGACACAATTTTTTCTTTTCTCTCCCTTTTCAAATATGTGTCCAGTAGAGACAACTTTTCCATAATAAACTGTAAAAAATCACTTAACATTAGTAATTTTGAAGCATCCGAAATTTATATGGGCGGTAGTAGTCACTGCCGTCTCGTTTTCCCCCTAACTCATAAAAAACTGTTAAATAAGTTGAATAAGCATTTGAGCAATTGCAATTGAGCATTCAGATTATTATTCAGTTTCTAGGCTTAATCTTCGTCTGTTGATTTCTAGAAATCCTTTCTTGGTACTCATTTACATCATGAAAAGAACCTCTGTACCAAATTTCACTTTTTTAGGTTCAGCAACGGCTTCGGATTGTATAAAAGAGTTGCACTCATTGAAAAGGGCTTTCGTTAAATTCGTTTGTAGTTTGTCTCTAGTACTTAAATTAGTTTATATAATAAAATTGGTATGATTTATCATCAGAAATCAGTGAAACACTATATATAGCGTTTGAATTTTCCATGGAACTATCAAACCTTGTGTAGTACCCTTGAATAAGAATATTATTTCATCCTTTTTCCTTGTATACGTGTAAATAAAAAAGATAAAATTGCAACATTGTAATTGATAATAATTTACATACACTGTAACTTTTTAAGGCTATCACAGATTCATTATAATAAAAATGAAATTATATTTTTTGAATTTCTAAGATTTTTTTAACATCTCAGCTACTATTTACACGCACATTTTTTTAACTATGTGTTTAAATAAATACAATAAGTGCTATATTTTCCAAAGTTAAGTGCTAGATTATTGGGCATATTTTATTTAAGTTCCATATGTGTTGTATTATTATTGCATCTTAATCAGCAAAATTAATAAATGTATTAAAGATAAAAGCGGAAACATGCTTACAGATAACGAAAATACAAATAGCAGATGTGCCAATACTATCAAAATCTGCGTAATGAAGAGTCTCCGAGTAACACAATACTCGAAACTGCTGGAGCCCATGTTATAATTAGTACAGACGAGGTGATGAGCGCGCTTAAGAATATGAAAAGTCACAAAGCGGTAGGACCAGATAATATTCCAGCAAACCTATGGAAAATGCGGAGTGGCTTACAAGGCTTTTTAAACCTATCCTCGTTTCCCCGAAAAAAGAAAATCCCGGAATTATAGCGTCATAGTGACCTATGATAACTGTTGATGTAGATATAGATGCAGATGTTACTCACAGTGTCAACGCCTGCTGTTTTGCTTGCTGAGATTTTTTGAGATTGCTGAGATGGATTAGTGTCCGCTAATGGAGCTTCTGTAAGATAACTTAATGCCGGTTATGCTTAAATGTCTATGAAACAGCGGTTAAGACCAGCCATGATGTACGGGTGCGAATGTTGGGCCGTGACGAAGCAACACGAACGAAACGTGCACACAAATGAGATGAAAGTGATGCGGGTGCGACGCGCCACGGTAAGGTACGAGACGAAACCGAAAGTACGGAACGACATCAGATCCTTTAAAATCGCGCCCGTCCTACGACGTGTCGTCAGGCTGTAATAGGGAGCAAACGAGCAATCGGAGCCTGTTTTACGACTACTGACGCCCATGAACATTCACATAATTAATACTGTATTGTCTATAAATGTTTTAAAATGGCAATGAACTCTTGTTATATATTGACTGAAAACGAGGACTTGATTTCTGAGCACAATTAATTAAGAAATGCTATGAAATTTGCAATTCAGGTGTCTTTTATGTCCAAACCTAGATTAATGTATCAAGCGCCGTGCATTTTCGCTTTTGTACCAAAGATAACAACCACTTTACTGGCGGATAGAATAATAAATGTACTTATATAAACTGAGCAAGGCGGCAGCTCCATTAACACAAACAACACATTTCCTAGGACACAGTACAGTCCAAGCCCCGAGGCCAGAAAGGCTATGACCCTAAGGCTCTATAGCCTCAAATGGCAGACATATTCGAGGGCCTATAAATGGTTAAAAGTATTGAATCTGCCAGCTCTCATGCTGATGACCGCAGTTTATACTT
>JAFELO010000233.1:230663-245256 GCA_017140195.1 Eumaeus atala | reverse complement strand
CGTCTTGAACTCGCACTGCCATCTTGTCTTCATGCCGTGTTCTTTTTCCTTATAAAATTTACACCCGCCTGCAAACAATGTCATGGTCCCTCTATTCGTTCGCACGGTTTGTACTGAAAATATATACAATTTAAAGCCTCTCAAAACAAAACATTTGATTAAATAAAAACTAATTTTAAGCACGCACCGTTAGCAAATTTTTTTTAAAAAAATATTTTTATATTGGTGACTGTCTGTTCGGTGAAATGTAAAAAAAAATCAGATTGGATGGATCACAGACCGATCACAGAACGAAATTCTACGCTAACATATCTATTTTATTATTAAATACAAGAAGGTATCAAGAAATATAAGGTTTTATATGAAAAAGTTTGTAGTGTAGTGACTGCTTCCAGCGTATGCCACATAGTTAGCTGTTTCTTACAGACCGGGAGTAACTCATAAAGTTTAGCGGGCAAACGAGCAATCGGAGACTCTTGACGACTACCGATGCCCATAGACATACAGATAATTATCAGGCTGATGCAATGCCCTCCTTTCCTTGGTCGTGCCAGCACATTGTTTGTGCTATAATTTATTATATATTTAAAAAAAAGAATCTTGGCGGCGCTTTTGTTTTAAAAACACTCGTGTTTTCGTTCTAGCACGATCCTAGCGGCCTTTATATGTAAAACCATTTTAACGAATTTTGTACCGCTTTATACCGCTTTATTTACATATGTATCTTTATATTAGTATCTTACAATATGGACGTTTTCGATGTTATAATTATAAATCTTCGGGAAAGTATTTTTACAGAACCTTACGACACCAGGGTGTCTGTCACCGTAGTCCTCCCGTGACGACCGAATAAACCGGACGACGAAATAAACCGCGATAAAACTCGCTAAAAGAACACTTCAGGCATAAAAACCATGGAACGGGGAAATGAAACAATAATAATAAAACCATAAATACATGTTTATATAACCAATGTTGGCAAAAATATAAGATAAACATTACTCATGATCCATGATTAAATATTGAATAAAAGCACGTAAACTGTTATCCACCACCAAAATCTTAAGTAATATTTAAGTTGGAAACTCCGTGCTATGCGACGCGCACGGCGTCGTCTCCGTTAACTACTTTGTATGCAATAACGAGTCCACCCATAACACCACCGGCTCATAGCATTCCTAACAGCAACGCACTTGTATTGCCAGCACCCGCCCGAGCATTCTGTTCTCCTGTTACATTAACGACACCTCTATCATTACTTTATTGAACAAGTCGACTTACAAGCAAATGCCAATATGTATACTGTTTGCATTTGCAAAGGACTAAGGAGATCCGCATATTTACAATTCAAACCAGGCCAGATTCCGCTCGTGTTTACGCGTTACTGTAACTCTATCTGTTGGAACAGACATCCCACTTGCATAATTGTTCGCTACGTGTCTAATGCATTCAATATCACTTAAATCGGATTTATCATTTAAAAAATTAATACCTATTATTTTTTAAAACAATTTGTTTAAAATACAACATAAACAATTTGCGCATTGAATTATCATCCCAACATTTTTTTTATTTAAAATAAAAAATACGAATACTCCAGCAATTCCTAGAACACAATTAGATAACTTATTATTTTTAACATAATTTTCAATGAAGTTAATTAATTACTTAATTGAGATACTGATTTAAAATTATTTCTTATTGTACTATAAAGGCTCTTATACAAATTCATGTAAATATTGATATTAAAATATTATTTAGTATGCATCAGTTACCCTATAATTGTCGGATAATACCTTTACCTACACGAACACTAAAACAAAAGCTATGAACACCGCACACTGACGTAGAAATGGCCTTAGACTATAAACATAAATTAACACCAATTCACACTTCCCATACTTTCATGGGTATCAGTTATAAAACTCGTTTGATACTATTCAGTATTCAACCGTTGCAGGTGGCGAGGGACGGTACGCTATGATATGTCACAACTTGGGTTTACCAGTTATTGCATAAATTACTTAAAACTATTTCATAACATTCTCTACTCGCTCTTTACAATAAAAATTTATTCTAATCTAAGTAAAATTAATTAAACTTTCGTACGTTACGTTCCGAACTGAATCGACACAAATGTCTATAACAATCGTATATGCATTGCAATCGAAGAAGCACCGTTTTTATTTCAAGCAATGATAAAGAAATGAAATTTTATTACATTTTGCAGTTGCTCCACTTTAATATTGACAGAATTACGTTGAAGCCCCTTTTAATTCGTTTAAAAACGATTCGCACTCGTATGTGCCTGCGCATCATGGAACCCCCATACTCTCACTATAGCGTTGTCCATGGTGTGCAATGAAGCTCTGCATCCCGCTTTCGCTTTCACGCATACCCATCTCGTTCTACTGCCATACTTGTTCACTCTATTAAAACGATACTGGCCGATCATAATTACTGGATTTCCTCGTTGAGATTGCGCAAATACTGGATTCAAATCTGCAAGAAATTCCAAAGTTAGTAACAAAGTTAAAGTGAGACAATATACTAGGCGATTGCATGTGCGTAGTGGAGCCCCAGGCCGCTGACAGCAAGTAGAAGCTGTGCACAGGTTTTATATCGATACAAGGTACGTAGAACGGCACGCGAATTCGATCATGTGGACGGCCTAGAGAGCCACCAATCCGCCATTACATCAACCATTTCAAAAGTGTCTGGTAAATACTAACTGGTAAATAATTATAACTAAAGATACGAGTAAGCATCTTCAATAAGGCGATGATAAGAGAAAAACGTTTGTTTATAGCGACTTTATTGACTGTAAACTACTCATTTATGGAGCCGTTCTTTATGAATTTCCTTATCACAAAATGTGCTTTACAAGATTTAAAAAAATAATACTATTGTCAACGATCTGACGCCTAAGCTCAGTACTAGTCAAAATAAGACAAAACTAGCTTGTTACCTACTTGTAACTCAACGTTCACATTCTACTACCTACTAACTATCATAGTTAAGAAAAATTCTTAAATAATTATATGATCCACGCACTACCTAGACCACATCACAAACAATACTTAACTTAATGTTATAAAAAGTTAATCTACTCCAGAGGATACGTATTTTAAAATAATCAAGACTAGAAAGAAAATGCAGGCGATGAGAGAGAGAAAGAGAGAGGGAGGTTCTGCTGACATGAGTATTGATAAGATTAATTGATTTAAACGTTATTTGTTTATTAAAAAGCAAGCCAAAATAGACGAACATAAAACGACTTTGCAAACTAAGAGCTAACTAACCATTGGCAAATTTAAAGGAAAAATGTGTTGTAATTACGACAAACTTTTACCATGATGGAAATTTATGGAAGACCCACTCAACACACAAGCCTTGATGAAATCAACGCGAATCGATGCTGTATCTACATCTGAATCTGCGTTAAAGCACTATCTTATTCTGTTTAGTAACGAAATCATTCCATACCACCTTCTACACATATTTATACTTTTGTTTCTAACCCATGTATGGATTTATTGTTATTTGTCGTTTGAAATAAATTGATTGATTAAATGATTGAACTGTTACTGTTAAATTGAGTATTGGGATAAAGAAATTCTGATCCCTTGAAAACATCCGTCCATACTTCTATGTAAAGCTCTTTCTTGTCCGCAAACTGACAGTTACTAAGAAGCGTGATATGTCTATAGTACCGGCCCAATGGCTTTTTAAACAGTACACACACAGTGTATTACACTAGGCTGCGCCAAGGAAAATCAAGTCGTCACATCAGCAGAATAATACAAAATCATATATACAAATTACATTGTAGAAGCTTTATATATTAGCACAAATCATGGGCGATAACCTCTTTTCAAACGGTAAACACTTCGATATGATTATTTACGTCTATGTTATGACGCTACTAAGTTATATTCCAGCTCTTTCTCTATAAATGCATGGATTTGTAATCTCAATAAAAAAATAATAGCCAGTAACAAGCATAGCTGTTAAACCTAGTGATTATGCTTTCCCAGTGTTTTCACGATTACGTTATCAACAGTGGTGATGGATGCTGTACATCCAGATTTCTTCTTGATGCACGTCCAGCGGACCTTCGAACCCCAGCAAGCGTGCTTATTAAAACGCCATTCTCCGATTTGTACAACGAGGTTACCTCGCTGTGATAATCCAAATTTGGGCTCTGAAATGAAAATTTATATTACTTTATCTATTCCAAATGGGAAATATGTCTAGAACAACTTCGTTTATTGCATTTGACTGCCTTGTGGTACAGAAGACGGACGTGAGTTACGGACGTAACAAATAAAAAGTTATTAGAATTCCTAATTTCTAATAATAGTTCGGAATCAGGAAGTCGAGGGTTTATCCGCGTCAAGTGTGGGTTCCCAATTCAAGTGCTGTGAGTAAACATTGTTCTAAGAAATAAAGGAGCAAGTCGGACTCGCCTATGAAGCAAAAATAAACACATGTCTCTTGAACTACCAAATCGATTTTTTTGACCTACCTGCCAAATTTAAAATGTACAATACCAATCTCCAAGTAAAATGTTAGTGACATAAGGACGCACATACGGACATAATGAAAGTTTGAGGGTTCTGTTTTATTTGTATTTGGCTAACGGACACAAAATTATTTTTAGAAATAATAACAACAGTTCATGCGACAAACATTATATTATAATACTAATACAATCTAAAAGAACGAACAGTCATTAAAATTATTATAAATGTAACTATTTGTCTACCAATCCCTCACCGTAAACATCGCGTTTCACAATCTAGTCTTCAATGCCTACTTGATTTTTGGGTCAAATTATTTTACAACACCCGGACAATTTTTTACCCTTCACTGCTATGATATTGCACAGATACATTCTAAATAGAATCCTCTACAACCCATTAACAGGACAAGGAGGAATACCACATCTCACTATAATGTCGAAGATATTGTTTTCCCTATGATATGCTTCCGTTTAGTAATATAGTGTAATAATTACTTTTAATTATCGTTAACTCATACATAAATAATGCAAAATACTAATCGCGTTATCAGCTAACAAATCCCCCCCAGTACGTTAATTCATATAATTTAAAATACTTTTTTAATTCCATCCAAAACAAATAATCTCCTGCAGCGAACAGAAATTCGTAAACTTTGGGCTCAAAGTATAACAGGAATTATAGCTTGGAATTATTTTATTTTTTAATTATTATCTATAAATATTAAAATTACACCTAAACCTTGATTTAAATTATACAGTAAAGAAAACAAATTAATTAAAAATAATATCCATTATAACATAGGTAACTACCTACTCACTAAGTATTTATAATTTTTATGCAGTTGCAGATACGATTATTTACGACATTTTACTACATTCTTTATACTGGAAGTAGTAACATTTACCTTAAAGGAGAATTTCCTTTATTTAAAAAAAATGTATTTCCACTGACGCTGCCTGCAAAGTACCCTAAAAGCTGCCGTTGTCGGTCACGACGATTCACAATACAGCTGTCTAAAGCATTGTATGGGTTCTTGGTGCGTTATTTTTGTTTATTGGTGCGTTAAGCATTATATTGATTGTGGACTGGGTGGAACTTGGTCACAGAAATCTGTTGCTTACGAGAAACTGCTATTATGATGCTAGTTTCTCAAGGTCGCAGAGATGTGGTAATTTCCTTTATTTGTGGCAACATTGTTTAAACATTTACACTATTTAAACATATCCAGCAGCATCCTACAAAATAGAAAGCTATAAAAGTTAAAACTTAATAAAACGTTTTAAAAACAACATTATCCGCGAGTATATTTACTGACCTTCTTAATACCCATAAAACTATTTAGAAATACTCTATACCCATAGGTAAAATGTGAACAAACCTATGTAGCGAAATAGAAGAAAATTCATACTAAAACTAGATGCTAACTTTATGATCAAAACCTTATTGCATAAATATTTACCTAAAATACAATATTTGGAATGAATCAATCAGGCTACCACTCAATAGAGAAAGCTATTCCCAAAAGCATGTCAACAGAATAGATGATGGATATATTTTTTCTTTTTCTAATTTTATTATTTTAAATTATTGTTTACTATAAAACTGGTTTTCAATAGTTGATTTTACTTTTTAAGGATAAACTAAAAAACTCTGATATTCAACTTCAGTATGGCAGTTTTTGCTCACGTGTGCGACAAGAAAAGAGAAATATTAAAGGAGCCGGATTAACCACGTAGCAAAATTTGCCCCTAACGGGCCCCGCACGTAAGGGTTCCTCGCTATAAAGCGAAACGTACATAGCCTACTGGGGCTATAGCAATATATGTTAATACTCAAAATTATAGTAAATCAAGGGATGCCTGAATTGATTATTTATATAGGTCCCGCAATAGCTTAATCCGCATCTAATAGATGTTTAATGGTTGTGCCAGCCGTTGAGCTTCATCAGGCGGTTCTCCACCGTGACGGCGACGCACCGGCACCCGCAGGTCTTGCGGGCGGTACACTCCCACCAGGTCTTGAGGCGCCTCGACAGTTTCTTTATAAAGCGATAGTTGCCCCAAGCGATGATCGGATTTCCGAATTTGGTTGTTTCAAATTTTATTGCATCTGGACGTTCCACTTCTGAGCAAAAATAAAAATAACGTATTTTAAGTAACAATAACAGGAGATTAACCGATTTGAAATGGACATGCAAATAATTTAATCTAGTCACTCAATACATATAAAATGTGATTAAAGATACTGCAATTATATATTTCTAAGTGGAATAATTAGGAACCAGGAAGTAAAAATATATGTGTTGAATAATTTTTAATTATTTACAAACTAAATTTTAATACTTTCAAAACAATAAAAAATATACTATTGACAAATAATGTTATCGTTAACAACAATTCTACTAACTAAAAAAACAATTTTTGTACTCCAAGAAACCGAGCCTTACTTGATGTTTTGGATTTTAACAGAATAAATGTTTATTTGTAAGACATTACAGTCTTTCTCCTTTACTAAATCTGCCGCGACAATCAGAGTGAGTGAGTCTAATGGATAAAAAAAGGATACTAGGAAAATGGACCTACGTGGACGAAGGTTCCGACTGCTCGTTACCTTATACAACGAAAAAGAAAACTTCAATTGGTGAAACAAACATATGTAACACTTGAGGTAACAGATGTGTTACAATGAAACTAATTAAATGGAAAGTATGGCGGATTATTTAAGTAGAATTCTGAAACCACAGCTACCATGGTGTACTACGCGGGTATACTGAGAACATGGATTCTAAAAAACTTAAATAAACCCCGATCAATGTGAGTGTTCGTGTTTAATGTCGACTATCCTTTTGTTTTCAGTGACCACGAATGCCTTGCAGCGGAGATTGGTCTTGATACATCTCCATCTCTCCTTGGAGCCATGATTCTTCATCGCTTTATATCTATGATCACCCACAATTAAAACCGGATTTCCAAATTTACTGGTACCGAAGTGATACACAAACGAAGGGATTCCTGAAAATACTTGTATTTAAATTCGACCAAATATTATTTGTTGGTATACGCCTGTATCAACACAAAGATCTTAGATGTTTGTTGGTGGCACCAGAACACGAAAATGTAGACAACCATTCATATACATATATTTGAAACATATACCAACCTCCTAACCCAATAACACCTCTTAACTTGCGGACGGGCCAGTCCGAAGAGTGTGATATATGTCTAACACCTAGAGAGTATCCTACAAACAGGTGTTTACGCGATTGGTCGTTGGATAAATTATTTCGCTAGCGCATGAGGAGTAGCTACAGACCTAAAACTCAACACCGTGAACCAACACTACACAATCGAAACGTGACCTTTAAAAGGCACACACGCATGAATGCCTTAGTCAAGCATCTATCTAGCCTGAATTTGTAAAGGTGTTGCTGAAAATTTCTAAGCCACCTGTGGGTTTCATTCAAAAAAAAAGATATACATTCGAGGACACCAATCTCTTACGGAATCTACTCGGAACACAACTTGATGACGTATCACACAATCAATATTCCGGGGTCTGAATTCCATTCCATGCCCAGCTGCTACTACGCTCGCATAGACAGCGTTGTGTGGCACAGAGTAGTATATGTGGGACGGATTTTACACGTGGTTTCTTGTTTAATACGCCTTGCGGAGCCTTCAGCTTAAACTAGCTGGCACTAATCATACGGTCTGTTAGCCGTACAATCAGCAAAACGCGCCAGTTTGAGAGATTTCTCAACACTATCGTCGTCATGTATGTTAAGAAGCTGCCACAGCGGATCGCTGTACACAACACTGAGTACCGTGCCGAAGTCATTGAAAAAACATGCGTCTATAAGCAGACTTGGCTACTTTACCGTTACCTGCAGCTTGGCGACAAAAAAGGCGACGAGAAAAAGGTTTCGCTGCTGCGGCTTCACCCCAGACAAAATTGTTCAAACTATGCCTGGTCTCTCTCTCTACTATCCGCAGGAGAGTAAAGGGTCCACCCCTTTTCGACCCTAAAGGTCTCGTCGCCCTACGAACACTCATGGCAATCCGATGAATCTCTATTTGGCTGCTCTTTGCTTCCACAGCATAAGTTTAAATCCAAAAAAATGAACAAAAGAAACGCCTGGTCTCCTTCAACTGGATATGAGTTATTAAAAAATTGGATACATTTGGTCATAACTGTTTATAGTTAACAATAATATTGCTCTGTATAATATTAACTCAGCTAATGGTTGTGATCATTGCCGATTCTCAGCAGCGTAGTCTGATAGGTTGTAGCCCTGGCACGACAGCCTTTACGATGGAGTACGCATCGCCAGTATTGCTTGGTTTCGGTGTTGCCATGTTCCTTGCAAAACTTTTGCGCGCCATAACATAGTAGCAGATTTCCGAACTTCGTTTGTGAAAACCAGTAATCTGTGTAGTATTCAAGTTGTTATTAATTCGTCTGTATTATTTAAGTAACTGATCGCGAAACACGATTACCGATACCTATGAATATCCATATCCGCATAGCTACTATGCCGATGCTTTGCTCTATTTTCTTACCCCCCCCCCCAATGGGCCACCGGCTACTTATAAACTGTACGAAACACGACAGCATAGTTGTCACATTACGCCTTTTTACTAAATCGTCTGCAATGCATCATGTGCACTACCTGTTACTGTATGATTTTGTCAGTGCTATTAGCTATATGACGTTGCACACCTTAGTATTTGAGGTTTATATGCTACACAGCTGTATCTTTTGATTGTTGTGACTTGAAAATTTAACTTTTTCAGCGCCTTAAGAGGTTACAGACATTTCCTGTAAATTTCAGCTTGGAACGCTTAGGAGGACCAAGCGCTCCTGAGGTTTTCACAGATGTACAGACGGACGGAATGGCATGACACTTCAATACGCAGATGTCAAAAGGGCGTCAAAAAGCTCCGGTTGGTCGTTTGCCCTCCTCTACTTTAACAGACACTTCTACGTGAATGCAATTAAAAGATACTGCTGTTTATATTATAATAACTTCATACATAAACGTGTGAAGTGAACACGAACTTCAGTTTAGTTTTCGTGCTATCATCAAATATGCACATATTTTCTATAAGATAGTGCGAATGGATAGGTTAATCGGAGACCATAAGCGAATCAGTGTTTTTTCTAAGCTTCTACCGAGTGCCTTATCTTAGATAATGCGAAAGCGTTAGTACAATCAGAAATATATTGTAAAAGACTATTGTGTCACCAGAAGTTGATCGAACTGCTGGTGACATAATAGTAGTAGTAACACCTCTCTTAGGTGTTAGTAAATTCAACTTGTGTTCATTAAAACATAAATGTAAATATTAAGTGGCAGGCATCGAGTGCAATTTTTTTAACTATAATGTTCATAAAGAAAATATTTATAAATAAAATAATATATGATCCGTTTATCGTTAGGATGAGTTAACCGATCCTCTACGTGAATTCAAGGAGCGGAATATGTAAAATTAGCTATAGGCTATTAAGTCCTCAAGGGCTGTGTGTTTGTGTGTGATTGAGTTTCTCAAAATCTACTACTGTTCAAACAAAATTAACGAACAAAGCCGGCGGATCGCTAGACATGCATAATTTACAAAACCTTAACGAAATAATACAGAGGCAAAATGTGTTGCAAGAGAAAAACCAATAGTATTATAAATTATAACTTTTTATTGTTTATTAAATTAAATTATGTCAAATAAAAAAAAATCATAACAAAACATTAAATATATAAAAAAATGTAATGTGCCTGTTCTTCGAGATGACATAATAATGGTTCTTACAAATGCCATACGTCCTAACCTGTTCCGGCAATTCGAAGTAAGATTGAATTATGAAATTGATCCGTCCAATTCATTTGCTTACGGTCATTGATTTACATACATACCCGTAGATTCTGACGCGTAAGCAGCACAGCAAACACAGCGTTTGTTTCTAACTAGGAGCCTTTTTGGCTATGACTGTGCTCGAGGTCAATTTTGATTACAATGTCGTTGAAGGTGGTGGCCCTGGCTCGGCACCCCCGGGGCTGCCAGTTGCACTTCCAATATTGCCTATGTGTCCCTTTTCTTCCCTCTTGGCAGAAACGATACTGTCCTTGACAGAGCAATGGTTTACCGAACTTGGACACAGAGAACCAAGTGGCACCTGTATAAAGGTTTAATGTATGTACTTATTAATCGTTATTAAACATTAATTCAATTAAAAATTATCCTTATATATAGACTGGCGGTATTAATTAATATATGAATTACTAAAACCAGATGATGTTGTCGTCAAACACAGGCAATTTGTTAGCACACAAGAAAATAATTATTATGAAATAAAAATTTTCTTCGGCGGTTTATAGATATGAATTAATTATTTACTTACTATGTTTAGGTGCAACTATTATGAGCCAATTATTACTTTTATCGTATGAGTAGGTGACCAAACATGAAAATGGACTACGATTTATTACACGAGTCTAAACGTTGTACTTACGTTTTAATTGAAACATAATTTATTGGATGTATTGTCATTTCTTGAGGGGAATTCACAGTAACGCTTGAATAAATAAACAAAATTTGTATACTATTTTCACATTTCTTTAATTCAAATTACATTTACGACCGGTCCATCATCAGGTTTATTGCAGAGTTAATTAAAGCACATATATACAAGGAGGAAATCGAAACTTTAAACCGTCGCCGGTTGTATGGGCTTCATCTATAAGGACTCTCTACTTGTATAGCCCGAAGTGGTAGTAAAATGAATATAACGAGGCCAGCTGCGAAGACAGCTTCGAACAAAGTCAACGAAGCCTTCCTGTAGACAACGCTACGCCACTACACGGTAACAAGTAGCAGCCGACTAGCAACATTTAATGGTTATGATCGGGCACAACTCGTACGATTCGCCTCCCTATGGTGGTCATCTTGGCTCTGCACCCATCGGCCTGCCGCACGCACCGCCATTGCAGCTTCGACCCCAATTGATATCTCTTACAAAACGTATAGTCTCCTACACAAAGTTTTGGTTTTCCAAATCGTGTTTGTGTGAATATAACTTTACCTGGAAAATTAAACAATTGACCATAACAAGTAAAACTATATAAAAAAAATGTTGAATTATTGATATTATAAATTAATTTATTTTTATCTTAGCACTTAATATCGTCTTAAATTGAACGCGAATCTAACTACTCATCGTCTTATTTAATCCACTGCGATTTTGTTCACGCGCTGTCCAGAGTGGCAACAGTAACAATTAAGGTGTTCCAAATTGTTATAATAAGTCCGTAGGCGAACTAAGTACTACACACACGACAAAATCATAACTCTTTGATCAGGCGCTGATGGCTACTAAAGAAGGCAAGAGATGCTCCGTACTCGATGCGAGTTTCAAGAGGATCATTCGTTCCGACTTTCATTGGCGAAAGTTTAAGTGCAGAAATGAAAAAAGGACTAGCGCACTGTCGAGGAAGGAATAGTCTCTCAATTCACACTCTGACATATCGGAAAATGAAACTAAAATGCTCACAGACTCCATTTACTTCAAACTGCATGCATCATATTTGTCACAATAAATACTATTCTAATAATAATTTTGTCAATTGAGATATTTCATGAGGTCAGTGCTACACTAAAGTCATATATATTGTTTCCTCCATTTCTTATTTATATTCTTACAGTATAGAATATTGTATTTTCTTATATGATTCATGTTTATACTATTACCAAAATAATATACTATGCACCTACATATGTAACACGTGTACAATAAGTAGACAGATCACGACTGACCCCCGCATAACACTATCAGGTTCTAGGCACACCTACTGAAGACATGATTACAATAAACTCTAACAAGAAAAAGAGAGCCACTTATAAATTACTTACTGACAAAGAATGGTAACTCTTTAGAATGACTCTCTAGCCTCATACAGTTTCACTATTTAATCAATAAATTTTAAGCACTAGCTGCCCCTGCAATTTCCCGCGTAAAAACTATCCCAAAGAAAAATTTAATGACTCCCTCATTTAATTTTTCAATATATAAAGTATTTTTATGATATTCCAAATTGTAATATATATCTGCAAAATTTCATCCTAAACCAGTACCGTGATTTTTTGCGGACTAGAAGAATCAACACACTTAAAAATTTTGCATTTATAATATTAGTAAGATAAGACTTTAATAGCCGGCAAACAAACAGCCGGTTACTGTTCATGCAATATAAATGACAAACTATGGGCACTCAATAAAACTGCTTTCGCACATAACTTTACGAAACTCCTTCCGCTTTTCAACAACGTTCAGCACAGGTACGTAACTTTAGAAACAAAAATAAAAATTTCGCTAGGAGTGATTATTATTGTTATGGGAAAGAATTTTAGAATTATTTATTTAATGTAACTAAATTGAATTAAAATTAGCAAATATTGTCATGCCTACGATCATCCAAGTTGAGGGTATAATGCACTCGCGGTATGGACATCCCGCGTGTTACCTTACTACCTGTAGTTGCTACCACTCTCCTCCCCTGTGGCATAATGTGCTGTTATACCTGCTTCTATTTTCTAAATATTTAATAAAATTGATAGAAATTCTTATTTCAATAAATACATTATTATATTATAGTGGATATGAAAATATTTTATATACTTTGTATATGTTACATAAGGTAATTTATTGAAAAAGCTGTTATTTCTAGTCACATCAACAATATACCTACGAATTCTTCGGTACAGTCTTAGTACATATATATAAGTATTATATGTACTAAGATTATATTATATAGTATAGACGATATGATTTCGATTAATCTATCAAAGTTACATTTCTACTCAAACATAAAGATCTCGAGATCAACTATAGACGTCCAACGTGACTCTTATATAGAATCAAGTTGCATGACACAAAGAACATCAAAGTATACACAGCAACATTAAAATATACATATCTCTTCCTCTCCCGACACAAATGGTAAATGGCGTTTAGATAATACACATTAATACACCATAGATTTTTAAACGATTATTTACAACGCAATTTTAGTTCTGTATGTGCAAATAAACTAAATTGTCTGCTAACTTAAAGTCTTAGCGTACGCCCCGCGTCGATAAGTAGGCGATGGACATTTGATTTTGACGCACGCAATAATTTAAACAACGTTATGACATAAGTTATAATCTCTGATTATGTTCGTTAGTTTCCATAAATGTTTCAGTTAGAGATGATGACTTATATAAGGAGTCTCACATAAAGACTAATCGTAATACTAAATCCCGTAAACCGCTTACACCGCAGCTACAACCTTGTGGTTATGGTAATTCTTCAAAGCAATAATCTCGTTCTCAATTGTACTTATCCGAGCGATGCAGCCCACCTTGTTGCATTTCCAGGATATCCTGCTGCCGTTTTGGTAATTTTTGGAGAACCGGTGGCCTTGAAATATGAGCATTGTAGTTCCTTGTAACGTGTGGAAAAATCTTGGTGCTGCAAATATATTACATTTCATTGAGTACCGTTAAAAGGCGAATGAAGGAAATTCCAATTCCGTGCGCCGTTCTCTTTGCCTCTCTTATTATAGTACATATTAGAAACGTTCTAGTATAGATAGAACGGAGAGGGCATGTATCAAACTGTTGTATTGCTGTTACCATGGCAGTAGCATTTGGCTCTCTATTATTTCTTCATTGGATAAGGAAGCAATAAAACAAACCATTTGTCAGTTTCTACTTTTGGCGGCTACCAACACCCATAGGCATATGGATGTTAGTGTGCGTATTCTGCGGATAATTGCTACAATTTTATTGATTAAATGAAGCGTATAGATTCATTAACGAAGGACATACTATTTTATTAAAATTCAACTCGAGCAAACGTATGTACATGCACTTTATGGAGAAAACTCCATAAGAAACTGTACATAAGGATCGTGGAACAAATAATGTGTGACGGACGTTTCCTTCGGATGGTAGCCGATCAGTCTGATCGAGGTATGTTAGTCTTGGTCTTCCCCAGCACGACGTTTGTATATCCGTTTTGTTAATTTTTCAAGT
>JAFELO010000233.1:170093-230484 GCA_017140195.1 Eumaeus atala | reverse complement strand
TATCAACCGCTTTTATTCTACTTTCATGCACTTCCTGGCATACCCAAATCTCAATTCCATACGATAACGTTGGGATTAGGACCTTATTATGGAGGGCAAGATGGACCCCCTGGCTTATAGCTGTTCTTTTAAGCATTAAACCTACCATTGGATTCGCTCTATTCCCTACACACATTTTTTCGACGTCTGTGGTGTACCTTCCACCCCTGCTAAAAGCACAGCCAAGGTATACAAGCTCATTCGCTTGCTCCAACACTACTCCATCGACCGCTCTTAACGCCGTTCTGGTTATTTCTCTTTCGATTCGTATTATTTACTATGTTTACATAAACTTTAACAAAATAGCCTTATGAATGGGATCATAGCAGGCAACAATACCACTATTGTTCTTAAATAAAAAGAACAATACCTGTAATATGCTCAACATTGATAGAAAATACCAACTTACCCAATCAGCGTTTCAATGTCAATTATGCACTTTGTGAAAACAGCTTAGACTCACGCGCGTGACGTTGACTTCGCAAGAAAATATGTTTAAACTATACACTTCCAAATAAACACTTCTTTACAAAAAACTACTTAAAATCATACGCGTAAGGTTGAGTTTGCAAAAAATATATTTATGTACAATCACGGATGCTTTACACTGACAGTTGAGAATCACTTTTGTAATCTAAAATGATGCTCAACAAACATAGATTTACAAAAACACAAGATATTCTATTTTACATTCAACTGTCATTTTAAAACACCCGTGATTGTATGTACCTACCGTGTGTGGTGTTAAGTCGTTTCTACAACGCAAATTCTATTTCAAGATGTTTCTTTTAAACATATTTCGTTGAGATGTCAACCTTATGCGCATGTTCGACAAAGTACATAATTTGACACCTTTTATATGGACGGTTTTGAGACGCTCACAGTATATCTTGATATTTTTCTAAATCAATGACAACGAATAGACATTTTAACACCAACCTAATAATCAAATAATTTGTGACATACGACAAACACCAACGATTTATAACATTGGGCGCAACTACTCGTCATTTTCGGGATTGTGGAGGTGTACATTTTATTTGTTTGTACGGGAGCTGCAGCCTTATTATTTTCTTCAGGCGGCTAATTTGTAAAATTTTCAGTCTCTCAGCCTGGCGTTGATTTGAAATTTGTCTAATTGAGTCCCGCAGAACAGTTTGAACAGTTGGAACTTTTAATTAATCACGCAATATTCAATATTGCATACAAGTACACTACGGCCAGCGCCTTGATCCTCTACTGCACGAAAGCAAGAGAACACAACTCCGAGGACTCTGCATCCATCATGTATTTGGTAGACTTGTTTGCTGTCACACCAGTTTTAGTGCCATGTTTGTTTGGTTTATATACGTAACAGCAGCATAGCAGGCCGACTGAAATTACAAAAAAGTGTGGAAGAACACGCACACAATAGTGACGCGGGCTATATGGGAATATAGGATTATGAAGTAAACTTCTGTGTAGCACACACGTTTTTAAGCTTTCCCCACACTCTCACTTCAAAGAGACACCTGGCGCTTGAACAATATTATAATAAAATTTACAAGGACCCCAGGCTGTACAAGCGCAACAGTTTGCTTGCCACCCATCTTCCAATATTGTTATAATACCATTATAAGATATTAATTAAAACTACAAAATACTTTAAGCAAAATTTAATATAAGTAGCAGTCTATAGTAAAACAATAAAATAATTATATACAAAACGATTGTCAAAAATAATATATACCTCTAAGTTATTACAAAGACCGCCGTCTCGAACAATAACAAGGCTCATAATAAAAATATCACCGTATTACGTATTTAGATATCACCGAAATCTAAGCCTAAACTAATATAGTCTCGTATATACATACACTTTTAGAGATCATTACACTAGTTGTATATACTAGTAGAATTCATTGTTTCGTAGGGACCATGCCTTCGCAAAGTCGGTGTTAAATACAGTATACAGCTATGCAGTAAATTGTACCTAACATAAACATTAACAAAAGCAATAACATTTCCGCGTGTGATCGTAGTGTAGGTACGACCTCGTGACTGTGTCACATACGTCGTGCGACATACCATAGGATAAATAATTATGTATCTATTTAAGAACGCTGAAAGTCCTTGTATGGGAGCTCAAGACAGTTTTGCTGTTTTTGTTTCAGTATAAACTGTAATCAGGTGTGTCACTAAGAAACTATTACATTTTAAGGATATGTTTGTTCACAATATATTTTGTTCATTTGCATCGGTTGTTACCATCAAAACCTCTTTCGACGCGTCTCATTATGAAGCAACGTTGTTAACTACCAAATGCATAACTGTACAATTAGCACTCAGCGTATAGAGGAAATTTTCTTAACCTTTGACAATATATTCTATTCATTTTTGTCGTCTGACACGGGTGGCCTGAGCCAGAGATCCGTTTTAGGCAAGACTCGTGTGAAGTTGAGCGCGTGTAAGGCTAGAGAGGTTGCGCGGGGGGAGGTGAGCGGGGAGGGCAGGATCGCACTAGTGACCGGGAGGGTGTTCATGGCCGACTGTAGGGTTGGGCGCAGCTGGACGAATGCGCCGTTACCGCAGCGCGCGTGCGACGGTGGCGCGTGGTTGTGAACGTCCTCGGAGGCCACCAGTTTTCCAGACATTAGACGGACTCTGGCCCTGCAGCCCGTGTGCTTAGAAGAGCAGTAAAAAAATCTTCCACCGACTTGGGAATACGTAAAACCTTTGAGCACCAATATATACTTCCCCTTCTCCGTAGGTATAAACTGCACGTCTGAAACACATCCTTGTCTTAACAACCTTTGCTGTACCAACTTTTTACAATCTCTACAGTTGCATTAAAACATACAGTCTTATTTTTTATGAAACTTCGTGAGATTACGCTATACTTACAAAGAGTAACATAAATAAAAGAAAAGTGTATGCATACGAGCTTTTATTATGAAAACTTTCAGGTCTGCTATCTGCCAAGACATGTGAAATAGGTCCGAACACCATCGGAATGCGATATTTTTACAGAGTTCCCATGACTATAGTTCGTGTCCACCATCTAAGCAGCTCAGTGGTAGCATAATATATTATTTTCACCTCACTAACACAACACAATACAAGGAGGCCGTAGGTCAAATTTAATTAGCAAAATTTGACCCAAAAAACAAAAATGCATCATAATAAATTAATTGTAATAATAAAAACTGCTTATTTCCAGACAAATTTAACTTTAATCTAATAGTGTAAACAATAATTATCTAATAGCATAAACTTGATAAAATGAAACCAGATAGAAAAAAGAAACGAAGTTCAAAATATAATAATGCAGAAGATTACAACTTATTTAATAATACTCTTCGGAACAGACTTCAGTGGCTAAAATATATTGATATTCTAGTCACTGGAGTATGTTCATATTGAACCTTTTTTTAACCCTAAATCCTACACATGATTATTATTATGCACTACTACAATATAGATAAATATATTTAATGTCAAGTGAAAAAAAAACCTTATTATTAGTTTCATTCTTACACAATATTGAAATTCCAGTTTACTTAGTAATATTTCCTTTAAAATATATTTATAGTGTTACAAACAATATTAATGAAAGGAAATGGGAAAATAATATTATTGTAAGAGCATCGTCAACTTATAAGTATTGATTCTTAAGTCATAAGGCAGAGAACTAAAATATCCGATGTCACGCGAAGAATAAGCTAGCTGAAGTGGCAATGGGCTGGTCACACACTCAAAAGAACAGATGGCAGATGGGTTAGTAGGGTTCTGGTGTGGATGCCGCATTTAGAAAAACTAAGTGTTGGTCGACCGTTCACAAGTAGGAAGACGACCTCCGTGCAGTAGCCGGTCCGGGATGGATGTGAGTAGCGGAAGATCGGTCTTGGCGTTCTTTGAAAGAGGCCTATGTCCGGCAGTGGACCGATAAGGGCTGATGAGAATGATGATGATGATTGAATCCTTAAGTGAACAGAAAGCCACTCACACAATATCTAAATGAACCAACATGAAAATGAATGGAAATGAATAATACCTATTTAGCTTTATTGTTTATACATTATCTAAAAATAAACAAAAAAATAAATGTTTTTGCAGCAAACAAATAAAATTAAAAGTATTGGCTGTAATTAAGCAAATCTGTAATCTTCACAATAGTTATATTTGTTTACAAAGGATTTTTTCATCACTATCTCAATTAGTTCGCCATTAAACCTCCTTTTATCCTCTTCACACACTACAAGGCACATGTAACGTTGTCCTCGAAAATTAAAAATTGAAATTATAAATGTCAATTTACTGTGCAGTGATGACCTGCCTACTGTATTTGCAATAGTTTAAACATATAAGATTGTAGGTGTGCACAACAAGGAAAGGGTTTATTGTAGCGCTATCTCTAGTAAAGGATATATATTAGATTTTTTCCTTACAAAAAACACTGAAATAGCAAAGATAATATTCGATGTTTTCTCATGATACATATGTATAAAACCTAACGTACAAAACAACTAACAAGAAGGCCATGCCTCGCTGTCCGCTGATCAACATTCAGGCAAAAATACTGCGCAATTGTATAGCGTAGCTACCTGTTTTCATAAGGACTTTGAGAAATCTGTAAGTAGATGAGGGTATCCTGGATTTCATTACTGAGAACGAACACGTTACGCGTGAACGGTGATCTAAATGAGAGGAGATACACGTAGTATCTTTATGGTATGACCTACATCATTAAACGGTAAAACGACTATTCGAGGAATTTGACACATACCGTCGAGCGCGCGGAGCCTCAAGGTTTATGTTGGATTCGCAGCGTCCGAAGGCCACGGCACTGAATTCATTCGCAGAGCCAACGCGTTACAAATCATAAACCGACTAACCTTCAAAAAACTTAAGTTTGAAATGTATGAACTAAATTACAATCGTTTCGAATACCATTAGTGTAATAATTGATGTAACTATTTATATTACGCTATAATAATATTATGAAGACTATACGTATACAGATCGTTCCAAATTTTAAAAAAAAATGCCTCCTTAACTAAAATTATTACAGGCGTGCCTTGACACTGCTACTCGTATGAACTCGCTATGCATATCCTTATTACACTTAATATTATTATTTTTTATTATTGATCGTATTTTTAATGAACATTTTGTTGGTCCTTCTATTACAGAGGCCATAGACATACAAACATCTATATCTTGAAGTACACGCCGTCTCTGACGACGTACTTGGGCGGCGGGTGCGTGTGGACGGTGTTGATCCGGAGCACCTGTCCGTCGGAGATGCGGCGCACGCGCGCCCCGCAGCCGTTCATCTTGGACGAGCAGAACCAGTGCGCGCTGTAGTTGATCTGTGAGTACGTGTAGCCGTCCAGCATCAACAGGAACTTCTTACCACTCTTAGTTGGTATCATAATCGCTTCGTTGCCTGAAACATCACGTACAAATGTTACAATACTATTTAAATTTAAATCCCGTAAGATTGTTAGTTTGCAAAGGAGGCTAGACGGGAGGCAGAGGCACACGTCGCCTACAACGACACCACACATAGTACAAGGAGGTGGATGATGCATGCAGCATTGCGGCCGAATTCCGCCGTCACTGCGGGGCAGATACCTTTCTCTCACATGATATTGCCGTAAAATCACATGTTTTGTCCGGTTTGTGATGATGGTGTAATGGGGGAGGAAGAAGGAAGGGCAATACATCTGCATAAATATTGTATCGGCTATATTTATTATTCATTACAATAAAACTTAAGACATCAATATTTATTATTAGTTTATTTCGATAGGAAATGGAATTCCGTACTGCTAACAGACTCCCTCTCACCACCCAGAACTGGTTCTGGACCAGTTCTGGGTGAGATTTAAAAGGTGCGTAGTACTCGCGGATAAACCAAACACCCATAGACATAGTACCCATAGGAATGTACACTGTCACACAGGACCATGTGACGTCCTTGGCCCTTGGTGTTAACATTCGAGCAGATGTTATATCTGTCATGGTACATATATAACCTCTCCCCTATCTCTTATCGTGATGGGATGTCATTAGATATTATATTAAACTTTCACATACGTACGAATACCTTTTGCCGCTTTATCCATTTTTATGCGTTATCTATCAATGCTGGCCTTGATCACGTAAACTTATAAACAGTTTAAAGTATGGAATGTGGCTCTTCTTGAACAGTATACTAGAGTACATATACTACGGCAAATAAATTATATAACAATAAATTAAAAGGCAAAATAAAGCAATAAAAATCTGTTTTAATTGAAATTTGAAATCAAACGTTAAATTTTGTGTTTTTAAAACTCTTAAACTGTAACTAACTAACAGTTAATATCACACAAGAGCCTTTCAAGTAACGTCTGTACCGATCTAGTCATATTAATGAAAATTTAAATTAAACTATATTTCCTAACTGACTAGTCAATTTTTGACTAGAAACATTGATTACCCGCGCGTACAATAAACAAGTGACGTTTGTAAACACTTAAAGATAAATGGATCGGAACAGAAGTTAGTCATGGAAGCCCTTAATTATAATACTGTATTACCCGCTGAATGTGGATGTAATCCGATTAGAGCGCACCAAGGCCTCTACACTTCCTTCTATGTGAGTATCTATGTAACAATTTTAATATAAACATCATAAACAGACAAAGCCCAAGCCAAATAACTAAGAATGGTCCTCAAAATTGTTACTGTAGTACACCGCAAATATATATCACCGTAATGCTCAAATCTACAAGCACCCACACTTGTACTGAAACTCTTTGTTTCAATAAATAATTCTTGTGTTCGTACTAGAACATGAGAAACACAAATACAATAAGAAAAAAAAAATACTACGGTAAGCCTCGACACGGGCACAATTAAAGTAAAATGAATTACATCACAGATAAAAAAACTAACATATTTCGTTAAAATAAAAATGAAACAATATTTTCACTTGAATCTCGGCAGCCACACGTAACAATAAAAAAAAAATCTTCTTTTTAATTAAAAAAGGTCCCTACAGTTTGAAATAGGTGCCATTTTTAAAGACATATTTGGGCGGAGGATGTGTATGCAGCATGTTAATTCTTTTGACCCGGCCGTGTGCGTCGCGGCGAAGTTTCGCCCCGCACCCCTGCGACTTAGACGAGCAAACCCAGTGGCCACTATAGTTAATTTGAGAATACGTATAATGGTCTAGCATTAATAAGAACTTTTTTCTTCCCGGTATCATGATACCGTAATCTGAAAATAACTTTCAACTAAATTATCCAAGTTATGTTTTATTCACATCTAGAGGAAGAAAGACGAAAAGTGTATCACTAATGTATGAGATGTGAGACTGTTATGACTAGTGTTTCTAATTGCATGTTTACTACATACAATTAGAAAATAGTGAAACTTATACTTGAAAATATATTACGTTAACGTTTTTTAGTTTATAAAACGTTAATTTTCCTTAGTATATTGTTTTTTCCTTACGTTTGCTTCATTAAATATTTTTATACTTTTTTACATTCATATGCTTTTGAAAAATTCTAGTCAATCGGGACATCAAACGGTCAGTGATTTTAAAGCACACACCATCTATCGATTAATTTGACTACTAAAGATTGAGATTGATTGCATTTCGGAGATGTTCATTGATAAAATTTTGCTGAAAGCATTAGTGCGAACAATTCCTCGGAACAGCCCCCGTGAAAGATACTGTAGAAGATGTACTGCGAACTAACATCTCTCCGTGAGACAAGTGAATGAAGCTAAATAATCTTATCATTATCTTAATAAAGGACGTCAATAAATAATATCATTAGAATTTTAAGGAGCAGACCTCCTCGTGTCATAAACCAGAAACCTACTACAAAGTTTTCTATAGTCTCAAAAATAATTAATTGTATTCAAATGTGCGCACATTATAACCGTTAATAATGATTTCACAATCGTCGTCTCTAAAAAAATTGTATATTCAAGGGAAAAGGTAAGCCTCGCTTAATAAGCCTCTGTGCAGGAGATCAGAATAATATATTTATAATTATTAATAAGACTAAATACAGTCTTATTAAAGCTAGGTAAACATATTCCATCATCTGATGGTGTATTTTTATTAATTCTTATTAGAAAATAATAACACTTCTTTAATTAAAAACTTCATTTATTTAGCAAAATTTTAAATACAGCTAATGTCACATTCATGTGTAAAATTAATTTACATGACTAACTAGATAGTATTAAAAATATAGGCATTGCGTGTATATAGGTAGGTTTTTTTTTAATGAAACAAGTTCTATCTAGATTAAGGAACATTTTACCCTCATACAACTAAACAAGCACGCGAAACTATTTCAGTTAAATCCCAAACTCCCATATCTATCTGACAAGTATTGTCTACAGTAGTTTAAGGTAATAATAAATCACAACACGTAAAATTATAAAAATATTTTTGATTCTGCTTCTTTTATGTTATACTACCTTGCTTAAGAATCGCATGCTCCACAACTGATACATGCAGTTTTCGAGCCAAGAGGCGACACAGCCACAGTAAACAGCAGCATTGCAACAAAAGTGGTGCTCCTCGTACGCCCGGATCGGCCCTCTTATTTTGTAAAATATTTCTAAAAGTTCCTACAATTAATGGTATACGAATATAATGAATTTTATATTTATAATAACTTACATGACATTAAATTTGTTTGTCTAACATTACTATCATTATAATATCTTCATAATATAAGTTACGTGCAACTGGTCTTTGTTTAGTAAATTTGAGATATTAAAATTGTAGACGCTGAAAATCTTCCAGACATTCCCTTAATGGTGGGTGGACCATGTAAGAACCTACTTAAACAAACTTAAATGAATTAGATATCCACTATATACTCCACTTACACCGGCATATGTGGCAGCTGAATTGTTGAGGGAGCTTCAACAGACAACCCGTATCGATACTCCTTGGAGAAAGTAATTCCTACAAAAAGTACAGAATAAAGACGGTGGCTGCCCATAGCACTGAAGTTCGGCAGAAAAGTAACTCATTCGTTTTTGCGACATTAGCGGAACAATTTGTGCAAATGACGATGGAATGTTAAGTCGATCATGTCAATCATTTGAGCACTGGTGTAACGCTAATTCTACATCGAAGAAAGAAAAATGTCCAGTCGCTACTAATGTGGGTTCATCACATATTGGTTCTGAAAGGCAAATATTTAATTAATTATAACTGAGTATGTAAGTTGCAGGGTCTCTAAAAGTTGAATTTGTTAAAATGAGAACTGTTCGTTCGAAACGTCTCTTCTCGTACTACAAACATTGTCACTGTTTTATTATAACTCTCTTGTAAAGATGACGAATGCATAACTGGATATATTTGTCAAATCGAACCTGTGGGTCCCCAGAGTGTTCAAACAAAGAAACAAACTTTTCGCTTCGGAGCTCTGGGTGATTCTTTAATCACCAAGAACATACTACCTACTCTTCAAAGTTTTATTAAACTAGTCATGCAATAGTTTCGATGCACTGAATAATCAATGCACAGCTGATAATAATGGACCGATTTAAAACTATATGAGATAACATTTAAGTGTTTATGCCCTAAACGTAGAATTACCTAAGAAAATATTTACGATAATTTTATGAGTAAGGTGAGTAGGAGTGCGAGGCTTTATGTATCTGTTATATTAAATTTATTTACAAAAGTATTCGTCTCGTACATTTTCCTACACATATTTTTATCGTTTGCTAAATATATGTAATTTAAAAAAGCAGTTGAAACACAAGGGTGGCACGCCTAGACAAGCCTTGCATTCCGTCGCTTTCTTTCTGTACCAATTTCTACAGTCCTTCCTTGCGGTCGCACTTAACGTTCTTCCAAACTTGAAGAAATTTTTGTTAACTCTTCTTCACTTGAATTGTTTTCCTCTTCCTGTGGTTCTTCCATTTCTATTTCTGGAAAGTTAAACTCTAAGAAGTCTTTTGTTCTTCTCCGCGATTTTTTTATCGATAAATAAATATGTTTAGACGTAGCTACGTATAAATACGTATGTAAAGTAGCTTGTTTCAACGCGAGATGATAACATTTTAATAGCTCCAGCCATATCCTTAGATCTGCATGTCAGACGATTTCACAGATGTAAAGAACATTACTACGATCTCCACTTAGTAACATTTTTATTGAAAATGTTTATGTGTGTGTGTTTTCGTCTTTTTCAAACCTGCTTATGATGGTATTTTTTGATTTGATATTTTTATTTTTCTTTATGTTATATGTTGTTTTGTAATAAATGATCAAACAGTTTTTATAGTTTTACGTAAGAAGCTATCAGCGTTGACCATATACTAGCTCAATCAGGGCTCATTTTTCATAAACAGTCTCTTTCTTGTCAATATTTATTATTTAATTTTTATGACAAATTAACAAACAAAACTCTAAACGATTGTCGAAACAATTGACTTTTAACATTCTTCTTAAGTCATTTATACTTTCTATATAACTCAAAGAGCTAGCTGGGTCGAACCACTGGCCTATTAGAGCTTACGAGGAAAGGAGGACAACGCATCTGCATGGCAATAATGAGGATGTCTATTGGCGTCGGTAGTCGCCAAAAGGCTCCGGGTGCTCGTTTGTCCCTCTATACTATAAAAACAAACACTCGACCAACAAATGCCTTAAATCTTCGGCAACGCTACAATCAAGTGACTCTATTTTACATAATAAATGGCAAACTGTTAGATGGAGTGTGTTCCGTTAGTTATATTAAATATCGTAACCAAATTACATCCATTCAAGGCCACATCAACGCTGGTTATAACACAATCGTCACATACTTTAAACTGATGACGTATACAACATTTCACATGAAAATTCAAAGAGTATGACCAAAGTTCAGTGAATTCGCGATGAGCCCCACTTGTATATATTTATTTAATCAATGTCTATGGCACGCCTTCTCTTTCAATAATATTTTAAATATTGATCCTAATGGTGTTTGTCGCCGTCGTGCACTTCATATATGTAAATTTATCACATACAAAAATTTGTATAAATTGCATTCTTAAAATCAAGTGTAAAATTTTAGTATTTAAAATGTGACTTGTAATAATGAACATAAGCCTTTTTTATTTTAGTATTTGTATTATCGATACAGTGCACATGCTGCCCGCGTCAGTAAGGAAAATGTGCACCTCACTTAAAGATTTGTGACTGCTCACTTTCCAGTTAGTAAAACGTGGAAAATACTAGAATTATTAAGTAAGTGGTAGTTGCATTCAAGGAGTATAAATTCGATAAAATCAAATTAACAACATTATAAAGTAAAATTGTATAATTAACATTTTATGCACTTGCACTTTTGTTTGTAATCTTGTAATATTTTCATGATTATTTTCTTGACTAGTCTTAATTTACAGTGAAACTGCTTATGGGTTTTACCAGAAGCCTCGGGTTTTGCAACAATTGGCTGATATACGGTGTGCATCTGTTCCTCAAAGACATGGCCATCCTATAAGAAACATTTTTTTATCAAATAAAATATATAACAAAATTTATTCGTAATGTAATAATGTTACCTTAATGTAAAAAAAGACTCATATATGTAGGTTTTTAGGCTTATTTTCTGGTAGAAGAAGAGTTACTACCCAATAATTACTTAATGAACTGATTATCGTATCTCATATAACAGAGGATAAACGAGAGTCGGTGGTAAGAGATCACCAACTCGCGACTCAAGTCACAACACCACGGTCTCTCAGGTGCGTTTCCGGCGTCTCTTAGATGAAAAAGCGCTTTTCATTAAGATCCCTAAGTCATATCAGTCCATATATATCTAGGGGTTTCCACAAAGAAGTAGTGTGCGGAAAGAAATTGCGCTTAAACAGCATGGTAGCGAACTTCGCAACATTAGGATGGCGTTGGTGGAATGTAGAATTTTGTCGCGAAGTTCTGTAAAGAAATTTAAAAGCACGTATTAGTCCGAACAATCGAAAACAGTCAAGACAAATGCGGTAGATGCACAGTGAGGCAAGGGTATCCATCTGGCTGAAAGGACCTATGTTATCAACTCGAATGGCTCTACCATTAGAAGTGCAGGTTACTGGGATTGCTACATTGAAGCCGAATAGGCGCAACTAAAAGCGATTGCTTAGCTGTCGCGTTTCGTGCGGTATGTGAGACTCGGGCAGCTGCCTGAGGCCCCTCGGGCTCTCAGGCCCTCAGGCAGAGCTGAAGAAGAAGAACGCATCTTAAGACCTAGGGACTAGAGACTTTACAACTTACAGGACTGGTGTACAATCGACCTTGACACTCCGTTCTATAATGTACACAGCGCCATTTGCTAATTCCGTTTTTATTTGTTCGGTGCCTACAGTACTGGTGGCCAGCGTGAAGCTAAACTTCGCCCTCGATCCTCTTTATCATAAACAGCTCAGGATTAGAATTACAATTATATACAAGGGCGCTTCGCTACTTTTAGCATCTAAAATTAAACAATTAAATGTTATTGCTATCATGCCATATATACTGTATGTTATATATCATGCAATATATACTGTATGTATATATTTATTTTTAACATACCTCGGCAAACATAAATTGTTTACTTAATAACTAAATTTTACTAAATACTTAACAACAATATTAGTAGGCCTGGCATGTAATCTCCTCCGCCCGCGCAGCTGCATCATCAGATGAGAAGAAGTTCCTTTCGTAATGATCAATAATTTGCATATCCGGCCGGTAGTAGCGAGGGCGGCCGGGAGCGGCGATAAACAGTGTAGTAGTGTGCCGAAGGAAACTCGAGTAAAACATCAGTGAGATACTACCGGACGGCAGACGTGGCCAAATTATAAGGGTGTTTTGCCGTTTGGTACGTAACCTTAAATACGAGTATAGCAAAGGATGGAATAATTAAAACTATTATTACAAAATAATCATATATAGCATAAATATTAACATTTGAGCATAGAATACAATTTTTCATTTTGCTAGTTAACGAACATATTTTTTATCTTACAGTCATGTGTATGAATTATTAGCACTTTATTATCACAATCGTTTAATTAATATAAATATATGTATTGCATTATTAACACTTAGCTGTGCCATATGCCAGTAGCGTAACTATACCCTCTGAAACCCAGCCCATGGGGGGTCCGTGAGCACAGGGGAGAAGAGAGGGGGGCCCCAATTCGATAATTTATCGGATAAGGATCTCTCTCTCTTCTACAAAGAATAGGGAAGCAAATGCGAATAATGTTACATTCTCCTGGGTTCACAGGTCTCTCTGACCGGCCTGCCTTATTGGCCATCTTGTCCTATAATGACGCCACTGCCATACACGTAAATAGTTGTTATTTCTAGTTTATTCTGATGCCCGCTGCACAAATGCATATCACCCAATTTCTAGTCATAACATTTAAAAAGTGTATGACAACTGTGTATTAAGTACAAATGACGTAGAATCACTTCTAATTCTGTCCTATCTAGTATCCGAAGGATACATGAAAACTGTGTGTAACAACTCCGTAAGCGTCTGGTGCTTACTCCTTATCAACGAACATGATTCTCAAGTGAAAGGTACGCAGAGTCGTGAACGCGGTAAAGCGTTACGCTGGTTTTACGCTCGGCTGCTTAATTCGCCGTTTCAAGGGATTGCACTACATATTTTTATTTATCCCACGGGTTCGTTTCATATGGAGTCAGCTCCTATAAATTCGTAGTGGCACAGCAGTCAGCGTGTTTGATTTATTCCTCAAAGGGTTCTCACTTTCGTAGCTTTCGGTACACACTGCACCAGGTGGCCCTTTCGAACTTAATCGGTCAGAGATGTAATAAAAAATGTATATCCATAAATGTAGCAAAGAAAATATACCTTTCATGTATTTATCAAACATTCCGTCAAAACAAAGTTGTTTTATATACTCTTTGCGTTATATGTAACCAGCTTTAACCCGCGAATTTTATTGCAATGTTGCAATTGTTGGCTAGTAAGTAAAAAAAGTTCACCCGAAGACCCTAAGGTATCCTATATGAATTCATCACAATCAGTTCAGGTTTAGGCCGTGATGGCGTCACATGCGGACAGAGTTGCTTCCGCATTTATAATATTAGACTGGTGTAACAGATATACAAACGTGATCGCGTGATCGATCCCCACTTATTCATTTTCAGGTGTAAATGTTTTACTTTCTCCGCACTCGGATATAGTAAAGTATACTTTGGAGCATCTAAAAGCCTTTCTACAAGAAGCTTTGGCAGTGCTTTCAAAAAATTTCAGGAACGAGGGTGAAGTTAAACGTGTTTTTCTACAGACCGCCATATTTAGGAAAAAACTAATATCTAAGTATAAATACCTACAACAGAACTACTAACTACATGTAATAATTTTAAAAATATTTAAGTTAATTAATGAGCAAGCATATTGTATAACATGTTCAATATCTAACAATAAACAATAACAACTCAACAACTACAGGAACAATATAAATCTATCATGATTTGTCAAAGGCAACTTAATAAGTAAAATACTTTGCACTAAGTCTGTTTTCGTATTGTATTTAGTGTTCCGTACAATGTAAGAAAATATCGGATTCCTTTGTTGTCCGTCTGTCAGACTGTCTGTACGTCTGTCAAGACATTTTTACGGGTACGCATGGAACGATCAAGCAATTTACGTGCAATACTGAGGTCTGCAACGTCTTAAAATATGATTATTTCAGAGCTTTGACACACGGACGGATTTTTATGAAGATACAATGCTCATACCTCCCGTTGGCACGAAACCCTCGCTGTGCGAGTCCGACTCGCATTTGGCCGGATTTTAAATATAAGGATTGCATCACTTTCATGTATGCATTACGCGAATACTTGATATTTAATATCAGAGCACCTTGTAATTGTTTTAGGGTCAGGCTTATATATTTGTGTGACAAAAAGATGTCCTTCTACCCCACAAAATACATCTAAGTCACTAGTCAACGACATAATATGTAAAAGGCTTCGCACATTTCTTATTTCGAAGTTTCCTATATAGGTATATTCTGGCTAGACCTAAGAAACATTGATTTACAAAAATACGAGAGACACGATTTCATACTGAACTGTCATTCTAATGCATCCGTGATTATACATTAACCATCATTTATGCTTGCCCGTGATTTTAAGCCGCTTTTACAAAGAATATTCCTATTTGATAGAAGAACATAATTTGGCATGGCATTTATGTACGGTTTTAAGACACTGACTGTGTATCTTGGTCTTTTTGAAATGGATAAAAACCTATTCCTACAAATTATTTGTACAGAGGCAGAAAACTGTCGAATCAGCAATCAGCAGTCACATTGTGACAATTGATATAGGCTGAAATATATATATATATTTGTGGGAAGCAATAGAAACTATTGTTTTCACTCCCTACTGCTTCTACAGGCGGCTTACGGAATGCTTGTTGCTTGTGGTAGCCAGTAGTTAAATGCTAGCTATGGTTATGGTATCCATAGGTGGACACTACTTGGTTCTCGATGGTGGTGAGCGTGGCGGTGCAGTGCAGTCTCCTCTTCTTTCCGCACACCCACCTCGTGCGGGGACCCCGAGAGCGCTCTCGGATGAAGTTCACACCGCCACACACGATCATAAGATTTCCTCTTCGAGACGTGGTGTACTCAGCGCCTGTAAGAACCATGACAATAGATAGCTACTATTATCGTTGATAAGGTGAACCCTTAAATATCATACAATACACACGGAACAATCTGCACATACCTGCTTCTGCTACTTTCCATACGCTTCTGACCCTCCATTCTGCCTGGCTTTATCCGCAATCATACAAAACCGGTGTATGTACTATGTATCTGACCATACTTTACATCTATATAAAGGTCAATGTGTATATGTGTGATGGTTTATTTATCCTTTATTGACTCAAAATCGGTAGGTGTTTAGAATACTCTGAATGAGATGTTAGACAAAGGGAAAGCGTAATCATGCGAGTGGGGATCTGATAGATTAATACGGATACTTATTATAAAACAAAGTATCCGGAAGTTGTCTGTGTGTATATGATCGATTTTCTTAAAATTTAGGATTTCCATGGGATTTCAGCCATGGATAGAGCGCTTCAAGAGAAAGGTTTTAGTGAATAATTTTCTTATAATTATAGATATTGTAATATATCTATATTATAGTGACTTTTACTATACTCGCATAAATGTACTTGTAAATGGAATGCAATGTAGAGTTGAAAACCGAGCTGTGTTGTGCTATTGGGGAGTTCAGTTCAATAGCGGACGACAAGCTGATGATGATCATAAAAGGGACATGAAATCTCAACGGCACCAGTATTTACAAACCTCAAGATCTAATGTCAATGTGAAGCGTGCTGCCATCTCGCGCACAAACGAAGGTACTTTTAAAGGCGAATGAATTGAAATGTTGCCGTCAACGCGTCGCTGATACACCTCAGAGGGCGCTGACATCTCTTTAAACCCCACCAAATCTCGGCACATTAATTCTTCAAGAAGAACAGGGACGGCGCTAGGGAGCAGATGCATTGAAACAACGAGTGTTTGTTACCTGCAGAACATGTCAGCAGGCAGGTGATATACGTAAACGAACTCAAATGTACACGTTACAAGCCTTATAGTAAAAAAATATTAACTATTTCCTGCGGTAACACAAATATATAGATCATTTTTTGTCGATGTTTGATCATTGTTACTTGTCACAGAAAAAATATTTATAACCGTTTACATCGTTGTGATTCTATCACTGTCGTAGTACCCGTCAGATAAAAAGCCCACAAAATTTTTATCATAGTTACAAAATATGTTCATTGCACATTTAAAAATAATGGTAAGCGAGCAATTCATTAAATTATACAATCCGGTTTCTAGTAGTGCCTACTCGTGCTATCATTAAAATTTAAAAGGGCAATAAAAAATATGAACAAGGCCAAATTTCCTCACAATGCGTGTACAACTAAAGTTCTTTTTTACTTTAGGTCTACTTTAACAATGTAGCACAAGATATAACGGAGTCATAGAAGTGAATGCTCTTCACTAACACCAATAACTGCGCCGCATTCTCACGGAACGTTACACACGCCTATGACATTTAAATATTTTTTATGCTGTCGATGTAATATCAGGTTTAAAAAAAAATAAAAGCTCTTTTATGGTAATTGTACTCTCTATCAGTATCAGTTGTTATAAATAATTTACGCACCGAAGTTTGTAAATTTGTTGAAAAATAAAATGACAATATAATAACAACTGGTAGTTTAGGCTCTGCTTTGTTGATATCACCTGTCAATCGCCCACAATGGTAACAACGTTAATTTTATTAACTTATCTTAATTAATTGACTTTAGCATGTATGCAGAACATTAAGAATAGAGACAAAAATAGATGGCACCATAATAGTACAACCAGCCCTCCTTGCTGCGCACGGTCATTTGACAAATGAAAATTTTAACACCAATAGAAATATATACCCTATAATAAAAGGGTTTTAAACATTGGTTTAGACTATCCGGGTTTTTATATGGATCCCCAACATTTCTGAAAATATTAATCTAACCTATTATCATCAGAGACAATACAGGCTTCTAATGGTAAAAGAACTTTTCAGATCACGCGGTTCTGGAGCCTATTAAATGCAAACAAAAAATGAAATCTTATTTCTTTATAATGTTATTGTATACATATAACCGCGTACCTTCTTAACCCAGCGACGGCTGTTTGCTTGGCCAGAGAGCAGTGATTTAAACTAAATACGTTTCTTATTCTAAGTTGAAACTTATTATGACTGCCCAAGTCCCAATCAAGTTTGATCTCATGATTCCGAATTACCGTCACCGGTAGCCAGTTTATGTAGTTAGTGCATATGGCTATCTGATCATCAATCACGCCTCAAGGCTACTATTAGACAAGTAGACTACTCAACTAATAAAGTACCAATTTATTGTTATTTTGCTCATTACAATAAAACTACTTTTACAGATTTTATGGCGGTTTCTTGAATTATTTAACTAGCCCGACGTTTCAGAAGCCTTATAGCAATCAGGGTCACGGGTGGACTGAGATGACAGATGTCCTGATGTCACAAATTGTTAAAAGGATCCGAAGCATTATAATTGTTTAGTTGTTCCGATTAACGCAAACAGTATTTATTATTATATCTTGCTGTCTTGAGGTTTTTGATTTGACTATGTTTCCCACTGGGTCCCAAGCAGAGAGAAGAACCCAGCCATCTTCTCTATTGAAATTTGGATGTTTTAATTTCAATAGCCTCACGGATCATCTTTGGAAGGAAGTGGCGTTCCCTAGTGAGGATTTGCGCTTTATCAAATCTAATGTAATGGCAGGGGCCAACTTCAGCATGCTCATTCAATTCAGGGCTAGTTAAATAATTTAATAAACCGCGAAAAAATCCGTGAAGGTAGTTTTATTGTAGTCCATAAATGTTATGTGAGACCAACAGAAAATTTCAGAAACAGGTAAGCAGTCATATCTAAGTCTCGTCCGTACTTAAGCTTACCTAAAGGACTAAAACAATATAATATCATGAGTTACAGTTTAAATTAAAAAGTCTATTGAAAGTGAAACAAAATACACTAATAATAAGATAATGTTTGAGAGGAAGAAATGGGCTACTTGGTGCAGGAGCCTGGAAATGAGTTGACTGTGGTTAGGTATAAGTACTGCCAGTGCATTTCATTTCATTGACCTTCATTTGTGAGATCATCAATTCGATGGTATGTTACAGTAGAACACGACTTAGAACTTCATTGCGCGACCCTGAAGTCGAAGGGGGCTGGTCTATATTGTCCAGTGGTGTTGTTCGGATCCAGATAGTGTTGTTGTTTGGAGGAGACCGGTCCTCCATGACGACTGCCCATCGCCGAAGTACCCTGTTGCTAATAGATAGATTTGGGGCCTGACTCCTGAGTATAGGTGGCCGATGACACCCGCAATCTTTAAATGGGTATTCGATACAGAATACATCATATAGAAGGTCGTGTTCATACGATGTGTACCACACACGTGCGAACAGTCGATATCGCAAAAAACTTCATATCGCAAAAAATATGTTTAAATTATATTATTTCAACCTAGTTATTGGCATAAGAACAAACATTCATATGTGGTAATATATTCTAGATATTATTTTACGAATTAGATTTCGAGGCTGTTGTGAATGTTTTCCACTTCCGTTGTATGAATTTTCAATATAAAAAATCTAATATAATGTAGTTAGCCACAGTACTAACAACTTACTAACTTATTTTCGACTTGAGGTATAACATACACTTTCGAGTGATTAAAAATCTTTACTACCTGAGTCTTGACTGAAACGACAAAAACGATTGAAGTGACAAAAACGATTTAACAAACCTGAGGTTCCATCGTATAAAAGAAATCTATTCGCCCTCAAATAGTATTTGAATGTAGAACCCTTGAATTGTTACCTGCAGCTGCCTGTAGCGCATTGAATGCGATCATCGTTATAGAAAAAAAGCTAAATAGAATACTTCAAAAGGCAGGACGTCTAGACATCCCTTCAAGTTCTCAGAAACGGCAGGTAAATAATCTGTGGAACAGACGCGATGTTATATTTTAAAAGTAAGCAAATAGATCATTGAAAATGCAGACTTTACTTAAAACTTATTTAATTGAGAGTACATTTGGCACAATACTTAATTCATAGCGTTACATCCCATACCTACGTCTCTTAGACGAAGACAAAAACTTACGGCTAAATGGCAACTCTATACAAAAATTATTTTGTACTTATTATTTCGCTATCAAATAATATAATAATAAACATTACATAGGAATAAAAACAATTGATATATGAATAGAAACTATCTTAAGATATAGTAAAATTAGCCCCTTATACAGATTATTAATAATAAATAAATTTTCTAGTTAGATTTGGTTTTAAAATCTGTATATTCTATCCAGACAGTTCCGACTAGCATTTCACCATTTCACAATTAAACCGTTCTTTTTCCATCCGCAACTGCATAAAGTATGGTAATGTAAGATCAATTTATTTAATTCTATTAAGTATAACAAAAGTTTGACCTCATTTCAACTTAACTCTACGCCTAGTTTAATTCAAAACCCCTATCAAATAAATAACTAGATTTTCATTCAACTAGATTCAATAGATTGGCGCGTGCGGCGGCAATCTCTTCAAATGGAAGCGAGTTCAGTCGAGCAAAACATTCTGCCATTTGACCCCTCTAGTCTTTAACAATAAAATATATATTTGGCAATTAAAATTAATTATCAATGCATTTTGGTCTATCGATTAACAATAAAATCTTGTATAATTACATATGACACCACTATCAACATTTGTTACAAATATATTCAGAAATGACTAATATTATAACACATTTCAAATCACTAAAATAAATCACCACAAAACGGAAGAGAGAGTAGAGCGACATCTCATATTTTGTTTCATAAATTGGCATTTAATGAGTAAAGTTTAAAATGGATTTTCAAACTTTGGTTCCTTAGATTGTACAGGAAACGTGCTGGAGACTTTAGGCGGGTGGGTGTGAACGGGAGCTTGTCCCAGCACCCGGTCGTACATGGTGAGGATGGACGCGGGACAGTTCCGGGACTTCCGCGACGAGCAGTACCAGAGCACTCTCGCTCGATCGTTATTCTTCCTGGAATTCACAAAGTACGTATTCCCCTGGAAGTAGAGTAACCTCCCACCTCTCGACGTGTATAAATAACAGGCCGCACCTAAAAATAGTCGGTAGGTTAGATTTAACTTCTACTAATACGAAAATAACAGATATTTATAATCATCGGTAGCCTGTTCATTCTGTCTACATTTGTTCTAGATCAAATACGACGTTAAATAAGCACTGTTTCAAAATATATAAAAGTTTACCCGACCTCAAGTAATGACATATCAGTGGACTATAGCAGCGACGACAGTCTGTGATGATCTATGGCAGGGACACGCCCTGACGATGATCTATGGCAGGGACACGCCCTGACGATGATCTATGGCAGGGACACGCCCTGACGATGCTTCAATCCGTCGGTCACAACGAGCAGACGTTGACTGTTATAAGTATGTTTTAATGCCTAGGTCACACAGAGACATCTGCATTTTTTGGTTTATTATAATTGGTTCAGGGTATAATAATAATCTGAACATTTTAGTTTATTTTTCATTTTATTATATACACGACAACAAATAACTAAATGCAACAAACATAATACTTCAAATATATTATTTTATAATGTCAATGCAATTGTACTTCGTTTGGGACTCTAGAACATAATCATCAACATATCAATGTAAAAGGTTGTTAACACCTGACAATACTACTAGTGTACATGGACGTTGTAGGAACTATTACAGTGCAGTATAGGATCCAGTGGGTATCTTATTCCTCATTATTATATTATCACATTCACGTAAGCGGGTGCGACTCACGACTAATGGCGTGGAATAAACGTCGGAAACGTAGCCCAGGTATGAAATAGATAATCTCACTTGTATGGAGGTATGAAATAGATAATGTCACTTGTTTAGAGTTGATTGTACATCAATTACTTACGGCCTTTTTCAATATTCTATTTACCGACTGATTTGGTGGTAATGTCAAAAATGTATCCATCGTTAATATTCAAACGGCCGTTTGAATACAATCGTTAATTATCTGCTTATTTGTATAGGTCAGCTCGTTAAATGTTTAGGTGGGAACGAGACGAACAGCAACTTACTTACCTATCCACTGCTAATTATAGTACTTATACTCTTCACCCGACTACTCTACACAAAGTAGGGTGCTTAACTTTGTAAACTATTATTTTTAAAATATTATATGTACGTACTCCTGGTTCATTGATATATCATATATCTGGGAGAAGCCATCAGAATAGTCTAGAAGGTATAGTGTCTGCGAAGCAAGCAATCGCATCGACGTTTCGGTAAGATGCTGATGCTGCACGTGGGTGAATGTAGCTTGCTGCCGCTGCGGTGTCTCCACACCAGCCAGATGATGTGCTTCCTCGAAGATTGCTTCGCCATCTCCTCGGAGTCTTCGGCTACAATGAACACTTCTATTTTATCCTCGTGCTACACCTATTAGAGCAGCGCAAGCTGTAATATCATAAAAGCGAACTAGCGGTCTTGAGCTTAATATCAAATAGTTGGTGCTAAGTATGTATCATAATTTTCAAGTATATATCTATGTAGGAATAAAACAGGCAAAAGCGATTTATGTCAACCGCGCGTTTTAGCGAAACCAAATACATCTTATCTGCCAAATCGATTTTATTCAAACCAATTGTCGTTCAAAATTTTTATTGAACTCTTATCATTTTCTCACAATTGTACCGAGCAACTTAGTGAAAACGAACTACGTCAAACATACAGTACCCATAGTCCCCGAGTAAAACGTCTAGGAAAAAAAATTGAAGGACATGACGAAATTATAAGTGTGAACGCTTGTAGTTTGTTCATAGTTTAACATATATCAACAGTATATATGTTACATAATACTGTTTTTACCATTAGGCTACGGAACCCTAAACTTATACAAGTTTATTAATTTATATAAGTTTATTATATGTATGTAAGCTAAAAAAATACTTCAGAATAGGTGTATCACATTCGTTATGGCAGGGCCAAGGTTTGTACGAAGGAATATGCTTGAAAAATGAAAAAAAAAAACATTTTAATAGGATTGAAAAATCTCAATTTACTTAACAATTCTCATTGAAATTACCAATACGTCACATTACAACGTTACCATGCCAACAAATTCTACAATTATGACATGACTACATGTATCGTGACCCAGTATGACGCTAGTGTTAATCGCATACAGGTAGCACTGAAATATATTCGAGCAGTATATAAAAGATGCTATAAATTTTGTACTACGCAGTTATTAAATTAGTTATTGCGTATATCTTGTTGCGTCGCGAGAACCCGTGGGATGCTGGGTGTTATCGATTTAAGGGCCCCATCAGCTAGACGCGGGGCGCATGCCTGTACCGGAGCTGAAGTGCCCCCTCACCACCTACCGTCTCACCACCCGGCCTCACCACATTTTATGATACCTTATAAAACCAGTACAAAATATTTAACACGTTCACGTGGGCGTTATGAAAAGGACCTAATTGATAATGATGGGTAGGCTACATCGCTCCTTTGGTCAACTTGATAATCTAAACGACTGCACGTTAGTCCGAAGAAGTGATGAGTTTACTAAGGGTGTGCATATGGTTTGTAAGTAGTTGGTGGTCTACTGAGGGTTTGGAGTGTACGAAAACGACGCATATGCATAACCGTTAATCGTGCGGGTGTTAAGAGGCGGCGGTAGTCATCAAATGGCTCCGATCCTATGCTACAGTCCGCTATCCTATGCTATCTGTCTCTCGTTTGTACTCGTTTGTCCCCTATGCTATAAGAAAGTATCAAATTTTGTAGACCATTTTAAGTTCGCTTCCAATTGCTAAAGGTAGAAGGCGGTACCTAATAAATGTTCTTGCTATATAGATAATATTTACTGGCGGGAGGAAGTGTGTTGGAGATCTAAAATATACGCTTCAAGTCCTTTTCTAATTGAATCGTTTGTAAGCATTATCTTTTACGAATTTTAAACACTTAACCTATTTAATAAGGAAATATGGTTTATAAATAAGTTTATGTAAATAAGGAATAAATCAAAAAGATGAAAGAAAATAGGAGCTATTAAAGTGAGCACACATTAATTGTGCTAGATATAAGCAAGACATTATTCAATTTGGCATGCGCGGCACCGGCGCGGTATAATATCTCATGTTGTTACTGTAACGAGGTCACAACCTAGAAAATATACAAGTGAGGACGTGCAGCTGAGGAGCACACAGCGACGATAAGAAAGAGACGTACGTCAAAATTAGGGCATACAGGGCGTAGCTAGGCAGTAGGGACTAGGGAGACGGCAGGCGCCGCCCATGCGGTCCCCATGCCCTGCCGAACTTTCTTTTTCATAACTTTGTAGCTCGTATTGATCCATCTCAACTGCGCAATTCATATCCCGTATACAACTGATATTGCAAGAGCAAAAACTAATTCAACACAAATCGTGGGGCCCGACATGGAACACGGAAATTATCGACGGTGTAACTTACTTTCATCCCAAGTACATTTATTACATTGGCGTATTTATAAACAATAATGTAAATAAGAGAGATGGATATCTTGCCTTTTATTTAAATGCTTCTTTATACACTCTGTTTATTTGTACAATATGATTTACTACTTTGGAAATGTAAAGGTTGGTAGGAAAACACAATTTTCACATATCGTAATCATTTAATTTTTGTAACGTTTGTAATAATATTTTAATATTACAAACTTAATAATTCTTAAACTCATAGGCACAAGGAGTTAGTGACGTTATATAATATGATATCAGAATGATGAATAAGTACAATATAAAAATTAAAAAGAAAAAGTATTTTTAAAGCCAGGAGTGACGAAAAAAATATGTGTAAGGTATACGACGCCCATAAAGCAATTAAGATAAGCCTTTTTCTCCAAAATGTCAAACAATATGTGCAAAAAATTTATGATTAAAATTAAAAAAAAAGAAAATACAAAAAAATCCTTAAAAAAATTATACTAGTATGAAAAAAAATGTGAAAATTTTAAATCATTCTTTTACCTACTTATAACGTATTATAAAAAGTAATACCGCTTAGCATGTATAGGTATAAGTACAAAAAAGATGTAAAAATATACCCATAATGAAATCATTTGGCTACCTGTATCTGTGGTACGCGTCTTTGCGTCTGACATATTTGCCGTCGGGCGTGAAATAGTAGTTGGGGGGGCCGTGGATGTGGCGTCCGCGCACTAGGAAAAGCACGTCGCCGTCGCCGGTGCTGGCCGGGGCGGTGATGACGTCGGCGCGGCAGCCGGCCATGTCCCGCGACGAGCAGTACCACTGCTTCCGGCCGTGCGCCTGAAGGTTCTTCAAGTAGAAGGTGTATCCGTCGTGAAGCAGCAGCGACTTGCCGGTCCTCGAAGGCACGTACACAGCCGGCGCACAGTCTGAACCCATCGGACAACATCAGCATACTACCAAATGGACCAACTACATACTATGTCTAATCCAATTACGACCAACGAACATATAAATAATTAAAACAAGTTTTCCATGTATATACATTTACTAATAAAAACTGTAATTGCGTATACTGGTCTTCACTGATTGCAATACATCTAATAGACCTATTCCTTAACCAATACAAAATAAATAAGTATCGTTACAATTTATCTAACACTTATGTTGATGGTGCCAATTTAAAAGATTAACAAAAATATTCAAGATTTTACGTAACAATTTATATCTCTATTTGTTTAAAACCTACATAACTAGATAAGTTTCAATAGTTGATACTTTAGAAATTACGCAGCATATGTTCATACCTATACGGTGTTCACTCGGTCACAATATCTGTGCATCTCGGGAAGGCAATGTGCCGTTCACTTCCACCCACATCTCTCCGCGCTGAAGCCTTAGTACGGTTAGCGCGCTGTACTGTAGCCGCTATATATGACGTCATGCACAGATGTTATGGCCGGGGGGTATAGAAACAATTACTTTACAAAAGGAAATGTTCAAGGCGAATGAGTCACGTGTCACGAGCGGTTCACAGGTCCTCGTTCCACGCGGACGCCGGCGCGCGCGCAACGCACTGGGAGTGCGTGAGCCGCGGGGCGGCGCGCTAGGGGAGGTGCGCGACCCGCAGAGAGGAGCGCGAGTGGTTGTGTACACCTGCCACCGCCACCACCTCGCGTTGGAAGGTCCGCAGAGTGGCTGGACACTGAAACCTGTTTCGGCCCGCACAATACCACAACACCTTGGGCTGATTCCGATAGGCGTTGTGGGGCCTGTAGTAATACCCGTCCAAGACCAGCTTGGGATAACCTTTAGCGTTGTAAATGATTTGCACTGCAAATATATTTGACGATTAAAATCAGTTGAATTTATTACCTTATTTACTTAAGCCATTTAAATGTGTGTCATAACTATTTTGTACTGTTATTTTAACATTAAAAACCAAATAGCGTAACTAAAATATGTTTTTAATAAGTCTACTTGCTTTACACCACATAATACTTTTGGAATATACGTACTAATCCGTGTCATAAAGCAGTTTTGTTTTTACACAGTTCGTAACGAGTCGGCACATAATTGTATCGTAAGGTGGGATTAAGCTTGTCTTAACATTACAGAACGGCGGTACAGAAAACAATGTTCTATATAAAAAGTACTTTAAAAAATCTAAAAGCTACTAATAGTAATATTCTAAACTAATTAAAATAATTCTAAAAGCAAATGATATAATTTTTAACCAATTTGTTAGAATAAAAAACACTTAGATATAACTTATTAAGAAAAATTGACAAAACACATGATATAGGTTAAAAATAATTATTACAATAATCAGATTTCGCTTAAAAATATCCAGGGCGGACCCTGCAATAAAAAAACGAACAATGAAATGTGAGAACTAAACATGGAAGCGAAATTAAAATATATCTAAAAACGTGATGATGATTTAGTTGTTTCATGTTTATACGGACCTCGTATGATCTGTATTGATCACAGTAAGTGAATTTAAGAATAACGTTGTGTCTTCCATTTGACCACATGCAAAATAAAAACATAACTCAATTATCTTATTTTGTAACAAACGAAAGAAGCGTCTTAATTTTTTATAAATTATTTTTGAAAGTGTTCATGTTTTTTATAAATTATCTTTAAGAAAAATTAAAATACTTCCAGTAAAAGTAAAAACCTATCTATATCATAAGTTACACCATTAGGAACTCGTTCAACTAAAACAAATATATATAACTGACATACTAACTAATCTAACTTAAAACACGTAAAAATGTGGTTATTTTATGCATCAGATACAACAACATTTCTTATGATACTCTTATGAGTTTGAGTAGGTTATCCTAACGGTGGGCAATTTATTATTTAGGCACACTTTGTAGTTCAACTGTATTAGTGTAAGAGTAACATTTATTGTAAACAGGCGGCCAAAACTGTCAATAAAACGTGTATGAAATATTACGTTTTTATAACGAACATATTGTAAATAGCATTCTACGCATATTTCCACCACCAACCAATATTAGAAGCTCCCCTGATCTGAATACTTAACATACTTTACGAAAAAACACTACAACAATCACAGCCTGTAAGCACGTTGTGAAATTAAAATAATTTGTATACTCTGTTGGAAATCTGATTATGCAAATTATATTAACACAATTAAACAATAGGTAAAATATAACCATACTAAATTTAATTGATACCTATGCTTAACCTATCACGGCAGACGTATAGAGTAATAGAACCAAATTCTTAATATGTCAGCAGATTTCTATCACTTGGCTCAGCGATCACCACAACGACTAACTAAGAACTAGGGGCTATATGAACAGTTAGTAATTACGTGTTTGGTGCGACCTACTACGAGTGTTGAGTTATAAGTGATAAGTATGGGGTGGTTGGTAAGAAAAATGAATGTCGCTTCTTACTGTAGCTAAATAGTGTTGTTATAGTTACGACAGATGTGTTTGAGCTCAGAGAAGACAACCCTTTTACCGCATGTGTGTATGCGAGCTCCGCAGCCGCGGGCGCACACCCACCTCCTCTTGTCTCTATATCTTGAATCCAACTTGTACCAGAAACCAGCCATTTTCAGCAATTGATCGTGCTCGCCCTGGTGCGGCAATGAGCTGACCTCTACATGTAACAAAATAGTAAATGTAACATTAAATAGATAATATGCAGTAGCCTTGATAAGCTTTTACTAGTTAATTTAATTAAATAGACAATTTTACATTATTAGTTTACAACTAAGGCATTGTATTATAGAACAAATGAAAACTGTTCTGGACACGCTATGGTTATAAATAATGTTTGGGAATTTTAAATGACTCATTAATTTTGAATTTATTTTGTTGTTAGTGAACACTAATATATATTTTTAGATTATTTAGTTCCTTAGATTATCAGGTTATTTTTATGTTATAGGATAGGAATAAAAAAAGTTAAATATTATCGCCTTTATAAACATCAACAAAATAGATTTCCTGCCATTCGTACACAAAATCAAATAAACATCTAAAAACAAAATAGCCAAAAAACATATTACATAATAAATCTCACATCTAAACAATTTTAGTCATAAATGAGACTAATGTAATAACATTGGTCGACAATAATTCTATGGCTACGTACAGAGACAGGCGGCTAGCTTAGCGCATAGAGGCTAGGACGCAGGGACCTGTAGCCTAGCTACCTGCAACGGCCACGTCTACTGCCCACTACGCGGGCCGCCTGCCCGTGCGGACGTGGCCCAACACCGCTATAAATCTGTCAGCAGAACGACGCTAGGCGACGCGCACAAGGCTCGTTAGTCGAATGGCCGCGGATGATCCGCAAACCTTACGTCACTAGATGCCTGTTACAATCGTTACGTCTAATTTATGTTCATATAAGTCTCTAATATAATAAAAACTATGCCTCGTTTATTCGTAAGCAGGTATACGCTCCTACGGTACTAATTCTAAGTATAAATACAAATCATAAATATTGGAGTATTTCGTAACATACCTATCAGTCGTCCGCATTCTACGTCGCGGTTAGTAAATAGAATTTTATAAAAAAGCATCAACAAGACGGCTACACTAACATTAGTATTAAAGCTATATTTGTATACATAACTTCTAAACATTTGGTAAGAGAATATTGCACATTCATATTACTGGATACAACTAGGTTCATAGCCACTGTTTCGTTCCCGATATTACAATAAAAGCCCCTAAGGCATTGGTACAAGGCGGTCGCGGGGAGTCTGGTGACGTTTTATTGACTTACATTACCCCAGGAAGCGATCTACATTGGAATTTCTAAGTAAGCGTATTGTGTTACAAATACAATCGTAACGAGGTTAAACAGTATTTATCAAGACTTTGGCATATACTTGTCTTATTGGGCTTGAGTTCACACAGTAGTTTCAATTTTTAACTTACATTTAACAATAACTTGCCAATGGTCACATCTCAATTCAACTCAATCGAAGTGTTGACCATTCGTAATTTGCTGCGTGGCTTACTACTCTTATAGAGATTGGATTTTTTCAATTGTGCTGCATTACAAAACAAAGATTCAAAAAGTAGATAGAAAAGTACATACAACAATAGTCTCTAAGTGCCACACAATAGATGACGAAGACCGTCAAGGGACCCTTTTAAAATTTGAAACCATTTAAGTATGTTTTCGTCAGGTACGTTTGAAGACGAACCTAATTACGGTATTATATGAATCTCGAGCTGGCCCGGCCACGCTTTCTGTGGCTGTCATAACAGTTTTTATTTTTTATTAATGGAAATAAAATATTGCTTTTATTTTAATTTGGATAAAGTGACAGATCTGAACCCAACTTCATAAATATATATTTTTCATAACTTCATAAAATATAACTTCATACATTAGAAGTTTCAGAGATTTGCCCTGCCAAATATCAAGAGATATATGTATAAAACAAAACACAGAAGTAAAACAAGTTCACAGGCGGTGCGTTGAATAGATGCCTACAGTATATATTCAAATGGCCTATACTTAAATATCTTGTCATAAGTATATAGACTTTAGGTACTACTCGTACAAGATGGCGGTCCGCAATCCGCATGGAAAGTTAATGTCTCCCCTCTGACCCTTCCATTACCCAAACGGCGCCAGTGTTAAATTGTGGATAATGTCTTTTTCTAGCATGCACCTATGTTGTCACTGCGCACACGTCTCCAGTTGTTGCACGCGGACTATTTGAATTGAACTGTACTTGCATGTTGATAATAAACTATACCTAATGGGCATACTTGTGTTAGCCACAAAAGCTAATAAAATGATTTCGATATCATCAATATTGAAGAATTTAGAAATAATTGTATAATTTTCATTACAATATTACTAGGTGAACTCGGTCCTTAAAGTATTAAATAACAAAAAGATACTTACAATTTGAATATTCAAAATGTTTCAATTCAAATCAGATCAGATCGCATACGTTCCGTACGACATAAACGTACATAACACTTTAGCTGCATGCTAGAGAAATAAAGCTTTCCAATCGATCAAAAATATTGCATGTCCAATAGCACCCCTAACAAGGTTACGGAATACCGAAGCGACGCTCCTGTTACGCAGTCAATGTCTTCCGTCCATGATACCGCGAACTAGGAGGTCGCGCCAGGCCTAGAGAAACAACGCAGCGTGGGGAGTGGTCGGCAGAGCCGGTGCCGCGGTCGCTAGCACCGTGCGAGGCGCGCAACTCTCCACTATCTTATACTTCCCCATCGGGTCTACTTCGAATCTTCGAGACTCGTGCTTAGATGGATTATATGTTGCAGGATGATTGTGTGACCCACGGAAGTAGACGAGCCTGCCGTCCCTCAAGCACAACGCCACTTGACACCTTTCGGCCTTCTGATAAGATCGAGCACACCTCCAAGTGACGCGGCGAGGATGGGACCCGCCATCCTCATAAAATATGTGGCCATCCGCTACTAGATGCAGACCACCCCGCGCCGACCTTATATAGAACCAGCCTGAAACAAATAATAGTGTTATTTTAGTTTTACATACATGGTGATGACGTCATCTCAACAATACGTTTTAACATATTACTTTAAAAAATAAGAAAAAAAACATACCTTTAGGACGTCTTGAATGTACATTAACTTTCTAGCAATTAAGAGACTAGTATATAATCTAGGTGGCTTACCTGTGACTATAATATCTAGATGGTTAAGAAGCAAACTAAAAACGAAACATCTAGAAAACTCTTTCATATTATGCCTATATTTTAAAAGTATTCTTAATTTAACTTTGACAGTTTAATTTTTTGTCAAAAAAAGAATGTATGTAACTACAGCCTGTAATAAGGACTACTACATAAATGGAAATGTTAAGTTCATTTTTGTAAGATATCACTTTTTTCAATGTGGTGATGTAAATAAAAGTACACACAACTAACTGGTTATCGTCCAAGAATTAAACACGAATGATATCAGCGCAATATTTATTCGTTTCTTTGTACCTATACAGAGAACAGTTCTCACTACCAGCGTCCAGCACGCACTACTCCGCGTGTACAACACTACTGGCTCCATCCATATTAGCTACCTTTATCCAATGTTAATATACATTCCTCTAAAACGACAAAACCTTATCACAATACAAAAAATTAATACTTCCAAATAATACTTTGCGGGTCACCTTAAAACTAAATCGTATACATCTCCAATGGTAAAAACTGGTACTCGTTACATGGTTAACTTAATGGATCAAATATTGTTATCAAAAAATAAGTCTTTGTGTAAGTACAGCCTTGGCTATTTTAAAACATTAAAGAAACACGTCATAAGTCCTAAATGCGAAGATGAATCCCTTGACATAATAAATAAAGATCTCACTACGTAAAACAATTCCTACATCTAAACGTATACATTGAGTATTATTTTAAATAAATGCATCACCGTATCAATCTCTAAAAATAATTCCTCGTCTCGTATACATGCCACGTGCCTGTAAATTCCTCAACAATTCGACAACAAAATTTCCACTCTCGTAAACGCAACCGAAACGAACCACGAGGGGCTAAAGCCCTATCAACAATCATTTTATATACAATATGCGAATAAAGTTGTAAAAATTAATATATAAAAATATCATAAGACAACTATCACTTTGTACAAGGTTCTACAAATAGGACCGTCGCGAGGAAGATCTAGATCGCTGAGGCGAGAGATTCTTACAACTGTTACGTTTTAGAGTAAATATACCATTTTAGTTGCTTAAACATTGTAAAATACTGTAAAAAAATACTGGCCTTCGAGTAGCTTCCATTACTATTTAAATTATGCAACAATATATGTACATCTCCTCTAATTATAGAGGCATTTCTACTAATTATAAAACGCCTGAGGTTAGTCCATTTGTTGCGAACGGCCTTATAATACTAATCGTATACTTTAACACAGACAATACGCACTACTAAGAGTATAATATAATATATGAAGATTTTAGACATCCAAGCAGCTTTTGGAGTCGTTTACAAATATTTATCAATAATAAGACACTATATGTCTATTTGATGTCCAACTTATATTTCAGTTTATGTAAAATTGTCCGAAGCGTATTAAAGACCACTGGCGGGAAGGCACGACTACAGTAATTCAATCGTTCAATTCGAATGTTTATTGCGAGCCCACCTGGATGCTCTACTCGTAACACGCTCTTACTACGCAATACTTTTGCCAGTGGTCAATATCTACTTAGTTTTAGGCAAATATTGCTAAGTAAAACCTGCGTGTTACACATACGCCGTGTTATTTTATATAATGCAGGCGCATCTAAAACATGGGTTTAAGAGGAGTGGCGCGCACACCGCAGGTGTGTGCGCTGTTCATCTGCACGACGCGCAGGCCGAACGTGTGCACCGCCGCCCGGCAGCGCGGGTTTCTCGAACAACGCCACCACACCTTCCCGCTCGCCGCTCGGCCGTTGAAACAGAACCTGTGCGCACCCACTTCTATCGCTGGCTTGCCTCGTTTGCTGAGACAGTAGCGGAACTGTCCCGGAAAACATGGGAAAGGAAACGGCAACCCCAATGTCGGCGGAACCTCTTGCGTGGTGTTGGTGCCTGCAACTTAATCCCTTATAGTTAATAACCAACGTCAATGCCGTGAATGGCTTAGATTATTTAGTAACTAATATAACGAAAGCAAAACATAAAAATCATCATTGTATATAATACAGTCTTATGTAAAATATATAATACTTCAATAATTACAAAACATTTGAGTTAAAATTTATTTAAAAAGCACTCGTTCAAGTCATAAAAATATTCTCATTACACAATTAGATTGACGTTTGCCGTTTAAATCGGTATTATTGACAACTTCAACAATAATTAACATTACTAATTATATATTAACAAGATTTACTTTGTTCCCAGGATAATTATATTAAAATATTTTCACTAAAACTATATCTCTAAAGTATTACAAGATATATCACTAGTTCTCTTCTTACGTTTCGTGACTCTGAATCTTCTCTTGTCGTGGAATGCATGCGAGTGGCCTAAAGCTATGACGCAATTATCCTGAGTGATGGCGTAGGACCGGCATCCTGAGTCGGATTTAATACAGCGCCACGTCGCCCTCCCTCGTACTACAGCCCCGATGCGGCGAAACCTCTCTCCGCCCAACACAAGAACCGGGTTACCATAACGAGACATCGACCAGTGCACTGCAATCAAACTATGGTGATACCTTTCTACTAGTATGTAATAGTTTACACTAAAATATACACTTGGTGAACCGCCTTTATGGCTAAGGGCAGGGAATCACCAAATTATCACAATTTAAAGGGAGTTTAATCATATTTGATAGTAGATATATGAAGCAGTCATTTCAAACAATTAAATAGTAAAATTGTTTTCTTTTTCATATTTACAAACGGAATAATAAAAATAAAAAAAAATGAAATAAAATAAAAATCGCCACCATGATTTTGTTACCAGATAAATAAAACTAAACAGTTATTTAAACAGTAAAACTTTAGTTGACCTGTGAACCTGACAAAAAGTATGGTTTATATACTTTAAACGTTACATATATGTAATTGTGTAATAATAAGTGTTTTACTTAATCTTCAGATCAAGACCAAATGCAAGGAACTCTACCAAGACTCCCCCAGACTCTCGGAGCTGTTCCTGACGTTATTGTAGTGGCGATTGTGTTGTGGGCCTCCGAATCAGTTGGTTCTGTGTTCCCAACAAATCAAATACAACTAAAACTTCTATCATACATTAAACAGAAACCTGGATATTGTTTATGGACCCACATTATATGTATTATTATAAGTTTTATGTGTAGTTTTTCCTAGAAAACCTGCTTCTGCAAAGATTTACTTTAATAGCAGCATTTTAATTTAAAATAATACACAATATACCATACAGATGTTCCTAATATTCATAATTAATATCAGAGATAACATTCAGTAGGGTGCGATATATAAAATTGTATCATAATAATTTTTAGAAGATATTACTACTTCATCTCCTTCAAGCCGTGGCACACAAAGCGATTATATATATATATAGATATATCATTTATCACACCATAAGGTTTTCTACACCCCAAAGGGTTTTTTAAAATAATGTCACTACTTAATGTAAGTGAAATAATTATAGTTTTGAAATAGATACCGCCTTTTTATCAAGTAGATGAAAGAATTATTACAGCTACAAAAAAAATATTTTTCGACAAAAGGCAGCAGTAAGTAGTACGATGAAGAAATCAGCAGTAGGCGCATATTTTGACTTTAAGAAAGAATCATTTCTTTTTCAACGGTCTAAATGATTCTACGGGAGAATTGGAAAATGTGATACGAACTTAATGGTGATTATGTAGAAAAATAAAAATATAACATTTTAATTATAAAGTAAAAAGGTACCTTCACGCCTGTTATCCCCGAAGAGGTAGGCAGAGGTGTGCTAGTATACATCCACAACTCGTAAGTAGATGTATATCTACTTCTAGTATTAGAAGGCCCATGGTTAGACAAGGTACTGAGGCCCATGATGTCATAGGTGACAAGCCTAAGCCTATGGCCACTTCGGGAACATTCCAATCCCGGACAATGTAATGCGTGCTCGAAATAATTTGAGAAACATTTAATAACATTGCCCGACCTGGGGATCGAACCCAGGACCCCACGCGGCTAACGGTCTTAACGGGCGACACCCGCTCCGTTACACCTCAGAGGCGATCCCATAATAAATATATAAAATAAAAACTTTGGCAACTTGAGACGAATGCTAAAGAACAGAACAATTAAATAATATGATTTATTAACATTCGGAACAAAAAACATATGAAACATAATGTACAATATGTGATATTTTGATTTATCTCATATAGCATAATTTTAAGTTTCTTATAATTTATGGCAATCTAGTGGAGATTGCCATAAATTCATAGTTCACCTTAACGCAATGTGCGTTACCAGTAATCGAAGATTTACTTTGTAGACATTAAGTTAAATAACTGTAGTAGAAAACATTAACTAAACACACGCAGTCACTTCAAAACACATTTTTTTTTATGTAGCCTAATAACGTACCGTTTTAAGTATCGAGTATGAATATGCGTAAGCCAGTGTGGGTGGGCAGGCGCACGCATGGTAACAGAGGCTCTTCGTGCTTTCATTGCTGACGCATTGTAACCGGGACATTTGCAAGGTCTGCAACTGTACGATCACTAGCAGCTGTAAGTGGTGAAATTTTTAGGGTTATGGTATCTAGTATGATCATAAACTACAAAGCGTTTCTTTTCCATGGGATCTGTTACAATCGCCTAAACAATTCACTGGTCTACCACAGACTGTTCCATCTTCTGGTTCACAGCGACGACAACGAATAAAGGAAGAATCCCGCCTATGCACTTGAACGTACCTCTATACGTCTATGTGTCTGTACATTGCCGGGTGGATTGTGTCATCACACATAGAATTTATTAATTTTCTTGGATTTTTGGAAAATATATTTATATGCCAAGTTCAATCATATGTCAGTAGGTGATCAACAATAATCATTTATAACTATATATAATGAAGCCTGTCTAAATAATGCATAATATGTATCGAGTCTCTATCACTTTTGAAAATTCTACTTGGGATTCTTCTGAATGAACAACAGCTATGCAATAACTTTACTACGCCAACAAGAAGCGAACCTCATTCTTTAACGTGTATTTTTTTTTTAAGTATTTTATTTGAACATCTATATGGAACGCCTGTTTTAATGATTAAGCATTTGTCCAGACAATAAAAACTGCGCGTATTGGAATCGTGCGGTTGATCCGCGTAGGTCCACGCGGTCATTGCTATGACATTGTTACTGGACGTTCATACTACATCGCGCGAATCAGGTATGCGGCTGACAAACCGTGCGGTTTCCGCCGTGTCTGTGTGTCTGTATTAAGGCTATCTGAAATAATTCTGACATATTTCAAATCATTACAATCTAAACAAGTACCTTACTAACTAAAGAAATGCGCTATTACATTTGCAAGTTTATGACAAATGCAAAACTTTTCACAGCCAGTGTTAATGGAATTCAATTATTAAAATTACATAAACTAGTTCGTATCTGTACATTAATTAAACATGATCAGTCAGTCTTCTCTTCGAATGCGTGTTAAATTCATGTTTGAAGCAACGTTGCCTCAGAAGCTCCTAGGCACTGCTTACAGAAGTGTACCAGTCGCTGTTGCTCTTCCCATTAGTAGTGCGATCATTAACAGGCTTGAAGTTTGGTTCGTGACTATGAACACCTTTTATGCGTATAAACTCTCCGTCGATCGTTGTCTGAACTCTACACAGGCATCCTTTCGTATCTTTATCTCGGCACGCCCAATTTAATTTATCTCGATATTGATTGTTTACCCAAAACTTATTACATTGAAATATCAATACAGATTTGCCGGCTCTTGACGGTAGATAAAAAGCTCCTGCAATATAAAAACATGGTTTAATGAAGAAAGCAATGGCGCCATGCGCATAGTGTACACGAACTTGTTTTAACAATAAACAAACGGTTTATAAGCTCCTTACAATTTATACAAACACATTGACTATATAGTGAACGTGATATTATTATGTAACGCCAGCACTTCATTCAAAGGCGCACACACACACACGAACACAGGCAGCAAAATTAGTTTATTCGCCAAAGAGTTCTGCGTCGCTCTTCCCAAACTAAAATACGCACCCCATCACTATCGTGGATCTTCGCGCACTTTCTAACTCGCATGTGAAGAGTCGGTACAATACAAATACTGTTTCAACAAATCATATGTCTAAGTCGATTCTTATTTTTCGCCGTCATTGTTGAAAGATTCGTTTTTTTTTTCTGATAATATATTATAATGAGATTTTTATGTACAAAAAGATATATGACCAGGACAAAATAGGTATAAATCATGATCCTACATACTTTTCTTGCTTCCACAAGATTCATTGTCCTCTTCATTGAAAGAGGTCAGTTGCCAATACTCTTGACACACTTCGGACATCATTATCCATCTTATCATAGGGCATAGGCACATAGGCTTTAGGTCAATCTGGGTTCGAGGTGAGGTATTAGGAACAGCTAATAGATCCGGGAGGAACTCATAGCCCCAAGGCAGCTGAAGGCTTTCGTAAGGTTATAATGCAGTAGGGTTCTCCAATAGAGAGTACAGGGAGAATAATTCCCTCATTGCTCCATTTGTTGCCTGCACTCTTCTTTTGACATCAACGTTATACCTTCCTTCTCAGCTAAAAGCACAGCCAAGATTGAACGCACGAAACGATTAATGTTCAAGCGTTCCATAACGAGCAGTAACGAAATAACTACGGACGGGTCTCCAAACATTGCAATTATACTTGTTATAACTTTTCACGCGTTTTATCTACATTTTCTCTGATCATTCGGTGTTTAAACTGGTGCTGGGTCCCTTCGCGGCTGCGACAGTAGCATACAGACATGATGGGTAATTTGGAAATGACTCTTTACTTTATCGAAAGTGCATTTTGTATCCCGTTACGCAAGTGATCCTTTACTTACCTACGTCAATATTACCACAGTCTCCGTGTCATTTGAAGTGCAAAATATGCCAGTTTATGATCTCATCTTTTAAAAAATAATTTACCAAAATGCCAATTTTACATAAAAGTATGACAGAAAACTTTAGGTGCCCCCTAATGTTCACCAGCATCATGCTACAATCTCGTTTTCATTTAAATTATAATCGATCCACTGTGTACCTGTGATAACAGTTCAGCTATTGGTTAGATCTGGAGAGAAATGTAGATGATCGTTACATCCTGTACGAGAACCGTTAAGACGCCAGATAACGTTAAAAAATTTGTTACAATTGTCAATTTTATCACAGAAGTTGGCCTATGTTACATACAAATTACAATTGTAACAAATTTTTCAACATTATCTAGCGTCTTAACCATTTTCAGTGAACTGTGTGTATGTTAAAAGTATTATTTGCCTACCCCACTGAGAAATTTCGCGCCAGACTTCTAGTGGGTAAGCAAATAATATTTTGTGTATTCTTTAAATGTTAATTAAATGTTATACATACGATTATTATAGATCATAATTTAAACATAGACAACTGCGGTAGGCGGCCAATCTGGCAAATGTGAAATACAAAATCTTCTTATGCGTCAATGTTCCTATTGTGGTTTCTCCGCGTATCCCAAGAAAGGTGGAACCTCCACAAAGTCTTAAACGTATAAATTATAATACGCAGATCTTGTTACCCAGTCACACCTGTGGTACATACACATCCGCTCTTTTCATCTATTTATGACAAAATACCTCTGTGGTAGTGACTTACGCTAACCCGAGCGTACTAGCGGGGTAGAGTAAGTAGAGGTATTGCTGTACCTAATTGATAATGGAGAGAATAGAGAAACTCGGGGTTCACGCCTGATGTGAACTCGGAGTTTTGGATTTTCTTCGAGTCTTCTCATATAGTTAGTTAAATTTTATATAGCACACTACATCAAAATAGCAGCGATTAGTGATTCCGTGGTTCGTTTCGATTTGTCTGAGTATTCGTTAAAACATCGACCCAATAAAAATAGTTCTTACGTGCAACCACTTCGACTTACGCGAATTCTACTTACGACGGATAAAGCCTAGTCCTATGTATCTATTGCGTAAATCGGAAATATTACCGTATGCATTAGTATACGCAGTTAAAATATTACCGTATGCATTAGTATACGCAGTTAAACGTGAACTAGCAAACTTACACAACTGTGATGGTTGAGAAAAATACATTTAGTACTTATAACTGAGCATTTTCAGAATATAGCACGCGTTAAGGAGCAACCATTGATATTTCATGTAAAAGCTTTATTTTATACTTTACGTACAAAATAACTATGGATAAACGGTTAATGACATAGGCTACGGTCTCATCCCGTCTCCCACACATTATCATTACATTGGTAGACTGGGTTTATCGGACATTTTTCCAAAGCAACTTGAGACGCACTATAGGTACCTCATTTACACTAACAACTCTTACTAGATTAGGTTTTAGAATAAAGTACCACAGCGCGTATAACAACCACTTGTCACATGCATCACCTGCAACAAAGTTACGTACTTCGCACAACACCATTGTATATTCCACGTCACCATACGAGATGGAAGTGCACGTTCTAGCATTCCCTTTAGGGACATCATATTTTACATACATTTTAAAAACAGGTTATTGCTTCTTAAGACCTTTATCAGATAACAATTTGATGCTTGTAATTTAATATTTTTATTTTTAATATCCGATAACTAAAATCTAATAGTGGCATTTTTACTTGTACACTGCCTCTCCTTAGGTAATGATGACTAGTTTATCTAACATATTATGTATACGCACCTCAAGTCGCTGGATGAAGATCCTCTGGACAAGATATATTCTGCTATTATATATAATATAGTTTGTAATAGTTTTTGTTGCTATCGGACTTAACAACTACCGGCTTAATTGTACTTATTTTCAATGATTATGTTTATCTGTAAATCGTACAACAATCGAGTCAAGTATATAAATGCTGGAAGTACAGTTTCCGCATGCGTGTGCACAGGACCAGCGGACTGTACCACTAGGGAACTCTTTATCCTTAACGTAGGTGAAGTCGCCGGCGTGAATCGGGGCCAGCTGCTCGCCTTTACTAAAACTTAACTTGTCGTTCTCACGTTTTGGTGGCGCTAGGAAATAGAAAAGCCATTAAAACTTCTAGACTATACACAAAACAAATAGGTATTCAGTACCTCGTAATAAGTTAAGATTACGATTTATTGCGATGGATCTGTAAAAAGAAAAACAACGGTGGCTCCATCTTAACCCAGATAAGCCTGAAACTAAAATTTTCTGAAAATTTTGAAAAAACTTACATTATTTAGTTTATTAGATCTTATGCAACATAAAAAAATTATGAAAAAAAATTGAGTGTAAGAATTGAGTGCTTTCAGGGAAACAGCCGTCCAATATGTAGGACAGTAGTTAATAAGAGGAAATAAAAGACCATTTATGACAAAACGGAATGTAATCAAAAAGTGTAGTTTATTAGATAACTATTGATTATATTACACATTGTTATATGTAATTTGCTACATTAACACTATTTTTTGCAACGTGTCAAACATTTTTGTGACATTGACGACAGTGTGTTTGCTTCGATTGAGGAATAACCAAATAATAAAGATGATTCATTTGGTCTTTACGACTTTCAGCATGTTCATGATGGGAGGGTCGGCTAGGCCCTCTTTTGGCATTTTTTCTGTTTGATTCAATCAAAGCCATTGCTACCCTTCTGCGAAAGACAAGATGATCCAGTTTTCCATGATTTATTTTATATAACTGCCATGCATTATGTTCGGCAAGATCAATCATGTATGTGAGCAACGGCATGTACCATTCTCATCTACACTGTAATGCTCTTCAAGAAGAGAAAACTCTAAGAACTTTTTATTTAGAAGTGTAACTAGGGGGCGTACTTTTGTGTATTTGTCTTGCAAATCCAGATTATCATTGACATGAAGGTGGCGAAAAATAAAGTCAAATCTATCCCTAGTCATAACCGAGCTGATCAATTCATTCTTTGTATCAGGGGAGTTTTCCCAATACATTCTTCTACGGGGGAGCCATGAATAACCACTAACCAACAATATGCCGATGAAACATTTCATATCTTCAGTGGTTATGTCTCCAGGCAAATTCTTTTTGACAGCATATTTATTGCTCTCTGACACCAACAACGAAATAACATCTTCATCTAAGAAGTTTTCAAACCACTCAATTGGACGCTTATCTTGGCAAGCGCCTTGAACATCTGGCCAATTCACGGGATTTTTTGCCAAGTCCCGTTTTCTCCATGCGTAGGTACGCCTACGTTTAGTTCGACCTGTAGAATCAGAAGGTTCTTCTTCTGTATCACTCACCATAATCTGCCCTTGAATCATTACTTCAGCCGCTTGAAGCAGAATGTTTCGTGGCAAATTATTCAAAGTTACATCATCTTCTTCACCCGAATCTTCGTCAGTGAGACAGTCAGGATCAACAGGAGGAGGTAGAATACATATCAGTCGTTCTCTATAATCTTCTTCATTATCAGAAACATTTTCTAAAGCGTCTAAAATTTCATGCGCAGCTCACGGTCTGTAAAGAGAAAGTTGTATTATTGTACTAAAATCATGTATATTATCCTACTGTCCTATATATAGTACGCTAGTATTTGTAACAAGTTATACGTAATTTATTTATATTATTTTGCTAGAATATTTATTTAATACAAAAGTTAAGGTTATCAACTAGACGTTAACACAGAAAAAAACAACTCACGAGTAAAATATAACTTTTTATACATACCTGTCATTTGCCATGTCTGCAACGCACTTTTATTACACACTTATAAGGTAAAATATAAGGTAAAAACTGTTAAAATAACTGTCTTTTTATTTTTTCTAATAAAGCTGACACGTTTCTTACTGCAAATCATAAGACTAAATAATCTTAGATAAAGAGGGTATTCTGATTTTTTTTTTTTATTTCTACTGTCCTAAATATAGGACAGGAGGCTTCTCTGGTTTAAATACACGATAGTGGTTTGAAAGCAACGGACAACAATTTTGTTGACCGTCGCGCCACTTTTGTCTAGCGTCGTGCTCGGTAAATACCGTAAAAACTTAAGTGATATGTGTGAAGTACTAAACAATAGAAACAAATGAAGTAAAAATAAAATTAATTTGAAACATAAATAAATATTTTTTAAACTGAATTGTATTATATTTAGAAACGTACATCAACAATAATATAAATATATATTAAAAAAATAATAAGGGGCAAAATAAAATTACAATCCTTAAATAAACTTTCTTATTTGCTTTATCATAATGAGTAAATACTCCTAAAAGAATCAACATAACTTAAATTTATGCTAAAACAGCAATAATTTTAATACATTTTTGAAAAATATGATAAAACGGAATGTTTATTACATACACGTACAGCTATATTTATAATTAATAATATGTTTTCAAAGGTAAGGCACTTAACATACAAAATACTAGTAAATGTATTCGAAGATTTGACAGCACTAATAGCATAAGTACATATCGTGGGGATATAAGTATTATCAATATTAATACTCTCAAAAATATCATTTCGGATATCACAATTTACAATATGTCTCCATAGATTTTTAATCGATACACCTTTAGTGTAAATATATCATTTTTCTTTCGAGGATATGGCAACAAACGATTGCTGTTCGACGGTAATGAACCGATTACTTTTTAATGTCATAAAGGGCTTGATTTTTATATTAGCGACTACTATATAAACAAGCACCACATTACAAGACACTGGCGAGAAGTAACTACAACATAACTCGTTATATACCCGCGGTCGACACCAACTGCACCGAGCTAGAGCCCAAAGCGCCAGCGCGGGTGTTCGGCCTGGCTCCATTCGGTATCTCTCTCATCAATAATACGAATCAATCAATAAAAACGATCAACATTTTGTTTTAACTCATTGTCCACTGGCCCTATTTAGATATAGTTTATATTGAAGCCACGTTCACAACTGCCTGGGTACTGATCAGTTATCACTTAATGTTCAACAGAACACTACATGGAATGATTTTTTTCTATTACGTAAAATACTTTCCATTTGGCTTACTATTATTTAATTCTATTATTGTCTTTGTTCTCCTCGTAACACTATCACAATTATGTACTGTTTTTATTTTGTAGAACTATAATATTATAATAAAAAAATATTAAATATTAGACTATTAAAAAAGTGTTCGTATGTAAAACCGTTTATGGAGGGTATAATGTTGCGTGTTCGCTGTTCTCTGATTGAACTGTGAACGCATCGCGTAACGACGCGTAACGTGAAAGAGCAGGCTCCGTCCAATCGGGACCTTACTATGTTTCAGAAACTTACTATGGCGTCAAAAGTTTTCATGGATGCAGCTAGCGTTATCGATTTTCAAAACGTTATCAAGTGAAAAGCTTAGTGGAACAATAGTATGGAGCTTAACTAGTCTGTACGTAACGTACGGAACAATTACTTGGAACAATAACATTTTGCTCAGGAAAGTCGTAAGACTTACGGAGTCAATGACTTATGAAATAAACGACTAATAACCTAAACGCCAATGTAACAGCTTCGTCTTATAGAATACAATTATCTATCTTAGATATATTAACGATATCTCAATCGGGTGCTGATTCCATTCTGGGAAGTTCTTAACATATCAGGTTAAATGTTAATATTACTACACGATCCAAGACACAACTGAGCGATAAATATGTTCTGTGAGAACGATTTTTCCTTTAGTACAATAACACATTCAATAAAGTTCTAACAATATACCAAATACTAACAAATTTTATAAAAAATGGAATGATTGATACGGTATGAAACTACACGAATAAATACGTAGTGAAAATACTTATTGCGAAGTAGAAAACATCAGGAGGTTTGAGCTCGCGGCGGATGGTTGTGCATCCCCTTCACGGCCACCACCAGGGTCCCGAGCATGTGTATCCGCGCCTTGCAGTTCGTCTTCTTCGAGGTACACCTCCAGATCACCTTGTCCCTCAGTTTCGACTCTTCGCAAAATGGAAACGTATTCACAACCATTATCACTTTACCGCGGCGAGACTTTAAATACTTGATCCCTGGGACAAAAACAACGCTTAGCTTAGAACACATGAAACATCACAGCTGAGGAAAGCCACGGGCACCTTACATACGGGGAGGGGTTAAATAAAACTCACGGTTATTTATAAGTACAATTTAATATTCCACAAAACGTTCCCCATACATAAACCCAACTTATCTTATAATATATTGGTAAATACAAAAATTACACTAGATTTGAAGACAAGAGTAAATGAGGTAGATAGTTTCAAAATTCGTTAAAGTAGATCAATGGGGTCCGCAGGTTAAAGCCGTGGCAGCGAGCATTAACAACTTACACGCAATCATTATGTCCTAGGAGATTCACAACATAACAACAACATTACAAATACACAACGGACACGTAGATTATTGTAAAAGTGACCAAGATTTAATCACATCAAATATTTGCTATTTGATATATTTTTGCGTTAGTTTGTTTCGTATCCTCATAATTGACACATATTGTCATATCCTTATCAATATTTATTAAAACCCTATCCAATAAATACATGTTACTCGTAATTAGTACACATGATGTTTCTGTGTCGCCACGGCGCGTGAGCTGTACAGCTGTACGGACTCAGGTACAGCAATCGCGCAGATAGTGCCGACACAAAAGCCCGGCCAATATTCCACACCATAATGTTATAGACTGAAAGTTATCGTTACATACATTCACCACATTTACGTGCTCGACACACCGAACGCCTTTAGTCTAAAATTATCTTGTGAATAAAACATGTACCAACATAAAACGTTACAGCAAAGCAAAGCAACGTTGAACAACATCCATAATTACTAAAAGTATCATAATCGTCATTCACGTTTACGCCAACATCCGGACCCCTTATAACTAAGTCATCTAAATAACAATTAAAATTAGTTAAATTTGTACTTAAGTTGGAGTCTAAAGTGATAAGTTATTAAACATCTCACGAAAAAAATAATTCGACGGGCAACAAATTACTATTATAATTATAAAAAACAATCAATAAAATATATTCAGACAACAGTCTCAAAATAGCCTATTTATACTAGAGTTATCAACAGCGAACGCTCGAGTAACACTAGAGTGAGGGTAGGTGAGTTTCAATACGTAGAGGTAATGAGGCACGCTCGGACCCTGCGCGGCGGACCGCCCCGGCGCGCCGCCTAGCCTAAGTTACATGCTACCTTATGCAATAACGCCTTACCCAAGTAAAGCTTCTGAGTATTTATTCTTGTATATGTATAATATTGTATAATTAAACTAATATGTAAAACCCGTATAAAAGTGAAGAGGTAGTTCATTGATCTTAAGTACTTAAAGTCATTCCTAAAGAGCACAACATTGAGTGTATTGCGCATCCGTCGAGTGTCGTCCAAGTTCTCACACCCGAAGGTAGGTACACTGATATTCTTATATCAATAGTGAATATTCTTATCATAAAGAGGCGGACACCTAAATGCCTAAATATCAAATGTGCAACATGTAAAGTTATAAATCTCAAAATAAATATGTAAAATGCAGTCGAGGGAACCATTTACTGCCGCTTCCGAAGCGAGTTCGCGCAATCAGTCGCCGTCTCAATACCGGCGGCCACTCGGGCCACCGTCTGTCCTACGCACCCGTCTCGATCGCAATGTTTCGAAGGTCCTTCCCGAACACCTGTGTCTATTTCCAGCCTACCTTACGTGTTCTTGCTCCTAGCGCTACCTGTCTCATATGATGTTGCCCATAGGAATCGAGCTGACGCTATAAATCAAACGCTGTTTGAGCCTACATCCTGATAATAACCATCTATCTAAATTCGACAAAGATACGCGCATCACATACTGTTTTGCGTCCTTTACACATACAATTTTCATGTTTACGATAACTTTTATAAAAACGGAGAAATTTATGGTAAATTCTGTACGATGTTTCTGTTTTATATACGTCAGGTCTTTTTAAGTGAAGAACGAATGTCCACTCGGCGTTCTAATAGGTTACGTGTGTTAAAGGAGAATGCACTAAACCAGTTAGTATGTTATACTATGAATTGATATAACCACATGAAAACAACAATTTAGACAGTTTTCTTGTTCTACGACGCAACAGTGCAAGGAATAATATACCATTATCCTCTATCTTTAAGTTATCGTTCGGAAAGCAAGGGGCTAAGTAGTCATGATATATTTTCTCATCTAATGATATCACTAGGCCAGATCAATGCAGAATCAACATGGACCTAAAGTCTTTACCGGCCCAAGGAAATGCAGAGTAAAGTGCAAGTAATGCGGCAAAAATTAGCCGTGCCATATAACACAAATACTATTTATTGCCTAACTAGCATTTTGTACATTAAAGGAACAGATTATTTCAAAACTGCGCTTAGCTAGTATTCATAAAATAGTAATATGTTCTTCGTCCACTTTACCCCGATCACCACGAGCCGCTTTCGTAGTCTGATGGATAAATCTGCATTGTTTACAAAAATAAAATAACCTGATGTGGTATGACGAGAGTCATCAGTTTGTGCCATTGTCTGGGGCACATAATCACGCGTCAGTGCGCTAAGCATCTACTAAATCTACAACATGTAGGCTGACATATTATATCATTGAATGTTGAGTAAATATAAGCCGCATAAACTTCTCCGTTTAATTCAAAGTTGTCATTCTCTTACTTAATCCCATTAATTTTAGGGTTCCTTCGCATGGTGAAATTCGAACTAACACATGTGTAAAGGTCGCAAACATACAGAAGATTAATATATACACGTTTAACTTCTTACCCAATTCATCAATATCCCACACCTATACGGATAACATTATAGACCTCGAAAGACCACTTAGCCTACACAAAGATCCTACAATGCCACAAAAATTCTATCCTTGGTCGTTAATTTTAAAACCTTACAACATCCAATATTCATTTAAATGTTCCAAATACAATCACTTAGCCAACATACAATCCATCGATACCATCCCTTTGAAGTAAACGCCAACCTTCCCAATTAATCTAATAATAATAATATAATTAAGAGTATAATTTATACTACAATAGGCGTGCAAAAGGCTTAAAAAACTTTGAACCGTCTGGTATCAGACAGTTAATTCATAGATTTCATACATGATGCAACGTCTGAATATGCCATCAATATGTTCGTGCGATGACTATCTCTTTACTGGTTCTTTTAAATTGTAAACCTGTTACATTATGTCCTCTTCTTTCAGAGGAGTACCGTCCACCAGCAGAGGTTTAGCTGTATCGTTGTACGTCTGTGAAGCCGGGGGAGGAAGCGAGTTGGGCGACTGCTGTGAACCAGTCCCTGTGGCGGCGGCTGCTGCTGTGGCGTTAGCGGTGGCGGTCGCGTGTGCCGCATACAGTGCCAGGGCGTGTTGGAGCTGCAGCAGTTGATGGTGCGGATCTATCGGGGCCGGCGCGCGGTGACCGCTCTGGTGCGGCGTGCGTACGACGTAACGCCCATCTGCGAAGCGGCGAACGTTGGGAGGAGCATGGTTGTGGGAGTAGCGCGAGCGAACGATGCGCTCGAAGCCTTCCGGTCCCTCAGTGTTCACGTCGGCCAAGCAGCGGGATGTCAATCTGGATGAGCAGTACCACTGCTTACGGCCGTGCGCCAAATTATTTTTTAGACGAAATGTGTAGCCGCGGTGCAGTAGTAAACGGCCTTTTCCCGCACGGATGAAACGCGCTGTCAACAGAAAGTCGTAGATTAACTTAAGATCGATATGTCAATAGCATTAATCTAAATTGAACTAATCTAAATAATAGATAATTCAAGACCGCAAACATCAACTTTATACAAAATAATATTGGAAACTGTACATAATAAAAAAAAACAATGTTTTCAAACATTTATTTCAATGTGAGAGGTGAGAGGTAATGAGAAAAATATATTTATGTTAATTTTTTATTATAAGTGTCACGAACATAACCCAAATATTCACCATTTTCATGTCCTCCTTTGTTATAATTATGAATATCTCTAAGAGACAATTTACATGAGCAAGACTTTGGCACTATACTTTACACGAATAAAAGATACCTACTTAAAACACTTTATATTGCGAAAGATATTGTACATCTCAAGTGTAAATAAACATTTTTGGCAGAAATAGGAAGCTCAATAAATAACATTTCTTAAGTCTACACAATAATGTAAATAATAATGAGCATCGAACAGATATCCAAAACTTATACGATAATAACTACCACTAAAATCACACACAACAATAAATTCAAAATTTGGCGTCGTTATTAGGTAATATAACAGTACAAACCGAGATCACTGTGACTACTCTATGTCCACCTCGTAAATAACTGACTTATTAAATATAACATAACTATTAATTATATTAATGACTAGCCATCCATTGTAACTAAATCTTTGTAGAGTCATCTAATTTCTCTACATTTCTACGTAAACAAATCTTAATGCGTTAGCATCATATTAAAGGTCGTCAAATACCCCCACAATTAATACACTTTAATCCCGAAACCTTTATAAAAAAAAATTACAGATGCGTAGCCCGCATGTAACTTTGGACTTCAAAGAGGTTACACCGTCACCATGCGTAACCATGGTATTTTTAGAATTCAGGAATTAGATTCTCTATTTAGAAAATTAAAAAAATATTTTTTTTTACGTTAAGATAATGTTATGCACTGAACTGGCAATAAAGGTTTGCTTTAAAATCTAGTAACCCAGGCCTTGGGATCAAAGTGATCGAAGTCTAGTTGAGGCATTCGCGGTACCAGTAGTGGGGTGGGCGGCGATCCGCCAGGTTTTCGATTGGCTCGCCTTCCACATCGGCCCTGGTGGTTGTGTTCCCCGACCATCTTGTGCAGGCGACCCTTCTGTGTGTACGCCTTGCACCCGCACCCCCCCATTGTACAGCGCCAGCGAACGATGCCTGAGCGCATTGTATGGGCCGCGTAAAAACTACGCCCCCTCACCCACAGCCTCGGTCGCCCTCCTGGGCCCACGCACAATCTTACTATCTCATCTGAAAGTATACACCAGTTTAGAATATATAAGACGAGAAAAATACAAATGTCAATCAAATTTAAATGTGCAATAAAAAGGACCCCCTTAATAAAATTCGATTTAATTGTCATAGTACGTATGACAGTAAATTTTCAATAAGATTAGGATAATAATTAGTTATTTGGGCAGGTATATATTTACCATGTTAAATTTCACTAGATTTTCATAGCATGTATATGTATGTATATTCAATTGGATTTATTTTAACATTTATGCGTATTTAATCGATTTTTACCGGTATTCCGAAACTTTCCAAATAAGGCTTCACGTTGGGCCAAAAACATACAAGTTCATAATTATTGCTGTTTACAAACACATCTTACTATAATAATTTATTAACATGTAACCCTATGAGATCTTTATACTAACTGCTAACAGACTTGACTAGATGTTTAAAATATCAGATTTGTACTAATTCTTAAATCAGAGTAAAATAAATAATTATTAATAATAAATGCGTACAAAAACCATAATTATCGTTTTTAGCTTGCAACGCTTTATGCAGTAAAAGAAACCAAATACATAACTATGCATGTCCAGTAAGAATGGCGCACGAACGGACGCGACTTTGAATCGGATTGGTCGGTAACTTCAATACATAATAACATAAGAGTAACGCATATACACTAGCACAAACATGTTATGTTATTATATTCATAAATAAATAGCTATTAATTTTCGTCAACGAAGTGGTTTAAAAAGGCGGATTTGAGCGCTATCCTTATTTGAAACGCATAGTGCGAACGCAAATAATTAGGTAGATTTAGACACTAATCGTCAAGCAAAGCCTTCGCTTGTGTGGCAATGGCGGCGTGCGAGAAGTTCCGCGGCGGCGCCGCAGCTGCGGCCGGGGGGAGCAACGTCGGGGGCTCGTGCGAGTGCACGTTGCTGAGAGCGAAGATGCGATCGTGTATCGTGTGAGCGTACGCGCGACACGTGCGCCGCGTACACCTCCATCGCACCTTGCTTTTCTCCGGAAAAACTTTCTCTGCGTAGAACGAAAACCCGCCAAGACGCATGTGCCGTCGTCCCCGATTAGATATCACGAACTCAACTGTAAAACATTGTCATTGTAACTATCGACACGTAACTTAACTGCCATTTTAGTAGATAATAGTGGTAATTTTAGTTAATAAATGAAATGCGAATAACTTCATAACATCTATTGTAATAATCGTTTTTCCAAAAGTTTCAGCTAATTATTTAGTTCAAAAATGTTCGTGATATTTAACGAGAAACGTAAGAAATCAATTTAAAGACATTTCACCAGGTACAGTAACGACTTCTATTAGGCTTTCGATTCGGTCGTTTTCAATGGCGAGATTGTTCGGTGAATGTGTGTGAGTGCTAAAATGCATAATCAGCCGACCGTCCATAGTCACAGCTCTTGCATAGCAGTTGTACTGAGTGCGAGAGCGACACGTCCAGTAAATACGCGCGCCTCTGCGTTTCCTCGCCACGAAGCCAAAGCCGGCGACCATAAGGCAAGGCGCGCCTCTCTGGGTCACAGTGTACTCCAACTTACAGCCGTTATAACTGCTCGCCGCTCCTGTTTTAAAAAATAAAGATTATGAAATGAAACAAAATTCTGATTTATATTTTATTTACGCTCTTTTAACCTTACTTTTAATAATACAAAAATATGACGACATGCCACACGGTTCAATTATTGAACAAAACATATAGCGTCAATTACAATACAGGATCTCACCGCTGATTTTAAAGTAATTGTTTAATTGAGTTGTCTAAAGTTAGACGTCTAACAATTGTAAGGCCAATGAAATACTTTATTAATCTACTTATTTACAAGTTTTAGGCCTGAAATTGATAACATCACACACATGTTAAAACATAAACAAAATAGTAAAATTACAGTTTTTCACACCGAAGGGCACGTCACGACTTCGCCCAATTCATATTTACGATGAATTTTGTCCATGTGATTGTCAGAATGATTGTGAACGGGGTTGGTGATGCGGAGTACGTTATTCTTGGACGTGATCCGGGCCCGGCATCGCTTACCGTACTCCATGCATCTCCAAAAGGTCCGTCCACTGCGCACACTGTCGGTCACGAATATATACGGCTCATATATCAGCTGTAAGTGTCCGCTCTTCGTTTGTATGAAGTGTAAATCACCTTTGATGCCACTGTTGCCTAAAACTGTACAAAAATTATAATCATAAGTCAGAGTATTGCAACGAGCATGTCTTAGATTATGAGGATAACTATAATTAAAGGAACAAAACAAAACCACGTGGAAAAGAAACAATATATATTTTGTTTATTATTTAATCTGTTTTTTAGATTTTTATTTAATATACATATCATCTCCTGCTGATGCCAGTAATATCTTAAATGTATTCGACTCCGATAAAATAAATATTAAGTATGAGAGCGAGCATTAGAGAACATATGCCTTTGTACAGGATATGGTGAGTGGCCGATTGTCGATCTTCTTATTTCGCCTGTGAAATTGTGAAACGAAATAGATATAAAAGTTAACAAGCAGCTTGCTTTTATTTATGTGGTTGCAACATTAATACACATTGACTTTATATAGAAATTCCAGACGCACGCCGCTTGATCTTCAATGTGGCCCCCACTGCACACCGGTGTACAGTGACAGGTCGGGTCCTTTTACGATATTGCCATTGCCGATTCTGTGCAACTACAAGTAGCCGAATAAATGGTATGCAGTAATGTTACTGATATTCCTCATCATCTTGTCATTATTTATGTTCATTAGATGTATACTGAACATTGACGTCCTTCAAGGAAGGACGGGGTCCAGCTAACACTTTCACCGTTAAACACATTTTAATGCAATTCAAGAGTACCACAAGTCGAAATTAATAGTATTATGCGTATGGCACGAGAGCAAATCAAACCTTTTTTTCCACGAAACTCTTGTTTTATAATATATGTGCGGCACGGATTCATCTACGTAAAATCTATTCCAAAGCAACGTTTCATTTCATCATAATTTGTATGTGATTCCAGACTATAATCTACATACGTGCCAAATTTCATCCAAAATATTTCCAGTAATATTTGTGGTACAGAATATCATATATGTATTATGTGAAAACTTTAACATTTATAATAGTAGTAATAGTAAGTTGCCTCGTTCAGCAGCATCAATATAGTACGTCGCTCTGGAACGGACTGATAGTAGACAGCAAATAATATACTTTTATGTAGAAAGCTAGCAGCCCCTACCGCGGTTTCACCCGCGTCTTGCACTCCCAACCCTTAAGGGTCAAATTTCGCGAAATTGCTTATTAGTGGGCACCTACGCCCTAAAAAGAACCCGCATGCAAAATAAATTTGCAAATCCATAGTTTCTGGATTTCGTGATGAACGTGTGAGTGACATATTACTATATATATATATATATATCAAATTTACTGAAAATATTGAGCAAAAGAGCCATATGCCATATTTGTACGTCAAATGTAGTGAAATTTTAAAGAATAACTAAAATTTTATCTAATGATGGTGCAGATAATGTAGAATACAATCATAAAAAAAATACGTCAATTTAGCGAATAAAGTCTGTAACTGCTGTAAAAAATAATAATTATCATATATTTTTAAAGTTATACACTTTAAATAAATGACAAAAGTAAGATTGTAAAAGAAGTCAATTACCAGCTGCCACCTTCTGTATTTGCGAACCGTTACGAGTTGAGCTTCTTCCAGAGAAAAGAACCCACGCCTAGCACAAAGGCCGGCAACGCACCTGTACAGCTTGCTTCGGATGTCTATGGGTAACGGTAGTTACCTGTCACTTCCTCATTTGCCCTTCATCATATTAAAAAAAGTCCAGATAATTAGACAAATAACGACTAACGGAGCGACACTGACAACAGACTAACAAACATTTTCAATAGTCTATTTATCGTTGGATTTGTCTACTGGAGATGGAATGTTGACATACGTTCTATACGAAACATCTCTCACATATGAGAAACTCCGTCTCTCATATATTGAAAAAGACCGTAAGACAATAAACATGATGAAAGTTCTTTTTTAATATAACTACCATTGTACTCTGTATACCAATATTAACTCTTATCAAAATATATAACATATGAAGTGGTATGAGAATGTGAACATATGTATCAAATGTCATTAGGAACACGTGTATTCATGTGTGCCGTGACGAAACCCACAAGTATTTGTGAACTTAAATTTTTTTAAAACCTATTTTTTGTTCTTCACGTCACTCACCCCACATGGGTGTGCATCATATGCACTGAACTGTGATTCTCTTAACTGTAAAATTGATAATAAATAAGATCTGACAACAACGTATCTTCACGCCATTTCTCTAGTGATAGGCAGAGGTAGAAAGGATCACCACCATTGAGCGACACACAGATTTGCATAAAAACGAGACACAACAATGAATAACATTCGCGTAAATATACGAAAACAATTTGCATAAAAAGATTCAAAATTTTAGAACAATATTGCTTAAATTTATTTATTACGGTTTGGCTTTTTTGTATTGTTATTTTTATTGTGTAGTGGAGCAATTTCAAAATTATGCGTGCCATGTAATTATGGGTATCACTTAATAAATTCTAATAAATAAATAAATAAATAAATGTTTTTCTAACGTATCGAATTATATCACCTTTTTCCAAGCATATGTCACAAAGATAATCCGACTCTTTAGGTCCTCTTGTACATTATTCCCAATATACTCTTTTTACATGCCATGCATTTTGCTTTCCGACCAGAAATAGATGCTTTACATTTATGGCATAATATAACGCATGACGATCGCTTTTTTGTGCAACTGTTTTCTTTTCACGTATGCTATTTGGTTCTGTTGGCATTGCATCAATATCTCAACAGCTTCAGAATTATTTATGCCTATAATCGCGACATTTTCGGAGATTCTAAATCATACACATTAAGTGCCCAGCGAGCTCTCTCTAAACGAGTATCTGATTCCTACAAGTCTATTGATTCGTGACCTGAAAAAGGGTTTTTAGGCTCATTTTTAGGTTTAGTAATACATTTTTTTTTAGCATTTTCTTAGAAGAACATTTTCTTTTTTCTTCCCGCCATTTTTTTCTTTGTTTTTCGGCTTCATCTGGTAACATCTCCGAAATGTTCTTTTTTTCTGATTTCACTCGTATCTAAGTTCCATTTACACTGGGCAGCATATTCATTTGGGCGTTCATTTTTTAATTTCTCTCTGTATCTTCTACTTTTTTTCGGCGCCAGTAAACAACATTGCAATACCTAAAAGGTTTAAACATTCTGGTTCTGTAGGTTTCTTATTTTCGTATATGCATTATGAAGTCCAATCATAATAATAATACAAGTCAACATAAATATTGTAACATACAAAAAAAATATTTTTAATTGCTTTTACAGTATGTTAGTATAACACACAAATATTAAACAATTCAAAATATAAAAGCTTATACGAAAATCCATTGGCTGCAATACTATCCTTTAAACGATGAGGCCAGTCATCAAAAGAAGCACACACTCTTTCCACGGGGAAGTTCTTCATTGCCAATAGTATGGATTGTTTTCGGAATTCCAAACTATCATGGCGTTTAGAGCAAGCTGTACTCCCGAAAACTGACCATAAATCATAACACAGCGGATTAAGGTCGGGACTAGATGAAGGGTAGATCAAGTCCGGAACTTTCATTTTAACCAAGATTGGGAGGATCGAGCTTTTTGATCTGGTTCCGAGTCTTGCTGGAAGGACTATACTTGGTTATTAAACGTGGTATTGTTAAAGGGCTTAACTACCTTCTCAGGAATGGTATCGTGATACACTTGTGCCGATGTTTTGATACTTTTTTACAAAATGTGGCTCAGTCACTCCTTCATAGCTAACATCCCACCAAATTTGCGTGTGGGTGTGTGTGACCACATTTTAAAAATGAGGAAGTGTGTGCGGTACACGCGTTAATGTAGTGTTTTATATTGTGACCCCTCCACATTTTTTAAATGTTATTCTTTACTCGGGACGATGCTAGTTCTATTATTATTGGGGTTTTATTGGTTCCCTCCTTTTTAGGACGCAGTTTATTAATGTTTATTATATCCGTTCAGTGTAAGGGACACTTAAGTGTTAGAAAGAGCAAAAATTATACTTAAAAGATATTCTTTAGATTTCTTAGGTTTTATTTTTAAATTAAATTTATCTTTACGAGATTCCCTGTGCAGTTCCTAAATTTTGTACTCCAGATTTTGTAAGTAGATTTTGTCTTCAGCGATTTTGTTTTCTAGGCTGATTATTTTGTTTTGAAAGTCTTCATACTGTGAAGTATGACACAGAGTCCTCTATGTTTCTGTTCGTTATAATTAATTAATATCCCGGTTCATAAACATTTGACTAATACCTAGTGTGTGGAGAGTTTAAAAAAAATGTACTATGAATTGGCACCAAAATGAGAAAACACAATGAAGAATCGTATAAAAATTACAGATTCCAAATTTAAATGTAATAAATACTAAATACTGTTGCAATTAAAAATAAAAATATTTTTTATTTTTAATTGCAACAGTATTTATGGCTAGACTAGTCTTTGTTTCAGAATTGTGGCTGGAACCTTACAAATTGTCTGTTTCTACAGCTAACATTCACAAAAACTATTTTATGCTTGGAAGTGGGAAGTATTTTCACAATTACAATACCCACTACATCAGGAAATTACAATAACATATTTTAATCAATACAAAATTTTTGGTGTAAAGTAATTTTTTTTTTCACTGCTCTATGTTGACTAAGTGTCCAGTGTTGTTGGAGCTCTCTCTCTGCTCAATGCTTGAGAGCAACAGGTCCTGGGAGGCGATGGCCTCTTTCTGTGAGACGGTCATGTCCCTGAAGGAAACTGCGGAGGGGCGCAGAAAAGAGGATGTACCGCAGACGACGAATGAGAGTGCGGCAATATGTGACCCGGGGTCAGGATGACCCCTGACCCCTTTGTACGGCCCTGACGTCGGAGGGGGCTGGTCTAGGTTGTCGGATCAGCCCCACCATGGTTCAAGCCTTGTCGTGGCGGTGGGGCTTAGTAGCTTGGAGCGTACCCAGGCGAAGCTAATCGAAGCAAGGGGGAACTTTGCACCCCTCTTATAAGAAGAGGAGACCAAAGAGCAACAGGAGGTGGCGCTTTTGCGCACGGGGCAAGGGGTGAGGCTGGGGACGTCACCCAATTTGCACTGTCCCAAAGTCGGTGGGGTTGTCCTGTAGTGCGTGGCAACCCCATCTCTGGAGGTGGAGTTGGTCCCTTAGGGGGCTGACAAGTGGTCGAGGTGCCCTGATGATTTGTTGTTCCGGGGCACCTCACTAAGTGCGGCACCGATGGCATTCGCGGTGGTTTTTGTGGGTATTCGACACTATCATGTGCCGCGAGTCCATCACACCACTGGATCCAGGGCCAGTGAAGGCGCGTAAATGCGTTTCCCCGCGTCAACATAAAAAAAAGGTTTTCGGATCAGCCTCCTCTTCGGGGAAGTCCAGTCCCTCAGGAGGATCTGACCAGTCGCCGAAGCGCCCTGTAGCTGACAGATCCGGGGTATCTCAGTATAGGCAGCCGATGCGGAGTTTAGTAGGTATTCGGTAAAGCTCGGTCACTCAAGTCCCACACACCTATCAGATACCGCCCAGTGCCGGTGGCAGTGCGTAAATGCATTTCCGTAGAGGCATCTGCGAAAGGTGTCCAGTGCGGCTTCATCAAAAAAGTTTATAACTTTCTGTGTTTGTAGTTAATGTGGATGTAAAATTGTGGATTTAACGATCTGAACGTAAAAACTGTTTCACTAACCAGAAAGGTAATCTATAATTTCTCTGGCTATATTTTATTACCATTGGAACGAATTTTATTTTCAAGTTGACATTAACCTACATAACCTTTGTCGACATCTAACTTCAACCTGTAAATTTGAAATTAAAAGTAATATTGGATAGTTTGTAACTTTAATATATTTTTATTTTTCCCTCCAGAAATTGCAATGTGGATTAAGCTTTATGCATTCCGAGCTGTTGTTACTTGCCGTTCCGTTGTATGTGGCCGTAGAATAAGTCACAAAACAGAGGTCACATAATGTTACATTCTTGTAGTTTTAAATTGTTAAAAAATTACCCATTGTATCCTTAATTTTTAGATATATTTACTATATAAATTATCTAATTTGTGAACAATAACTATAGAAAAGGCATTTATGATAATCAAACTGAGTCACGTACCTGAGCGAAAAAATTGAAACCGAACACTTTAACAATAAACGTCCGCGTTAGCCACTAATTGAATCGATGAAAACGAAATGTATCAGTATTGTACGTCATGTTGTGTTGCCACTTCGAGCAGCAGAATTCCAAAATTAAATGATTTATTACAAAAAAGAGCGGTCACAAACTGGAATATTTCAGGTAGTTAAAACTTTCGATTTTAATGTATGTTTACTTTGAATAATAAATGTGTAAAAAATATATTATAGATGTATTTATTATTTCTGATGTAGACCATTTAACAATCTCGCTATCAACATTTAAGCAAATTTTTAATTATTAAGTACTATATCAGGAGCAAATAAGTTCTATCAAGTTTATTACATATCAGAGAGTTTTCTTATATGTTATAGTATATTTTCCATAAATGTATGACCGCAACGCAAATTCCAGGTTTTCTGTGATTTCAAAACATGTTGAACATTTTGCCAGATCCAGCAGGTCTCGGTCATGCAAAGTAATAAAATACTATGAGAAAATGGAATCTCTTTCCATATTCTCAAAGATCAACAGGAATCTGTATTCTTCGCCTTCTTCGAAAGATCACATCAATATGCCCTTATATGGACTTGCCAAGAAAATGAGATTGATTATCTTGCTCTATGCAGACGGAATTTTCCCAATAGTTGCGGCCTCTGATGAAACAAATGTGAATTATTTTAAGTAGGAATAGCGACAAATAGTAGAGTGTGCCACAAGGAAGGAATGTACCCAAACATGTGTAGTGAAATATCTGAACTTCCTCCCGTAGTGTATATGCTATTTTTAGGGTACCGAGCCTTAAAAGGAAAAAAACGGGACCCTTCTAGGACCACTTTGTTGTCCGTTTGTGTATACGTCTTTACGTCTGTTTTATTTATATAATCAACTATTTAGCGATAATAATTGAATCGTGGCAGTACCTCCCATCACTAACATTAGTCTATGACATTACGTTAGACGCATAACGGTTTGCATTTTTGATGACATTTGTCGACTAGAACATTCTGATTGGTTTTAATATAATTTGCTTCAGTAGTTAATGATTTAGTATATTACGAATGTAACTGGAAATACTAAGGCATAACATGTAATCGCCACAAATTGCAAACGTGAAACGAGACGTCACTGAAACTGTCACCCGTACCATGCTTCAGCGCACGGGGTGTAAGTACAACTTCTTCACGTACAAAGAAATGGGAACTCTTTATTTAATTTATGCTATAAATATTCGAAACAACGACCCAATAGTCACACCCTAAGTCGATCAAATCGATGTTAAATATTTGCAACCAAGGTTGGTTGCAAATATTTAACAGGGACATTAAACAGACACACCCTGACTCTATAAATATGAATATGTATAGTTTAATAACATTACTTTTGTGGTTATTATATTGTCCACGGGAATATTGGGCTATATTATAAGTGTAGTGTTTGTTTCCTTTGATAAAAAAATCGTTTCTTACTATTAATGGAGACCTTTGCTCAACAATGGGTAACATATAGGGATTAATATGATAACAATAATAACTGTTAATAATGTTACAAGTGTCATACTACTACAAGGATCCCGAATTTCTACAAAAAAAAATCTTTTTTGTTAAGCTTTGTTAATAATAAGCTACAGCGCTTTTATTTTGAGCCCAGCAAGGCAAACTAAGGTATATGAAGAAATCGAATTTATGAAGTAGCCGAATCATTTTCTCTCTAGAAGAAAAAAACAGTTTGTGCATGGCGCTGTGGAGTTGTCAAGATGCTTTGGATATATGTACAGAAACATATCTTTCAAATTCGAAACAATTATCTCATCGCTTTTTTCGAAACTCGCCGGCTCCCAAAAAGAAAATAGAACAAATATTCTTCTCGTGCAAAACGTTATTTTGTGTTTCATTTAACTGATTTTAAAACCTAAAACAGTATCGACTTACGATAGTACAGTCGGTCACGAAAATATCGGCGCGCTTACCTTATCTGTCGGTCAAATTTGGAGACCCCAAAAGAGTGCCACGGCCCACACCACATTGTCGTTAACATGAGCCACTTGTACCCGGTCGCTCTTCGCTATATTAACCAAGGATTCGCTATGTTATGTCGGAACGCAGAAGGACATGAGGTAAGAGGCCGACCAACACTGCCTTCCGTGGCATAAGGGACTTTCGTGCCATCCGAGAGTGAAAGAGTATTTTGAAAACTGTTGTATTTTACACACATATACGGAATATCCCCCGGTGACAATAACAATCGCCATCAGTGAGGTGACCAAACATTTAAAGCACCAGGACAGCTCAGTGGCTTGTCAGTCCCGAACAACTACAAGGAAAGGAGAAGTTGTTTCGCAGTCCGTACCATAGAAATACCTGACAACAACGTGACAATACAATGAGATATAATACGTAATATTAGTTACATAGTCTATGTAACTAATATTATGTAGCTGAACAGTATGTTTCTTCGAACGCCCCAATCTCGGGAATTCGATTTAAAAATATTTCAATGTTAGATACTTATCGTGGAATGCTATATAGGCTGTACCAGCCCACTCAAAAAGTATTATCCGAAAGAAGGTTTTATGTATGAAATTATATTATATATAAAAAAAATTATTATATGAGTAAAAAAGATATGTTCCAATTTTGAAATTTCCCTCCACTTTTTTAAGACCTAAATAGGCCGCTTTTATAAATATAATAGCGTGTATTACTGAAAAATGAATCTACACCATGAATGTATTCACACTATGATTCCATATGTTCCGTTTTATGTGTTTTGAAAACGGGTGAACCACAAGGTAGAAAAATATTATTGGATTAATGTCCTTCCATGGCAATAGTGTATTATTACTGTTATAACAAATTCCAAGTTCCAATTCCAACAGTTGTTACGAAAAGAAACAACTTAACAATGAAAAGTTTAATTGAAGACATTACGTATCAGGAGGTTCAGCACATCATTTCAGGATCGGGAGAGTGCATGAGATTTTACAAGAACATTTTCGCGTGAGGAGGATAGATTCACTCTGGGTCTACTAGGCGAGGCACAGAAACAGGCCCGGATGGAATGGTGTCGTGACATGATATATAAATTTGATGCAGACTAGTCTCGTTGTATTTACTGAATCATTACAGGTGGGTCCTGGTTTATTAATACTATCCGGAAAAGAAGCGGCAATGGGCTGTT
>JAFELO010000233.1:144779-169506 GCA_017140195.1 Eumaeus atala | reverse complement strand
GATCTGCAGAGCGGTCCCCTGTGGGGGTCCCTTGCGGCCGGGACCGCGAAAGAGAAGGGCTTCGGTCTTGTCTAATCTGACCCGAAGCCCTAACCTCTCTATGCTGCTGATCACGAGGTCAACGCCCACCTCGGCCAGCCGCGCCGCCTCCTTGTAGTCTCGTCCCCGGGCATAGACGCGGGTGTCGTCCGCGTAGCAGATGACACCCATCCCGGGGAGGAGACGGCCTCGCAGGACCCAGTCGTAGCCGACGTCCCACAGGATGGCTCCAAGTACTGAACCCTGTGGGACGCCACGCCCGACTCGTCGCCACTCCACGGACCCCGACCGGTTCTCGAGAGCCACTCTGCGATCGGAGAGATACGCCTCCAACAGCCTCACGAGATAGGAAAGAAGATCAGTACCTCCCGTATCCTATAAGAAGAGGGGACTTAAGAGCAGGAGGAGGTGCCGCTCTTTGTACCCCTCTTATAAGGAGAGGGGACAAAAGAGCAAGAAGTGGCGGCACATTTGCGCACGGGGCAAGGGGCGAGGATGGGAACCTCACCCCATTGCACTGTCACAGAGTCGGTGGGGTTGTCCTGTGGTGCGGGACAGCCCCATCTGTGGAGGTGGCGTCGGTCTCTTCGGGGGCTGACTTGCCGTCGAGGTGCCCTGATGATTTGTTGTTCCGGGGCACCTCATTAAAGACGGCACTGGTGGCACTCGCGGTGGTTTTTGTGGGTATTCGGCACTATATAATGTGCCGCGAGCCCCACACACCACTGGTCCCTACCCAGGGCCAGTGAAGGCGCGTAAATGCGTTTCCCCGCGTCAACAAAAAAAAAAGGCTCTTTTAGACGCATAAAACTTTTTATTGAGACTGGTGGATAGTACTTTGAAAAGATTTTCTATTAAATGTAGAAACATATTTATCTATAGAAAATTGTTTTTATTTTCGCAAAACTTTCTTAGTGTCCCTCGTATAGTATATGCTTTACTGCTATATTCTGCTTACACAGACTTTAAAAATAATGACTCACTGCCCAAATTCAAACAATATGATTAAATCCTTGCGAGGACCACTCTGTGAACGTATATTACCCTGATATTTTGAAATGTGGCGTCAAATATCAATTAGTTATGTTCCTGATTCGAGAACTATTATATATAGTAATGTGAGTTACGACGTGTTAGTTCGTTACTTAGTCGGACGTTGTGTCATGTTGGTTGACGACGAATAAACAATCGTCGTCACATTCCATCATCTGGAACTGTCGAGCATGGAGCGCACACGTCGTAGTTTTTTTTATTACTTATGGAATTTTAAGATTTTAATGCCTCAAAATTGATGAATATAAAAGTTAAAACATTACATTATTTAAGGAAGCATTTATTTTTGTAATAAGTTTGGAAAATTTAGAAATATTCTTTTGTCATTTATTATGTTCTTGTAAAAGAACATACATATGGCTTTTATCCATTGTTTACCTAAATTTTTATGTTCTTTGAGGTGAACATTGAGCAGTGGTGACTTTAGTTTATATTCCAGGTCTGCGGACAGAAGGGTTCTGAAGTTAAATATTTTGTACCATAGACGAAGATACTGATTATTCGCCATTTGATGCCCAAATTCCTCCCAGTGTAGCATTTCGCTGAAGCTGTTGTCACACCGGAAGTACTCGTGATGAAAAATTGTCCATCTGACACCGAACAAACTGAGCCTGAATGTGAGCACTCTTATGTCTTGTGCTCCACCTCTTCATTATTAATTAAGACTTGAGTTTGGAAGAAATTATAGTTGACCATTTGTCTACTATCTAATACAAAAAAATACGTTTAAAGATTATATTTTTAACGACTGGATTTCTTGATTTCATTAAGAACTTATTAACTACGAGTGTGGATTTAAAAGTATTCGGCCTAACCAAGAAAATAAACACATACTAAATCCGTTATTATTTTTCTGCGTAATCACCATCAAGTTCGATGCACTCTTGCCATTTCCCATTTAAAGCATTTAGACCACTGGAAAAAAGTGGTTTTTCCTTAGAGTCAAAATATTTTTACCCCGTGGTTTGTCGAAAATATTTGACCTCTTAAGTGCTTTTTTGGGTTAAGGAACAGAAACAAGTCTAACGGTGCCAGATCATGTGAATAAATCATTTATATCGCGGGTGCGGTAATCGTTTATAGCCACAATTGTGGATTTCAGCCATTGATTGTACAGAAGTGTGAACACGGGCGTTATCTTAATGAAACAGGAACTTCCTTCTGAGCATTCCTCGATGTATTTCTTTTGTTACCTCGCGTAAACGGCGTTAGCAAGACACAGTAGTAATCAGAGTTTTTAGTCTGACCCCTTTCAAAATAATCAATCATAATCACACCCGTCGAGTCCTAGAATACTGAAGCCATTATCTTGTTTGCCGACAAAATCGCCTTAGCCTTTTTACGGGGTGGTGAATCAGGTCTTCTCCACTGTTTCGATTGTTTTGTTTCTGGCGTACAGTTTTGAACCCATATTTCGTACATTGTAACAATACGTCGGGAGGATTCATTTCATGTGCAACATTTCCTGCAAGCTCTCCAACGATGTAGCCAACATAACGTAACATAATGTTAGAGGTACCCGCCGTTAATACTTATGACGCGTTCTGCCCAGTTTTAAGTCTTAAAGACATCCTCCAAAGCATTAGTGTACAGTTTAGGGGAAATAATATCTCCCTATCGCACTCCTCGATGCAATTGGATTGGCCTTGTTTGGTCCCCCGGAACGGACATAAAAGCAGCGTCATGCAATGCTCCCAGTACTTCGACGTAGCGCTAACCGACCTGACAACGCTGGAAAGCTGGAACAGCCCAGGTTTCGACAGAATGAAAAGCTTTTTCATAGTCCACAAAGGCAAGGCACAGCGGCTGATTGTACTCATGTGTCTTCTGTACAACTTGCCTTATGGTGAAAATGTGGTGCCTGCACCGGTGGCTGGAATTCGTCAAGCTTTGTGTTGATACATTCGTCAAGATTCTTGAGAATAACTTGTGAATATGGCCAAAGTCAAATTAGTCTGTAACATTCAAGATGTGATTTGTCACCCCTCTTAATAAGCAAAATAATGTCACTTCCAAGTCATGCCTTGGGAGGTACGCGCTGCTGAAGGACAAAATAAAAATCTTTTTAGCTCTCTTCATACAGGTTCTCCTCCTCCTGCTCTAAGAAGCTCGACTGTAATTCCGTCCTTCCCCGGAGCCTTTCCCCCTTCAAGAGTCAGGTTAATCTCACACTAGCTCAAGACAATTCATCAAGACACTTGAGAACAACTTGTAAACTTCTATATATTTGAAAAGTGGCATTTTTTATTACAATCAAATTGTTATTAGAACTACATTATGTAGTTGAATACATTGATTTACAAAAATACCATGATACACAGTCAACGACTCAAAACCCTCCTTATGCACGGTGTTTACATGTCCAATTATGCACTTTGTAGAAGTAACTTAAAATCATGCATGTAAAGTTGACATTACAAAAATATATATTTATTTTATGCACTTCTTTCAAATATAATCCGCTTTGTAAGAAGGCTTAATATTATGCGCTTATGAATGATTTTGGAAAAAAATATGTTGATGTTATTGTATACCAACACTTTAAAGCAACAGTTGATTATGAGATTTACATCCTGTATTTTTGTACATCGATTCCAGAATAACTGTACTGGTAATGTTATTCCGGATTAACATTACTGGTAATGTTACTACATAATTTATGTAGTTATTTTTAATTGCAAATAAAAATAATAATAATTTAATTGCATTATTTTTTCTATATGTCATTTAGCATGTTAAACTATTTAATAACTAAAATAAAACGAAAATGATATTAATTTAATTTTGTCCAAATTTAGATAGCCCAAAATGTCTATACAGATTTTTGTTTTGGTTCACTGAATTGTCAGCTACCCTTGCATTTATTCACAACAGGTGCCTCTATTTGTCAGGTTATAAATTAAATACAACTTTTCTTCACACTAGTTCTCTAATGGTGAGGTGAACCTTACATAATATTTGTCTTACTTCCTCCGTGTCAATTAATATTTTCACACAAACCACAACACACAGTACCCCATCAATCTGATCATGGCATATGTCACTTCAATGTTACAAGTGTAGTTGGCAAGTGTTATGGCACAAATTTTGTGTAACTACCTCATCAATTCTACTTTCATTCCCTTTGACACACTTAACATACAACAACTTTGGAATGTAAAAAATTATCAGGCAGGGCATGACGCCTGTCATGTTGCATTGTTTAATTTGCATTGCACTTTAACTGCCAAGGTCACCTTGGCTTGTAAAAGTGTACCCTGTACATTCACTCTGTACCCTGTACATATACTTCTATTGAAACCTGAGGTACACCTTCCATCCCTGCTAAAAACACAACCAATATACACATTAAACCAATATTATGTTTAGCATTTTTATTTTATATTGTTTGTTACAAGTTCTTGTTAAGTTCATGCATGTCCTTCTCTTTCAGCAATATATTTTTCTTAAATGGTTGCCTGGAAGAAATCGCTTTAGAGTGATAAGGCCACCCCTTGTAACTTTTATTTTCATTTATTTTGGACTGTTTTTAATGTGTAACTTTAGTGTGCAATAAAGATATGTTTATTATTATTATTTATAATATATATCATTCTTGTATTTGAGTACTTTCGTCTTTTTTTTATTCTGAAAAGAATTTTTTTAAAGTCATCTACTACATCATCAATCCACTCTTATTACTTCTAAACACTTGAACACATTATTACTTCTCTTTCAAATGTTAAATATTTAGTTTATAAATGTAATTTTCTTTACATTAATTTGTTGTGGAATATGTCCCACAATAATTTTTCATAATTGTGATTAGTGTTTGTTGATCAAATGGAGTGGATTCCACAAGTAATGCATCATCCGCATTGAGCATGCAGTTCACCACTAGATCACCCAAGAACATTCCAACATTCAACTAGCCCAATTTCTGGTGAAATTTATCCTGTATAAAATTAGGTGAGAGGACACCACACACAACAGCAAGAGGTTGTGCCATGCTGCATACAAGCAGAATTGAATTTTTGGCATGACCAGGGAGGTTCCTCTTACTCATACAAAACCAGCGTAAAGTGACAGTGATGGTGTAAAGTTTTGTGTGGTTTGTGAGTAGCTGCTGGCCCGTTGAGGGAAAGGAGGGAAAAGCATCAACATGATAATTACGTGGATGCTCATGGGCATCGGTAATCGTAAAAAGGTTTTGATTGCCAGTTTACACCTGTACTATAAAAAAAATGCTTCTGCAATCCCGATATGCAATACATATATGGATTGCAAAGCATGTAGTAGAGCAAGGCTTGCACCTATCACATAATTGAATAATGTTATTACGAAAATTAATACATAAAATAAATAATTGTATACTCAGACAGCAGCAGTTTTTAGAAATATTTGAATAATGAATGCTTGAATTATTATTTTTTCATACGAACTATTAATTTGAAGAAAAAATGGTTAAGCAGCGTGGATGGCTTGTAACAATTACAAGCAATATTATAAAATAATAAAAAAATAGGGTTTATAGGAAGCCCACAGCCAGGATTTCTCTTTAGGTGTGTTTATATAAATTGAAAACTCAACAGTCATTACTTAACTTCTAATTTCGTTTTTTAAATTACTAACTAAATTTTAATCTCGGTAGGGATTTGAGTCCTTTAAACCAGGTGAGGTCATAGGAACATGTCTATGGCCTTAGTTTATATGTAAAAACATTATGTATAGTAACATGTATTCACATTAAGGATGAGAGGAAATAATCATAATGTTGCTCTAGCCATTTTTTCCACAATCTCTATAGAGAGTAGCCAACTGAGGACGACAAAAAATTGTGCAGGCACAAGAGCACTCCCTGATCCCTCATTCTCTTCTTCCGATGGGATGGCAATCTGACATGACCGGAGAGAGAACAAGTGCGGGACCAACAGCTTATTATGCTCTCTAGGGCACAGGGATGTAACACCCTAAACTTCCCGACTTCAGACTGTTATTAGAAATTGATAAAACCCAATAACACTTGGAACCCGGGAGCTGTAGTGAACATGCTTACCACTAGAGCATGTTGCGACTGATGAATGGAAATGAAAAAAGGACGGTGGAAATGAGGTAAAACATATAGCAAATCTCTTTGCTCATGCTCTAGTGGTAAGCATAAAAAAGGACGGTAGAAATGAGGTAAAACATATAGCAAAGAGATTTGCTATGTTTTACCTCATTTCTACTGTCCTTTTTTCATTTCCATTCATCAGTCGCCCATGCTCTAGTGGTAAAAGAGTCATTTTTATATTCTATATAGATGGATTTAGCAACTTTTTCATTGATACTTAAGTGTATTCATCTGCTATAGCTGATTTGATGTTGTTATATTTGGTATTATTTTGTTATACATGGATAGTCTTTTGATCGGTACATGTTATATTATAATTAATAGTAATACTCATTGATTAAATACACTTCTTAGAATTGGCTTATTACTCATTATAATTACTTTTATTTCTAATCTATTAATAAATTTAGACATATAGTTTTGCTAGGCAAGAGTAAACTGTGTTCTACAACTTACTCTTTGTGCTAATTTATTATAGATCATTATCTTAGTGTAAAATAATGATCAATGGTGAAGTGACATTACAACAACAACAACAAGACATCCTCATACCATCTTTCTTATTGGGTAAGCAGAGAAACTGGAGTGCCATGCATCACAAGTTTTACATATTGCCCTATTATGATGGCATATCTTAATCAGTGCTGCTTTTCTTAATGCAAGGTTTATTATCAATGTTCATATGTTTTTACATTTTTTGCTCATCAAGATGCAAAAATTACATACTACACCAATGATATTAATGTTCATACTAATGTAGAAAATTTTAATTTGAATCTGTCTATTTACTAGTACTACTCCTGGACCTGATCGAAAATGTAAAAATGGCAACAATTGAGAAATATTCTACCCACTTGAATAACAGTGCATAAAGTCAATTTCAGTTTCATAGCTTTAACCTACAGTAAAAGGACAACTTAAGATACCAATCTGTATAAATTTTCATACTACTTAACAACTATTTAACAAAACATGAGATAATGTTATTGTCGCCAAAATCTATTTATATTTCATACATAAAATTATAAGATTCTTCGCTGTTGTTATATCGTGTTTAACTATCAATTTTGAGACAAATAATACTGTTATTGTACTTTCGAGTGTTGAGAAAATAAGAAGCATCTATTTGTGGTCCATATATTAATTATACAAGAACATGTTTGAAATAAGGTTACGCGCTTCAAAGTATTATTAATATAGAATATTTAAATCTATTTGATATAAAAAATTAAATAGTTTATTCTTAAAAGATTAGCAACATCTCCTTTGGAGGTTATGTTTACAAGCCAATTGATAATACATATTTTATTATGAAAACCGGTCAACTATTTTGTTTTGCAAATAATATAATAATGGTTAAGTAAAAAAATAAATACGAAATATTTTATTCATGTAAAATCTCTAGATATCACAGTGATTTGACATCTAACGTCGTCAACAAGTCTTGGACTCACTGAGTACTGACTTCACTACGCTTAAAATTTACTGACCAACTTTAATACATACCAATTATCCATTAAAGTAACAAACACTATTTGCATCACATACACTTACACTATAACTTAATGCGTTTGATTCCCAAATAACACAAAACATTTGACGTGAACACGTTCAGCACATATTATTATCACCATTAGTTATCATTTGATTTGTGATACCTTTTCTCACACACACTTATTCAACACTTTGCATAGTCCTAATATTCATTTATTATTTATCTACAAAGTACATATATTTTTATTTAGAAACTCCAAATAGTAAACAATCTTACAGTGACACAATACGACCATAGATCTACGGCGTTTAGACGGGTACCACAAATAACGGAATAACATTTCAATTTACGCCGATGCGATATTTTCAGGCCAAGTATAATTTCATATTAAAATTGTTTAAAATAATATATAAATACGTGAATAAAAGAGAGTATTATTAGCAATGAATTTGATTCTCTCCAAATAGTATATGACACGTAGGGGGGGGGTCTGAAGGGCAAAGCATCTGCGTAACAACGCGTCAGTAGTCATAAAAAAGGCTCTGACTACTCGTTTGCCCTCTTATGCTTTAAAATAAATACTAAATTAATTCCTTAAAGTGTTGCACAGGTTGCGAATTTTAAGTGAACTTTATTATAATCTTTCGATATTTTATATTTATCAATACCATTTTATTGACATGTTATTATTTAGTAGTACTACTTTTATTTTATGATTTCGGTGTCTCTTATTTAAGTCAATGGGTTATTATAACAATAGATTGTAAATAAATAGCTTTATCATGCAAAATTTAGTGTATCCATAAAATTTTAATCCATTTTATGTACATATTTATTGTAATAAATCAAAAACATTCGTAAAAAAATTAAACCTGTCAAGGCCACTAATCTAAAGTATCAACGACACAAACAAAACTGCTACCGCCATCTGGTAGCATTCTATTGTAAGTAATACGGATGCTTACTATGTTTCGATATTCATATAGTCAAGATATTTCTATGCTATTCTATTCTATATGTTGGGATAACTATGCTATCAATATACTGTTTACCTTGATAAACAGCTAGAGAATATTTACCTAGGTACCTACGTAAATCAAGTGTAGAAAAATGAGTCAGTATTTTTATCATCATCGTCATAGGCCATTTTCCATAATATACAGCGGTGCATAAGGCTGATTTTACGTATAAATGTGACTTGATGATATCTTGTGGTGCTATGTATAAATTTATCAAAGGTCGTCATTAAAGTTATCACCATCATGATCATCAACATCCATTTACGGTATAATGCTTCGATATAAGTACTTCTTTTTGTTTACACGCCTTAATAGTGAAAAGTAATCTTAACCACAATTGGATAAAAGAATGGGGGAGCAGGAACAAAGGAACATGTTAAATAAAAACATATATTGGGGATTGAGTACGTTTATTGTTCATTTTTATAAATTATTGTGTTTAATAAGAATAAAGACCTGTTTCCGATATTACTTTTTTTTCATCATCATCAGCGCCTATTGGTCCACTGCAGGACATAGGCCTCTTTCAATGAACGCCAAGACGAGCGATCTGCTACTCGCATCCATCTCGGACCGGCGTTATATTACATTTACCTACTATTAATCGGTCTAACAGCTATTCGATACTTAATTCTTAACTACCACATTTCCAATTAATTACTTATAACCGGTATCTGAGAAACCGAAATGAAATCATGCCTTAGCCACAGGCGTTTGTGTCAATTGGAACGTAAAACTCAAAATTTTTAAATTTAACCAATAATTTAAGAAACTAAATTGTAGGGCAAGATTCATGCATGATATAAAAGCCGATTATATATCTTGGAATAAAATATAATAATCATCATCATCATTCCTTATCGTTCCACTGCTGGATATAGGCCTCTCTCAATGAACGCCAAGACGACCGACCTCCTGCCACTGCACGTGGTGAACGGTCTACCAATGCTTCGTTTTCCTAAACGTGGCCTCCACTCACTCCACAATATTCGTCGCGTGCTCTGCCTTATGACTTCGTTACGATTTCTGTCCATTGAGCTACAGCAAACTTGCGGACCAGTCCTAAAAAAAAAGAGGTCATGTTTCGGCCCCGTACGTCACCACGGGGAGAACGCATTAGTTTAAGACTTTTGTCTTCAAACTCTGCGGTATAGACGACATGAGAATGTGGTGAAGCTTCCAGAATGCTGCCCAACCCAACTGGATCCTTCTATCGGCTTCCTTCTCGAAGTTATATGTACCTAATTGCAATAATTGCCCGAGGTAGACGTATTCGTCTATGACTTCGAGAATAAGGCTGATAGCTACGCGTCACCAGAAAAACTCTTCCTAAAAGTTCATATATCTCTGCGATCAGCGCTGACGGTGCGCGTGCCGTCGGTGTGAGACTAAAATCAGCCTAACACCATCGAGGTTAACCGGCCTAGGGAAAACGTGTTCGTTGAACATGACCTTTATCTTGTCCAAGTTCAATACGTCGGGAGGATTCATTTAGGCTGTGCAACATTTCCTGCAACATGTCCTTCGTTGGAGACAATGATGCGGCCAACACAACGATATCGTCGGCGAAACGAAGATGTGAGGGGTACTCGCCGTGAATATTTATGCCGCATTCTGTCCAGTTTAGTGTTAAAGACGTCCTCCAAACCATTAGTGAACAGTTTCGAGGAAATAACATCCCCCTGTTACACTCCTCGATGCAATTGGATTGGCCTTGTTTGACTTCCCGGAATCAGAACGGACATAAAAGCAGCGTCATACAATGCTCTCAGTACTTCGACGTATCGGCAATCGACCCGACATCGCTGAAGCTGAGAAGCTTTGCAATCGGTTTTACAGCAGCTTTGCTACTCAACAAATTCTTTTCGGTTTCTGTACCAAATAGATGGCACTGGACTTTCAGTAAAATGTTTTGCAGGGCAATTTAGGATCACCGAATTTTTCAGATTATATTGTTTTTCATATGCCGTGGAGGCGAACTGAATAAAAATATAACTATTTGTTTTTTCTCAAATTATATTTCGGGCATTTCATAGATAGTGGGAAGGGGATTCCTATATAGTTTACATTTTTAAGTTTAGTAAGAGCTATTACCATTCTGTATTGCAGATTGGGGCCGGCACAACAGAGGTAACCTATCCCTCGCATGGTACAGGCGCAGTGTCAGCGTCGCCATCAAGTTTATTGCAGTATGTGAATAGCTGGTGGCCCATTGGAGGTGAGGAGGCAAGGAGGACAACGCATTTGAATAATGATTATACGGATGTTTATGAGCGTCAGTAGTTACCGAAGGGCTCACCCTCTGGTTTGTACCCCTGTAATATAAAAAATAAGGAATAATAGGCCTGATACGCGACCCATGTCGAAAGAGAATTTAGTTATTTTTTCATTCATTTCTCTCATGTGAAATTAGATAGACAAAGATTGTGTAGATAGGTAACATCATAAAAAATATCCGATTCTGCTTCTCCCCAAATTTCTTGATTGTAGGTCAACGTGAGAAACTTACATTAAAAAATAGCATACCTTAACCGCCTTATTATTTGACATATGTTATGTACTGACCAGTTTCTCAGAAAAAAAAGTCTTAGGCGGACAGGGTATAGAAACCGACAAGAAAGCAAGCTACTCATTAAAGATTCCGTCTGCTTCTTTTGCGGTAAAAAGTACTATAAATAAAAAAAAAATTAAGTTACTTTATATTTTTTGAGGCTGGTGCCAGTTACAATTTTAGTTTAGGTGCCAGCCAGGAGCTTAAAAACCCCCCTATTACAGTTTTCCTGAGCACCGACAGATTTTTTCTGTTAGGTATTTCAAGACAGTTGTTTGGGCACCCCTTTGTGGATGTAGTCTCCGTTAGCAGTGAGCACATATCTGCCAAGAACCTATTTTTGATATACATACTTGCATAATAATGTGGCTATTACGAACACTATTCGTCTTCGTAGTTATATTGTGACCTTAAGGCTGATTTTAGTCCCACGCCGACGGCACGCACACAGTCAGCGCTGATGGCAGAGATATGAACTTTTAGGCTGATTTTAGTCTCACGCCAACGGCACGCGCACCGTCAGCGCTGATGGCCGAGATATATGAACTTTTAGGAAGCGATTTTTGCTTATCAAAATAAAAAAGCTACGCGTCATCAAAAAACGCTTCCTAAAAGTTCATATATCTCGCCCATCAGCGCTGACGGTGCGCGTGACGTCGGCGTGAGACTAAAATCAGCCTTAGGAAGCGTCTTATGGTTACCAGCGCGCACGTGCGCGCCGATAGCTACGCGTCACCAAAAAACCGCTTCCTAAAAGTTCATATATCTCGGCCATCAGCGCTGACGGTGCGCGTGCCGTCGGCGTGGGACTAAAATCAGGTTAGTAACTTAAGTACATAATCCTTTGAGTATGCTTCATCAGGCGTTGCATAATGGAGGATGAGGTAATAATCATGGGGAAGAGGATTTGAATGAGAAAAATATTTTTTTTCTGTGATACAAGTGTTCGTTTACATGAATTAGTAAATTATTAATAAAACAATGTGGACTCATAAAAAAGTAAATAACTTGCTTTTTTATAACTAAGTAAATAACTAGCTTGCACAAAATTTATTGGTTGCCAGGGGAGCTTTACCTGGATTAACTGGATATTTCGTGCGATGTCCAGTGGCGAAAAATATCAGTTGATTCAGTGTCGCCGCACACGGACCACAAGCGATAGCCATAAAAGCCGTATGTAGAAGCTAGAATGTAAAACTGCCACAAGTTTCTAATAGTACTTTTTATAGAGAAATAAGCAGCTTCATCAAGACAGCTACTTTCTCATAGGATGTTTTGATGTGATTTCACCACTTTTTGCAATGACGTGTTTCTTTGCTTCATTGGTTCCTTAGAAGACAATGAAGAAAAGTAAAGAAATGTCCAAAGGGGCTCACCACGTTGAATAACTAATCATATCCCATTCGCACATCTACCATGGTTCAGCCCAACCCTTAGGGTTCTTCATCAGGTACAACAGACTTTCAACTTTTTATTTTCAAAGGCAAGAGCTAGCCACGTTTAAAAATTGTCGTTAAATTAACCGGCCTATTACAGTTTCATGTCAAGATCTTTAGGTACTCCCAGATCTTCCATGATCCTAGTCGATTGATTTCCCTTAGTTTTGTATGTGCACTAAACAAGATACAATTACACTAAGCGTGAACTCTGTACACCTTTGTCACTTTTTATCAGCGCGCACGTGCGCGCTGATAACAAGAAACGCTTCCTAGAAGTTCACATATCTCGGCCATCAATGCTGACGGTGCGCGTGCCTTCGGCGTGACACTAAAATCAGCCATACATCTCGGCAATAAGTGCCGACGGTGCGCGTGCCGTCAGCGCGAGACTAAAATCAGCCTAACATTGGATCAGTAGGGATCAACACAACCAGGGCTTACCTAGACGATCATACATGCAACACTACTACTGTACGTACCAAGACTAATAAGAATTACGGCGACAGCCGTGACCCGTAGTTTCTCTATGATGCAAATATGCAAAACCTTTGTCAAAAAAAAACTTACTTTTACATACTTTCATCCTACAGAAAAACGGGCAGTGTCACTGGACACCTTAGGATTGATGTAGAGCCGCAATGCAAGTGTTAACCGACGGCTCATCGTGCCTCTGCAGTCGTACTACGAATAAATTACCTACGCGCACATAAGCTACGGAGAAAAAAAAATATTCGCAGGTACTTTCTAGTAATTACGTAATGCCTTTTAGACCGATCTTATGCATACCGCGTTTGTGGCGAATTTCCGGGCCAGTTGACCGCAGTAACTGGCGACCAGCGAGACTAGTCAGATAAGCGTTCAACTACTTTATACATACCTTAGTCGCATGAACGCTTTAAAAATATAGTTGAACGCCATCAAAGCCCAAGTACACACAGCATAGCTCAAATTAAACAGATGGCTCGGTCAGACTCGTACATTTCAAATTCGCAATATTACTTCACACATCACGGCTTAGTATATGCAGGAAGTAATCAATGACCGTACCAAATTAAACTTTTTCCAGTCTCCCATGAAGAATCTTCAGTTACACCATTACCGAACCTCGTACAAACAAAAAACCACACCCCTCCCCCCCAATAAATTTACCAACATACCTCATTGTAAACCCAAGTAATGAATTCTTTAGATACATCACGTAGGTTTAACAATTACGAAGTCTCCTAGGATATTCACATTGGTTACCAAAACCTTAAGCTGGATTGAATAGTGTCAAATGTCATCTATTGAATCAGGCTTCAGTTACAATCAACAATTTATACCAGCAGTTTTTCCCATTTCAGTTTAACCATGATGCAGTGTCGACCTTTACCGATACCACCATAGTTACTCGAACAAAACAATACATAAATACCTTACACAAAACCATAAAACTTTACTCATTAGTGCAATGTCTTAGGCGAGAACCTGGAACATTACAATGTATTACAAACCAAAAATAAAAATAAGGCACTAGACTACTTCTTAACGCTAACCTTACAAATTTCATTTTAAAGTCTAAAACCCCCATGATCATAGACTGAGTTTTTTATAAAAGGTAAATAAAGTACTGAAAAATTATATGATCACGAAGGTTATTATCCCGGTGACGGTAGCTTGTATCATATCTTCATGAAATGATAAAAGCTGACCAGCAATTAAATTGTAAACCTACCTTGTGCATCACCTACTGCTCCACCTTCCCCACCTCCAGTTATATTACCATCGCCTGCTGTCGAACTATCAAAGCCTGAAAAATATAAAAAATATTACGATATGGCCGAATAACACAATACAAAATTCTTGAGAAACTGTAATTACCAGTCATTTCCATATTCGAATCGTCTTCACCGAAATTCGTTTCATCATTATTCGTGCCATCGTCATCTTCGTCCCACATACTTTCATTAACAAATTCAGGTTCCATTTTCGGTGCTACGGCGTTATTCTCATCTTCATCGGGTATCGTAACAAATTCCTCTTTCGCGGATCCCGACGGCCCAGCTTCTAAAGGATCTACACATTTCCGTTTCGCAGGTCCACTTTGAGATGACGATGAATTATTAGATGCTATTGACGGCCTATTTGGTCTCTTAATTGCTACTGGAGTTGAGGAGGGCTTAGAATCTAAATCAGTCTCTATCTTAGTCATAACAGATTGCCTTTGTTGTGACGACCTTGGGCCTGGCCTCGAGGTCGGCTTTGGTTTGGATGGCGTGGAACTTTCTTCATTTGAATTACCGGTTAAACCTTTCACTTGAAGTTGTTCCGCGGTACTAATAAATGACGCTAACTCTTCTTGCTTAACATTAACTTCACCTTGATACATAAACTGTAATAAGTCTCTTAGCGCTGAATGACTAACATCTTTTAAAAATACTGAAACAAGATGAAATAATTAGAACATGCACATGATTGAAAATAAATTACGGAAAACGCTTGAAACAATATTTACCTATGGGATGCTGAGTGGGGTTCATTTTGAACATTTCTTGAAAATAGGGAGAACATACTGATAAAACTAATTTGTGTGCTTGTAATAATCTGCCTTCGGCAGCCAAAGTTACATCTACTAAATCACCGCGAGACAGCAGGCCGTGAAAGCCTGCGGACATATTCGCATGGAAATTGTTCCAACATAGCGAAAATTGTTCGTCCGACGCCATAGTGGCGGCGTTCGGAAAGCAAACCTGTAAAAAAAGTTTCAAATGAGAAAAAGCAAGAAAAACATTTATATATTAACTTAGCCTAAGAATCAAACATTTACCTATCCTAAAACTTTGTACTTTACGATTCCGATATTAGAAACATTTGAAAAATAAAATATAATGTTTCTAATGAAGCACTGTTCACTCTTTCATCCCACGTCCTCCCCGTTTGAGCGCTGTTGAGTTTCTGATGACGCAAACGCGACGTATTGTGTGTCGTCACAGTGTGGTAAGGGAGTACAAGATTTGCACGAAAATTAAAAAGAATATTATTTTCGAATACAATTAAATTTATATGTTTGTGTTCATTTATTATATTAAAATATATAATTACACATAATACTGTGTATAATAATCTATAAAATACGATTTATGTTCTGATAAAATAGTATTGATCGGTACGAGAATGGATTTCACGACGTAATCTGCACACTAATGTCATGGTACCAAGTTTAAAGAAGGAGAAGCATGTTTGGATAATTTCGTTTAAACCGCAATGCTTTAGCTGGACCAGGATGGGCCGTTCACCAACAGCATTGGAGATGATTGTTAATGCGTAGATGCAATACATAATTGGATTGATTATGCAAGCTTCTTATACTCTAGCTGTTAGCAAGTGTAATACAGATGTGTCTAAAGAACATTGGGTTCAAAACCAGGCCCGTTGTATGATTGGTTGTTTTATTAACCCTTAACTATGGTAAATTTATTGCTTAATAAGGTACATGTCTTATGTCACGCTACTTTCAGAGAACAATCTTATCATAAAATTGCATTGAATATTTTAAAATTGTGTTGATTGTAGGTTTCAGGCCGAGCAAATAAATAAACATTTATATGTAAGTATATGTAAATATGTATACCTAAGTATTTATCAAGTTTGTGGGTGGATGTAGGACGATGACGTTCATACATTTTTTGTTTGTTAAATATTGTAGTAGAAGTTGAAGAAGGCTTTAAGGAGAAGATATAGTCTCCTGAATATCATTACTATGTCTAACTAAACCTCCTTAAAACAAATAAGGAATAAAACAGAAAATAATTATATATTTTCTCGTCGTATGGACGGCAAACTGATAATTGTGTTGTGTAGGAATACAAAACAAATTCATATGGCACATAGGTGTTTTATGACTGTTTTGTATTCCTACTTCCTACTGTTATGAAAACGAAGGAAAAATGTAATGTATGTATAAACAGATTACGAGAGGTTCTACTTATATATATATATATATATATATATATTTTAGTTGTTGGCGTAGCAACGCACGCCGTGTAACCTAACGTTACGTAACGTTAATCCTAAGTCATTTAGTATATACACCATAGTAGCCCAATCTGACATTGGTTCGGCTATAATACTATTGTAATATCCGACATTGTAGCAATCATACAAATTTAAGGCAACCACTGCCATCTAAACTAGGCTTACGCCTGTATGTTGGATGATTTTTTACATACATTTTGGCATTACATACAACTTCAATTTGTTCCAAGATCATTATAATCTTCTGTTAATTATTGAATGAAACATTTACATGACTTATGGACTGCCTGATTGGATGTGAACATGAAACTAAGGTCACACCACTTTTCTGTTAAGCAAAAGAAATATAACTTGTAATGCGAATATATAAGTACGCACACTTTTATTAGACTGTGCTATAATTACTTTGACCCTGGGTTATTGGAGTCATCAGCGCTCACATTTAAACAAAAATGGGAAGAGAAAACAATCAGCAGTCATATTACATTTGTTCGCTGCCTCCGAAGAGCGTGAACGAAGTGCATTTGGCACGATCACACAAAGAAACAGAAAACTTAAAAGCATTATTGTTGAAACAACCCAATGTTGTATTTCTAATTTTGTACATACATTTAGCCTTATCAAACTAGTGCTCGGTCAAAAGAATATTTATATTGAGGAATTTTTATTTCATGGTATACAAAACAAATATTAAAATAACACATCGACAAAGATTACTCCATATCCAAAAGAGACGGAATGATTCTTAACCATATTGTATTCAATAGTAGCCTTTATTTTTATATAAATATGGTTGTTATTTAATTGCATATATTTGCACAGTTGGGTTACCAGGTAAGTGTCATTTACCCACGCTGTGGAAAATAGTGCACAATTGCACAAAATTAGTTTTTTGTGGCATAGGATTACGTCCCGGTCACACTGTTGTACATAATTAGATTTTATTTGCATTAACATGTGTATACATTTTGGTGTAATGATATTATTATGCGGAACATGTTATGTACTGTTGCTGCTGTGCAAATGAGTTATCACATATAATAATGTCTTTTTAAAAACGCGTCTAATATCTACAATGTTACAGATAAATAAATAATATACTTAATAAAAACCAACAAAGTAATAAATAAAATTACAAGCCAGTGATCAGATCAAAACATTGTAAATTTCATTTTTAAATACTAAATAAATTGTAAAATAACAAAATGTCAAAAAGTAATTAAAATTGTAAAATTCAGTTTAAAATTAACAAAATATAAATCAACGTTAAAGGGTCACCAATTCGATTAAAACATAAAAGAGACACCATTTAGAGTAACAACATTAAAGAGTCCCCAATTAAATAAATATCAGAACATGTCATTTAGATAGTCGTGTGTTGTTATAACATTTTTTAAACTCTATTTCAAACAGGTTTCCATTAAGCGTTTTCAGATTCTTTGGCAATTTATTATAAATCTTGGGACCCATACAAAATATACTTTTAGACATTAATTCTGTCTTACGTGGTTGCACATAAAGTATATCGCAACCACGCCTGTTTCTTTATACATACATGTGGAATAATCGATATTACTTTTTACAAACAATATTACTTCAAGTATATATAGACAAGGAAGCGTTAGAATTCTGTGTTTTTCAAATAAGGGTTTACAGCTACCTGACATTTTAATTCTGAACGTTATCTTTATCCCTAAATTCTCACAGAAAATTATGCCATATTTTACAATAGATTGAACAAATAAAATAATAATATTTTATTTGAGAGTTCAGTACAAGATCCATAAAATAACACTTTGCTCCGTAGGTGTGGCCAGGTGGCTCATAAATGACGTTGGAAGATAAACGTGTTGTGGCTATCCCTGTTGCGATATTTGGGGTTGGACTATGATCAAATAAGTAAATAGGTTATATGTGATCAAAAAGTGATACCATAAAACTAGACTAATTAGTCCACTTGCGCTCAGTCTTGCATCAACTTGCAAGACTTGTAAAAGACAAGGGATCACATATCATTCGTAAGTGTTATCGTTTTGTTGGTATTTATACAATATTTTTCGAAAACAAAATCATATCACTAAATATTTGGTATAAAATATCCAAGAGAAACAAAAAAATATTCTTATTAATGAGTGGGATAAAGATAACATTACACCTACTGTCGAAGAATATGAAATTCGTGTCAACAGAGACGACAATAATTGCTTTGTATTTAACATATTTAATAGATATTTTAACATGTAGAATTACTGAATTTAAAAAAAAAAATATCATTAATTCTACATGTTAACTAATAATTATACAGGATGCGATATTATTTGTTGATAATATTTTGCCGATGCATATTTATCCTTAAGATTGTTTGTCACGGCCTACCTACTTATATACTTTTATCTTCCAGGTTTCCATTAAATGAATTGAAAAGAATTGAATGGGTTAATATTTTCCACAAAGAAATAAAGAAGACTGGATGCCCAATACTCACAGCAGAATATGCTATATTCATTTTAGAAATGAGGATAAATACACATCCAACAAGCGTGCGTGTGAAAGCGTGCAGCACGCTTTTAAAAAAATAGCATTAAAGATTCGCAATGTAATTTGTTATTTTAATAATTAAACATTTATTCTTTAGTAAGCTAAAAATTTTTTAGTTACCTACGGCACTTCTGTAGTTGCTGTTTATAGCCCTATGTACTTTTTGTTCTAGGTCCATGATTATTCCTCACCTCGACGAATGTCAATAAGTCTGAATGACTTCCAAGATGAAGACTATGAAGACTTGGAATCAGTACTTGATACTCCTCGTAAGGCAGCACTTAAATTGCGTGTTCGAAAATTAAGTTTTGATAAAGAAGAACCGGTAAAAGGGAGTAAAATACTAAATAAAAAGAATGTACTACTTAAAAGAAATAGCGGGTATGAATAAAATATTGAAAATATTATAGAGAAAATTATTATATTTCTGACGAAGTATTTAATGATTTGAATTTGAAGCCTTTAAAAGATTTTAAATTATTTAGGTCAACGTATTGGATTCAGTGGAAGATGTATTCCTATAGAGTTTCAATTTTAAGCTGTTCATCTGATACCCCAAATATCAAACAATCTTGTAATAAAAGAATAGTAATAGTGATGATGACGAATTGGATATAACAGATGGACATATAAGTAGTAAAGAGACCATGACTGACAAAACAGCTCAAGATAACGTTGATGTATTTGCCGAGGTTCTTAGTGACCAATATTTTCAGAATTCACAAAACAGATAGTGGGTTATATTTCTGGTTGGATAGCAAGGAAAATGGTATTAGCCTTATTTACATTTGTAACGAAATAATGGTCTCACAAATTAGTTTCGATTAAAGATATGGGAGGCCTTTGTTATTCAACAGAAAATGTATATCTTGTTTCTTTTAAATCTGAAAGTACATTGTAAGCTCATATTAAGGGGAATGGATTATATTTCACAAGAAAAAAGAAGAAATCAATATTCTCAAATCATTTATTATCTCAGACATATTTTTTAAATAAATGATCACGCAATGACTCAACCCCCCACTTTCCACCATTGTCTTCATTTGACACGTGCAATAATAGATAAATATTTGAACGTTCGTTTGCATTCTCAGAATTCTGAGCACAGGAATAAAGGATTATTCCTGATGTAAACAAAAAAATCAAAAGGACAAGAGAGAAAGAAAATAAATTTATTTGAAGGCAAATAAATAGTGGTATAAAGAAATGTATATTTTTTAATAAATTTGTTATCCTTGTTTGAATTTTACTTAAACAACAGTATTGTTCTCCCTCATAGCCTAGCTCATGACAAACCGCAATCAACTATAATTATTCGCACCAAAATGCACAAAATGTAGGTACCAACATACAGTAACCAATTATGCTTGGTTGCACCAAAATACACACAATTCTCACTTATAGATACAAAAAACTTACGACGTGTTATAAAAACATACACGAGGTATGTTTTCATAACTTGTAAGCGATAGGGAAAAAGTATAGTATAGTGACTCGTCTATTTAGGTAATCTATGCTTAAACGCACCATGATTGGCTTCGTGTCATCAAGGTCAATATTACTTTCAATCGAAGGATGACAACGCGTGACATATATTTGTCTCTTTCTTTTCATCGGTAGCTAGAACGCTGTCTCTTTCCTCTCGCTTACGCTTTCGTCGATTATACAATAATACAAGTGGCCTATCTACCCCTTTTTACTAACATAATCATAGGGGTTGGATATTTGTATACTAGGGCGATATAAACTCACCGTATTTCTGAAAATTGGACACTAAAATTACTACTCACCCCCCGCGCATAGCGGGAGGGCCTTGCTTAATTAGAAGCCACTACTAAAATAAAATAAACGACAAAATGGCTGCTGAAAGGCAATTCAGTATGCTAATGAGCTCCCTGAAGAATAAATTCCCGGATGTAATCCGGACGTTTGAAGATGAACTATGTCCGGCATCGCCTAACCCTAACGAGGCGATGGATGCAGAGGTTAGCTCTGTAAATTCAAGTATTTCGACGACCGACAGTCCCAGCTCCGGCTCTGGCAGCGACGATGCTGACTTCACGCTGGTGAAGAAGGCAAGGAAGACATGGAAGAGGAAGCTCCGCGCAGAAAGCGGAAATCCCTCTGCCCAATCGGCCCCCCTCTCGCCACCTGCGGCAAAATCTGCGGCGGCATCATCCGGCGAACACCGCCGCTTGACCGCCCTCTTGCGCAATAGAAATATCGCGTACCACACCTACGCTCTGGAGGATGAACGTCTCCTAAGATTCGTTATAAAGGGGATCCCGAAGGAGTTCCCCAAGGAACGAATATACGCCGATCTCGTAAAAGAAAATATTCTCGTGCTGGAGGTACATCGGATGTACCAACACACTAAAAGTGGTGAGACCACCGCAAATGTACCATATAACATGGTACTTCTCATACTGCCCCTTGCTCCCGAGTGCCGGCCAGCAACTCAACGCCCACCACGTGACCTTTTTTTTGGTGACGCGGGGAAACGCATTTACGCGGCTTCACCGGCCTTGGGTATAGTCCAGTGGTGTGTGGGACTCGCGGCACATGGTAGTGCCGAATACCCACAAAAATCACCACGAGTGCCATCAGTGCCGCCCTTGGTGAGGTGCCTCGGAACAACAATCATCAGGGCATCTCGACGGCTAGTCAGCCCCCTAAGGGACCAAGTCTACCTCCACAGATGGGGTTGCCCAGCACTACAGGACAACCCCACCGACTTTGGGACAGTGCAATGGGGTGAGGTTCCCATCCTCGCCCCTTGCCCCGCGCGCAGAAGCGCCACCTCCTGTTGCTCTTAGGTCCCCTCTTCTTATAAGAGGGGTACCGAGAACGATTCCTCCTCCTGATCTTGAGGCCCCCTCTTCTTATAAGAGGGGTGCAAAGATCCCCCTCGGGGCTTCGCCTGGGTTCACCCCAGGCTACTAAGCCCCACCGCCACGATAAGGCTTGAACCATGGTGGGGTCCACCACGTGACCTGGGGCAATATATATTAGGTCGATGATCGTAACATCATCATCAACGCTCCGTATATCCCAACCCATTATACTCCGAACAATAATGGGTATATACGTTCACCGAGTACTATAGATATAGCATTGGTTAAAATCATTTCACCGTCATCAAGACGGCTGAAACGATACACGAGCTAACTCGGCCCACAGACCCATATTAATAGAAATAGATGAAAATAGACCCAATAGTAACATAAAAGTAAAGAAAAAGATCATCGACTATAAATTACTGAAAGATAATTTAGCTAATTTCCAATCGAAGAACTTTATAGTATCCCAGACGAAATAGACTCTCTCCAGGCTGTTGTCGCGGCCTCATCCATAGTCACCGCCCTACTGGTGAGTAAAATAGAAGAGTGGTCAAGAGTGATCTCCACCGTCCTAGGGGACCGTTTAGCTCCCTCTGACGATGTCAGGGACTTAATCCGTGGAAAAAGCGCCTGCACGATCGCAACGGAGGAGAAGTGTGCAGGCAAGCCCTCCGAAAACTCGAAAGAGAAGTCAAAAAGGCTATACCAAACTTCATTAACGGGAGATTAGATCACTACGTTAGCGAACAATCTCCGTCACATACGGCCTACTGGCCTCTGGCGAGGGCTATGAAATCCGAACCGGTGGAACAAATGCTACCACTAAACCGCTAAAACCGATTACCTGCACTAGAGGATGACGAAAAGGCTGAGTGTCTAGCCGACACACTAGAGAGTCAATGCACTCCTAGTTCCCTCCCCAGACCCCTCCCACATAGAAGGGTACAAAACATAGTAACGTCCCGCTTGGCTATGCCGCCGGACGATGATGATGAGATCATACGTCGGACGGACACAGAAGAAGTAAAGGATTTAATAAAGAACCTTCACTCGAAGAGGGCCCCCGGGCCCGACGGAATAACCAATAAGGCGCTGAAACAGCTGCCGCTCGTTATTATAAACCTCATAGTGTGCATCTTTAACGCCATTCTGGCGCAATGCACTTTCCCAGACATATGGAAGGAAGCCATAGTGATTGGCATACACAAACGCGCAAAACCCTGGGCGGACACCACTAGCTACAGACCCATAAGTCTCCTAAGCTCATTAGGTAAAATCTATGAAAGGATAATTCTCACTCGCCTCAAAACCGTGATACGAGAGAAAAGTCTATTTATGGACGAGCAGTTCGCGTTTCGCGACAGCTGCCCACAACAAGTACACCGCCTCACGGAGTACGTTACTCAAAAGACAGGGCCGGCCACGCGGCGCGGGCGCTGTTTCCTTTGATGTAGCAAAGGCGTTTGACAAGATTTGGCATCAAGGTCTCATCTTCAAACTATACCAGTTAGGACTGCTTGACAGGCTGGTACTGATCGTAAACAGCTACCTAGCAAACAGGCAGTTCCGCTACAGAGTGGAGGGCACCCTGTCCTCCCCTCGTCCCCTCAGAGCTGGAGTTCTTCAAGGGTCGGTCCTCTCTCCCACCCTCTTCAATCTGTACCCAAGCGACATACCCCGACACACCAGCGTCCAGCTGGCGATGTTCGCGGAAGACACCGCACTGTACTCGAGGTACCTCACCAAATTCGGAGCCAAACTACTCCAAAAGGCCATCACTGAACTCGGAGAATAGTTCTTAAAATGGAGAATAGAGGTAAACGCGGAAAAGAATAAGTCCATACTCTTATCCCTAACCCCGCCCTCCCACAAACGAGGAAACATGCCCGCCATCCTGCTTTACGGTAGCGATACCTAGAGCAGGGACGGTAAAATATCTAGGCGTTACGCTCGATAGGTCGACGAGCTTTAAGAATCACATAGACAACGTTCTAAAAAAGGCACGGCATGTCCTTTTCAAACTATATCCGCTTATAAACTAAAGGAGCAAAAAGGTGGAGGGCGACAGACATAAGCTCACTTGGTACACTACATGCATACGACCGATCACGTCGTACTGCAGTGCAGCATTCGCGCACATAGCCCCGACCCAAATAGAACGTTTGCAGAGAATTCAGAATAGGTTCTTACGCATGGCCTACTACATTGCGACTTTCACTTAACATCGATAAAAGGACACTTCAAAGAGCTGTCTCAAAAGTTCCTTGACCGTGCTCTTAATCACAAAAACAAATTAATCGTTCAAACGTCGGAATATGACCCGACGTCAATAACTGTTTCCTGTTGCCGTCGGCTGAAGCACGTACTGCACGACGCCGACGACGCGACAGCCATAGCAGTTGCTAACTCCGTCCTTGCACACAAGCAAAAACACACCCAGAGACACGCATCGGCAGTAAAATGCCAATAGGGCCAACTTACGGATAGCAGTTTTTAGACGGTAGTAGCTATCGCTTCACGACCTGAGCCCGACACACACTTCAGGCCCCCTTGGGTCAGCTGGATGGTGCGTAAATGCATTTTTCCTGCTAGAACCAATACGATATACACCGCTCGTACCGTTCGAAAGTTGAAATCTCACATATAG
>JAFELO010000233.1:87398-144337 GCA_017140195.1 Eumaeus atala | reverse complement strand
CCAGAGACACGCATCGGCAGTAAAATGCCAATAGGGCCAACTTACGGATAGCAGTTTTTAGACGGTAGTAGCTATCGCTTCACGACCTGAGCCCGACACACACTGCAGGCCCCCTTGGGTCAGCTGGATGGTGCGTAAATGCATTTTTCCTGCTAGAACCAATACGATATACACCGCTCGTACCGGTCGAGCGATGAAACCTTACATATAGTGACACAGTTATAACAGATATGACACTGAACTCACACACCGCTTACGGAAACGAGCCCGGGTTTGAATCCGTAAGTTGAGAGCTTAGATTTGTAGAAATAAAAAAAAAAGCGACTGTAGAGAGCTCTAATAATAATAAATAAATCAAGAACACGGCTTTTGTAGATTTGTACCGCAAATCAACCCCTCCCGTCAGAGGGGGGGGGGATGAGGAGGCCTGCCTCCTCAGATATGCCAAACATTAAACGAGCTCAATTAACCTTATCCACGACACCGCAACTTAAACGGCATCGTGCGCGCGCCATCCCACTAGTGTGGGGAGGGGACCGCTTCCCCCTTTTCGGTCCCAATAATAATCACCATAGGGTAACGCCCACAATATAATTCCGGTTCATTTCTTCCCATCTGTGGGAAAGGAGGGGGTGTGTCCCCTTATCGTCTCCCTAAACCTGAAGACACAAAAGTCTTTGTGGTCATTCGAACTGTTAAGGCTGGACAAGACCGTCAATCAGTAGTAGGTCCCTCCAAAAAAAAAAAAAAAAATACCGTACAACTACCTCCAGCGTCATGTTAAAGTATTCCTGTCACATGTCCCTACAAAAATTCGATACGCTTTCTTGGTCCAATGAATAATTGCCAGAGGCGATGTTGGAACAATAAAAGAGTTCTATTATTAATGTCTATGTTCTCATATCACAATATCTTTATATATTTACCACACCACACGTCTTCTTATTTTCTTTAATAGTCAGTAACATTAACGTGCTTCATGTAATATCCGAGCTATGTATTCCGGGTATTGCGCGGGCTAAACGATTTTATTATAGTATGAGTCCAATGGAGTCGCTTAAGGATAAATTTAAAACTGCAACAGTTATGACATTGCATGGCCTATATGTATTTGAAAATCTTATGCATGTACATAAAAATATAGAAAAATTCAAGTAGAAATGTGATGTTCATAATGTCAATAGAAATAAGAATAAACTCGCCGTGCCCTCCTCAAGGCTCCATAAAATTAATAATTCATTTACGGGTAATTGTATAAGTTTTTATAATTAAATTTTAAGCTATCGTTATAGAGACTCATATCAAAATCCTATTATAATGTAAAGGATTTTATAAATGACAAAAATGTAATGTAATGAACAACTCTATATTTAAGTACCTTTGTGAAGTAAAGATCATAACCAAAAGAATGATAGGTACCAAGAAGAGTTTATAGTGGATATCTTAATTCTACTCTGACATGGGCGCGATATGAACCCTGAATTTAAACTTAGCCGCTAAGACAAGCATAAGTGATTGTTATACAGATCCAATGTGTGAAATTAAACAATAAACAAATTACCTTAGGTTAAATAGAATGTCTTTGTAACACATTAATCATAAATATGATCATCACTACAAACAGGACAGGTGGAGGTGCAACCTTCTTAGACCCAGCACATAATTGTAATGGTAAATAGTAACACGTTAGATGTGAGTGTGTGTGTTGCGTGCGTGCGTGCTTGCGGGTGTGTACTTATGTACTTATGTTTTTTTAAGTTTGCCTTTCGCCGTATTCTACGTTTGTAGAAAAAAGGACACTAATAATAGAATAAGGTATTTAACACATTGAAAGTTTTTTAATAACGCATTATGGTAACTTTTTTTTGGAAAAATAAAATGTTGACTCCAGCTAACATAAATTTAAACGCCCACACTGTCGTACACAATAACATATTTTTTAAATCTTTTTTATAGATTTTTTTTTATCACAAATAAGAATAAGAATATTTATTTGCCGATACACGTAAAGTATGATCTTGAAAACAATTATGAAGTCATAGTGTATTTGCCATTATATGGCGTGCAAGATAAAATTTATGAGCTCTACTTACTTATTAGATAGTAATTTACATAACAAGAATATATGAATTTTTAACGATAGTATCATAAGTAATAATCATAAGCCTTAACATAGCAGTCACTATGTGCGCTAACAAGTTTATTATTAACATCACAAAAATAGTATGTCAAATGAAGTCAAATAAATTAAGATAAGAATTAAGTTAATTTCATACAAGCAATAGTCACATTTTAAGATGTCAACATATATATATATTCCATTAACAAAAATGTAATATATTTGTCATTGTTGATATTAATTTATGAAATACAATTTTAATAATCATTAATAGTATAATACCATTTTTCTATAAGTCATTTGTGGAAATTATATTTAAAAGCCAACATCAACCGTGCTTTGGAATGTAGAGGAAGCTTATTGTAAGATTTCTATCGCCATATAGTACGAATTGTTCTTAAATAGGGACAGCTTGATAATAGGCATAGTTAATCTCTCAAAAATGAATATGCCACCCGCAATTAATATTAACTTAAACATATATTTTTAACAATAATAATAAATGCTCATGTACACACTACACTACCAGTGATTCGTGAATATAGTTTAATAAGTATTCTGGCCTCCCCGTAGAACGGAGAGGCCACAAACAAGTACACCTATGTTATAATTCTGCATATATTGTATACCCTGCTGTAATGCTCCGTTCCGAACACACTTCACTAACACATGTTGTCCACAATATTACATTCCAAGCAATTAGGTGATTCTGCTATCTTTTTCAAATAATTAAATAATTTTTGATTGGAGGAACATGAACATATTTGTTTGTAGGAATGTGTCCGGAACGAAGTCTCAACAGTGTTACTACGTGTTATCTCCTGTTTAAATTCTGTTGATTAAACCATGGCCCTCGCGAAGGGTGGCACTGAATAATTTTGTGTCATATGTCTTTTGTAAGGGATCTTAATACTCATGGCACAACCGTCTACAATTTACTTTAGCTCGTCTTAACACTTCTCTCCTAAATGGTAAACATAATACCATCACAACGCCTGTGTCGCCGTCAGCTTTCTCGTTGCCCGTTAAACCAACGTGCATAACCACCCACTTATATAATATTCGAAGCTTTCAAATGGATTCTAGGATGTTATAAACTATCGTCTGTCCTCGACTATTCGAGGGAAGCTGAGATAACTGCACCAGAGCGTTTTAAGAATCGCATAGATTAACTTGCTATAGTTAATTGTTATTAATTCATGATGCCGCGTATAATAATGATTCGGATATACCCATTAGTTCACAGTGCATTATCGACACATCCGCACATGCATAAAATTTTACACATGTATCTATTTAGGTGGTGGATAGAAAGTAGCCCCATATCCATCATCATCCCTCGATCCATCAGTATAAATCTTGTAACATTTATAATTCACATATTGATGACTTAAGTTTACGCGAATGTTAGTCATTACAATAAAGCTACTTTTACGGATTTCATCACGGTTTATTTAATTATTTATCTAGCTAATGGGTGGACCATGACCTTGACCATGGTTGCTGTAAAGCTTCTGAAACGTCGGGCTAGATAAATAATTAAACAAACCGCGATAAAATTCTTAAAAGTAGCATGATTGTAATAAATTCATGGTTGTAAATACCTTACCTTATGTCTTACACTGTTTAATTCTGTAGTACTAACATGTCTCTTTGCCAATTTTATGCCATTCATCTCAACCATTTATAGAGAGACTAAGCTACTAAAATAGGGTTAGATTTTAAAGGGATCCTACAGTATTTCTTATATGTTCCTATCAGCAAAGTCTACTTACTCCTTTCTACGCCAGTATTCACCCTGACACAAATTTAGCTTCTTTATGACCGGCGACGACAACGATATAATGATATTGTTCTCATATGTTATTCACGATATTAATAATTTATTTCAGAGTTCAGATCGAAGATCCGTAGAATACCACGTACAATAATACATTGTGCCGTGGCACCTCAGTCTTGGCGGCCGATGGCCGAGGGGATTTTTGTGGGTATTCGGATCATCCGCGAGTCCCACACACCCCGCCGGATCCCACCTAGGACAGATGGCCGTGCGTAATTGCATTTCACCGCGGAACGTAACAAAATAATAAAAAATAAATAAATAATACATTACCCGGTTAACGCGGCGAGGCCACACCTATCGCGTTAATTCTTCCTGTAACACCTTGCCTCTGGGAATTTATAGATTTGTGATTGCTTTTAACAATGATTATAGATATATGGACATTTTTAAATATATTATTATTGGAGTTTGTTTAATGAAAAAAATATAAACATTTCGATAAATTATCAGCTGTATTTAAATATTACGGTCTTAAGTCGTCCCTTAGATGATTTACATAGTCCAATATTCAATAGTATATTTATTCTACTTATTACATATTTAAACTAAGTTCGGTAGATTTTAAAGATTCAACCTACTCGTTATTTTAGATGTTTATCTATTTGACTACCACGAATGTTATACACTAAGAGTGACTGTTGTTGAGCCGTCGTCCGATAAGGCTAAGCACGAAATTGCAGAAGCAACATTTGTTTGTTATTATACTTATTTGTGTAATCGTTTATCCATCAGGACAGCATCATCCCTTAGTGTTATATCCTATAAAGTTCTTCACTTTATGGTTATAAAAAACTTATAATCAAATACATAACATATTTTGACTTCTTATTTACACTGAGAATGCTATAAGTGTAGCACGTCTCTAGCTATTTATAAAACTATGCCTAAAATCAAATGTTTGAAGCTATTTCAGGTATTACACTTTGTATCCGATCGTATTGATTGATTATTATTGATCTTAAAATACACAGGCCTATTTCTGGTTTAAGTAAATGAATACCATAGTTCCCACATTTGAGTGTATTTTTAGGATCTTGGCGCAATGATTATAATGTTTTCCCTCTTCACAATAATTAATTTATTTGACTAGGTTCTTACTTCACAATTATTTCTTAATTTTAGACGAATGTTACACATTGAAGTTCTCAAACGTCCGGATTGAAAATTACATGATAAACCGCGGTTTCTCCGTTAAGTAAAGTTAAGCAGTTACATATTTATCTTTAAACGCAATGAGATTTTGTACACTTGCGCGGTATTATAGTACTGTAATCTGATCCTCACTAAGTAGGTGTAATACGACATATCGGATTATAATATTTATTAGGTTTATCTGTACAAAATTACAATTCATATTAAGATTAAGCTGTAAGAGTTAGCGCCATACTGCTTTGTAGCTGAAATATGTTGTTGGTACGACCGGTACCTCGCGCTGAAACAACACCGCCTTGTCTGTGGTGCTGTTCCGTTTTGTGTGGTTTGTGAGTTACCCTCGGCCCATTGGATACGACTGATCGTTAGCCCCCTTATACTATAATATTGAACACGATATTATGCAAATAAATTAAATAATGGCAAGAGGAAAAACAATATATTTTTCGATTATGATACGATGATGTTGTAATCTTAACAATTGAAGAAAAATTGCTTCCTGTAGTGAGATATCGCTTGTTTTCTCGTCTCGAGTTTTGCCAACTTCGTCGTGCGGCCTTGGCTTTACGGCGCAGACGGTCCACTGTCGGACTCCACCATTCGTAGCCCCCTGAACTCCCCTTCCTTGAGATATCCGAGACTTATTTTGGCAGTTTGCGTACGGATTTCACTAAACTGCTTGGCAAGTTCATTTGCTGGTTTCCTAGAGACTAGTTTACCTATTCGCAAATATAGCATCGATCGAAAGTAGGCCCAATCTATCCCTCTCTCGCGAAAGGCTAGTCGAAAGGATGGTTCTTCTGTCGACTTCGGTCTTGATACGCTGCTACACACCTGATATGTAATTGGCTGATGGTCGCTTAAGCCAACACCTGCGTGTACGCGCCACTCTGATATCGGTACTCCTCTTGTCGTGAGTGTCAGATCCACACTAGAAAAACCATTTGTTCCGTTGAACGTTAGAGGCTGGCCTTGCTGTCTACGCCATTAGTATAGGCTTTCCAGTTAGGTGATCCAGAACATAACGTAGGTGTTTGAGATGTCGCGCTATGTCATGTCCATACTGAAAGTACGCTGAGATTATGTATATGCAGGAATCCTGGTGATCGATATGCATGACAGTGCAATATTCGGCACTCAGATGGTGGAGCAGCGTAAGCGCAATCTTGTCATTATTGACCAAAATCCCAGCTTTCACAGTAGCTCGGCACTGAATCAGTCTCGTTATGCCCGAAGTTGCATACTGTTCTTGAACGAGAACGAAATCTAAATTAAAACTACAATTTATATACCGTTTTGGAATCGTCATTCGTCAACAGGTATGACTTCTTACCTAATAAGAAAGAAAAATTTTAACTTCAAGAATTTGTGCCCAAAATCTACTACTTTGTTTTTTTAAGGTGCCTCCTGGTAGTCCCGTTATCAAGACGAATCTAAGAATACTTCATACGTAAAAACTGTCTAACCTTTTAGGCAGTAGGACGGAACATAGAAATGTACATACATACAAACATATATACATACAAATTATCAAAAACCGTCACCCTCTTGTCGGAAAAAAGTTAACAGACTTGGAATTTGTTTAAGAGCTATCAAACCTGGAGTTGGTCAAAGAGTTTTTGAAATCTTGTGTTGTTGAGATAAAGAAATCGCGCTAATGATTAAGAATTATATTGCTTTTAGCAGCACAAACCGGAAAAGAATTTTGTCTATAGTTTGATGAGGTCTGCGGCATAATCAAAATAGGCTGTCTAATTGTTTTGTTAGGTACGATTAAATCAACGCTATTTTGAAAGGTTCTAACAGGAAAATAATGTCAACATTCGGTAACAGATTATTGATAAATAAATATAGTATCTATACCAATATTATATACTAATGCTATAATATTATATAAATTAGGTGAAGTTATTCCACTTTGCCTTACACAATAGGTTAGTCTGTCAGGAACGAATGCAGCACCTGCCCAATGAACATGTCTATTTTGTTTTGATGACAATGTTCAATAAAGTAAATTATTCATAATTAACAGGAAACAAAAAAAAATCGTGCGAACTGATGACTTTTTTTTCTTTTTTTTTTCAGAGGGACCTATTACTGTTGGCGGAGCTGTTGCCCTCGCCCCTACAGTTCGTCGGATCTACGGAAGACTTTTTTGTTTTCAGGTTTTAGGTAGACGAAAGGGGGACAGACCCCCCTCTTTTCCCGCAGATGGGAAGAAGCATACCGGAATTTTTGTGGGCATTACCCTATCGTAATTTATTTTTGGGACCAAAAGGGGGTAACGGCCCCCCTCCCCACGCTAGTGGGACGGCGCGCGCACGGTGCCGTTTAATTTTACGGGACGTGTATAAGGAGAGTTGAGCTCGTCTTTCGGTTTGGCTTGTCAGAGGAGGCCGGCCTCCTCCCCCACCCACCGACGGATGGGGTCGATTTGCGCTTCAAATCGGCTAGAAGCCGTGATCATATTTTGTTTTTATTATTAGAGCTCTCTAAAATCGCGTTATTTTATTTCTACATTCATCTAATCTCACGTCTCACGGATTCGAACCCGGGCTCGTTTCCGTAAGCGGTGTGTGAGTTTGTCATTCTGTCAGTCATATGTCTTATAGCTGTGTAACTATATGTAAGGTTCAACGCTCGACCGGTACGAGCGGTGTATAACGTATTGGTTCTAGCAGGAGGGGAATGCATTTATGCACTGTCCAACCGACCCAAGGGGGCCTGAAGAGTTTGTCGGGTCAGGTCATGTAGCTATAACTACTACCTACTACCGACTAAAACCTGCTATCCGTGGGTTTGCCCTAGTGGCATTTTACTGCGGATGCGTGTCTGGGTGTGTTTTTGCTTGTGTGCAAGGGTGGACTTAGCAACTGCTACGGCTATCGCGTCGTCGGCGTCGTGCAATGCGTGCTTCGGCCGACGATATCGGGAGTCGGTTATTAGCGTTGGATCGTACACCGACGTCTTTCTTATGAGACTGTTCGGGTGATTCAGGGCCCTATCGAAGAACTTTTGAGAGGGTTCTTTGAAGTGGCCCTTAATCGAGGTCAATTTAAAGTCACAATGTAGATCGATATTGCGTACGTACCAGGGGCAACCAGTGGCCGTACGCAGGAACCTGTTTTGCAGGAACTGATGACTGGCCCACGAAGTTTGTTTAACGCGTCCAATATACTCCGCTCATGCGAACGAGGGCGTATACGACTAAAGCTATATGTTATAGAAAGAAAGAAGAAAGACGGAAAATATACTTTATTCTACACACATAAGTATTTATAAAATAAGTATTTACATGTGAAACTTACGAGCTATTGTACTCAGGGGCGGTCTTATCGCTAGGGAAGCGATTTCTATTCCCAGACAACCAAAAATGAAGGAAATTTACACAAACACTACAGAGTAGGATCATAACAAAAAAAAAGAAAACAAAAAAATACATACCGACCTATTGCGACAACCTCTTTGTTTTCCAAAACTATGGAATACATTTTCAAGTACCATTCTTGCGATACTTCGGTCTAATATTATAAAGAGGTAAAATTTGATGTTTTGTTTGAAATGTAATTGCTCTGAAAGTACTGGACCGATTTAAGAAATTATTTCACTGTTGGCCTTCATATTCATATTGCATATTCGGTATGATATGTTTCATTTAAAAAAAAATAGGGATGCTTACTAAAACATGAATAAACTAACCCAAGATTTCAAAAGAACAAATAAAAACTTCCTTGAAACGCGTGCGTGCGAAGTGATGTATTACAATTTTCCAGGTCACATCACTATCTATAAAAAGTGTCGCGGCAGACGTCACAATAAGCTTGTTTTTATTAAAAATATAAATACCACCACTAGAAAAGGCTCTTTATTCGTACTTGAAAACTGAAAAGCGAATAATGTTGTGTTACATACGTATATTGCAACATTAATAGCACAAAAATATAAACATGTTGTCCAAAGAACTATACGCTGACAAAGTCGCGGGTAGACAGCTAGAGGGCTAAGTTATATAGTGATTGTAACAAATAATTTGCGATCACCAGTACGGTTTCCGCCGAGGACGTTCAGATGGTGATCTTCTCTTACTTAACGCATCGATAGGCGTAGGCAATTGAAACCAAGGGGGAGGCATTGGCGGTTAGTCTGGATGTAGCAAATGTCTTTGATCGGGTTTGACACAAAGCGCTCCTTTCGAAGCTTTCCTCGTAGGGACTTCTTGGGGATTTATGCGATTGGATCACTAACTTCTTGATAAATCGCAGTGACAAGGTCGTGATTGACGGTACATGCTCCCCCCTTCAATTTGTCGGCGCTGGTGTTCCCCAAGGTTGTGTTCTATCTTCTATGCTGTTTCCTCTGCATATCAATGACATGCTGAAAACTAGTGGCCTTCACTGTTACGGATGATATCACTGGGGACGCTTTATACACTGGCCGCGCCAATATTTTCCTTAGTTCAAGGATTTGTCACTCAAAGTCTCGGAATAGTGCCGACTAAATTTGACTAAATGACAATTTAAACCCCATAAGACCCTTCGTTGTATCTTCTCGTTTTAAAAACACCTGCCCATCGACGACAACTAGTATCGGAAGACTTGGTGTTGACATACCGAGTAATGTTCAGTTTCGCGGTCACTTGGAAACGAAAGCTAAATGAGTATCAAAGAATCTGGGCGTGCTCAGTAGAGCGAAGCAGTACTTCATTCCAGCCCTTCGGCTGCAACTTTACAAAGCGCAGGTCCGACAGGATAGGAAGTACTGCTCCCGTCATTGGGCAGGGGCGCCGCAATATCAGTTCGTTTCGTTTAACCGTATATAATGTAGAGCGACTCGAATCGTCGACGACTAAGTTATTTCTGGACAGCTGAGACAGGTCCTTTGGTCCTACGAAGAAATTTCGGTTCACTTTGCGTCCTTTACCGTATTTTCTGGGGATTTTTCTGACGATTGTTCGGCTTAATACCAGAATAAGAATTACACCGTGACAGAACTCTAAGTTCCACGCTCATCACCTTGATGTCCGTAAATCCACAACAGTGCGGTTTAAACTCTTTATCGCATACAACTGTACTGTGCAACCAGGCACCTCTCTCGGAATTTCCCGATCCGATACGACTTAGGTGGTCATCAAGAAAAGAATATACCTGTTTCTTAAATGCCGGCAATGCGTCTGTAAGCCTAGTCTTGCAGACGCCTTGAAAAGAGACTCCAGTGAAATGTCTATGGGCGGTGGTAGTCACTATCCACTTATATATATATATATATATATATATATATATATATATATATTATAGCCTTACTAGCATCATCTAGCGGTTTCACCCGCGTAACTCGTCCTATTAGTCGTAGCCTCATGGTATATAGCCTACAGTCTCCCTCAGGTAAGTGGACTATACAACACAAAAAGGATTGTTCAAGTCGGGTCAATAGTTCCTATGATTAGCGCGTTCAGATAAATAAACAAACTCTTCAGCTTTGTAGTATTAGTATAGATTTTGGTTAATAATATTAATCTCTGTTCTTTACTTAAAAGACTGAAGCACTAAATACGTATTGTTGGAGATACAAACCCTGTTAGCTTTGTTTATATCTTATTTTATGATTTTAATTGTTTTGAGCTTCAATTGGTGATTTAAAAAAGCGGATTCGGCTGACTCTAGGCGCAGCTCTGTCAATCACTTTGTGCTGATAAAATGTGATCGAGAGACACAGCTTCTTAGCTCTATTAAGGAAAATTTATCAAAACTAAGTAAGTACCTTTGTGTCACTAAATGTTTAAATACAGCTTTTGGCTTTGAGATTTTACTTCAGTGCAACACTTACAAATATTTGTTACGAGTTCCAGAGATTATTAGTCGCTTAAGTCTTTTCGTATGTTAAAGGGATTGGGAGCGAGGATTTTTCAATACAGGCTCAGTTTAGGGAGCCAAGATTTTTCAATAAAGGCCCAGTGCTGGGAGCGAGGATTTTTCATAATGTACCTGAGCGATGTTTAAAATTACGCATTTTTAAACTAAAAAACTATTAAAAGCGGTTGAAAAGTGATTACGGAGAGGATGTTAAGGCGCTGATAATGAATTCAATTTAGTCATGTCCTGGCTTCGGTTGTGTGTAGTCATCGTTGCGTTGGAGGCTGCTCCCACACAGGCCGTGGTCGGCGGTAGTCCTGCTTCGCCGCCAGAGCCTGATGCCGCCGTAGTTTTTACACAAAAATATGGTTTGAGCGCTCGCCTTGAAGGCCTTAAGGATGACATTCGTGGATATTATACATTCGCTGGAATAAGGTACGTACCGCATTTTTGTTTGTTACGCTCGGAAATGCATTTACGCACTCGCTTCTGGTGTCCAATGTGTGTGGGACTCGCGGATGGCCCCACTAAATCCCCTTCTGCCCCAGCAGCAGATTAAATTGATGTGTCCCTGATCTATCTTTTACAACATACTAATGTTCACAATGAGGTATGTGCGTGTCATAAATTGTTATACAATATGTAGTAACAAATTGAGCAGCGTCTAACAGTGAGCGCTATTAAAATATCACTCATCATATGTAAATGTGAATTCGGAAATTACTCTAAATGAAAGGAAGCTCGAAATGTTACACATGGTGCTGCGTCGCCAGTACCCTTTTTTTAACTTGGCCGTCACGCTACCACGTGTCTCTGTGAACTACACATTTAACTGCGCGTCAAACACGGTACATCGTGTTACTGCAGGTAAGTTTCTCACCATTCAACCTCGAGCCTGCCCATTTCACGTTAAATAAAAGTTGTAAGTTGCTGGCAATGAGAAACAACTTTTAAGTTACAACTTACGGTCAGTTTGGCGTCCACCTGTCTGTCCGTCTGTACCTACACATTTTTTCTCAGGATCGCGTCAGCAATCGTGGCAGGTGATAGCGAGACACTTAAACACTTGGACAGATATTTTCAATGAAAAAGTAAAAACAAAGGAATCAATACGAAAATTGATAAATTTTAATTATATTACTGAACAATCTGAAGCGCCTCAGTGGTGTAACGGTGCGGGTGTCGCGTCTGAAGACCGTTAGCCGCGTGGGGTCCTGGGTTCGATCCGCAGGTCGGGTAACTTCTATTAAATGTTTCTCAGATTATTCTGAGCATGTATTACATTGTCCGGCATTGGAATGTGCCCGAAGTGGCCATAGGCTTGCCACCTATGACATCATGGGCCTCAGTACCTTGGCTAATCGTGGGTGTGCTAGTACATCTACTGGACTTACGAGTTGTGGATGTACTAGCACACCTCTGCCTACCTCTTCGGGGATAATAGGCGTGAAGGTACTTACTTACTTACTGAACAAAAGTTATCAACTTATATGTGTAGCTCTTTCCATATAAACTAGGTGCAGACGACCGCTAATATAAGTTTGTCAACGTACGTAATTAATTTGCTCCTTTTTCGTTGTTACGACAACCTTGGGTTAGAGAGCTAGATGTTCTAGGGTCCCGCAGCGAAATTAGAATGCTAACGCAACTGCCAGATGAGAGACTTTTGCGGATGTCTATGGGCGTTGGTGATCACTTACTTACAAGTGGCCCAACTGCTCGTATGCCTCCCTCTGCTATAAAGAATGATGGCAAAATGTGGAAACCTTATAATTTCACCATCTCAGTCTGTCGCGTCCTTTTGACCACCCCGTACGTCACAGACGTTTTACACGTAGATTATTGGTAGTTGCTACATATTTGAGGTTTGGAAGGAGTCGCTAGAAAATGAAGTAGTATGATTTTGAGAAGTAAAAAATATATATGGAGGATGTTTTTTTAAATTGAGACAACATAGACTTGTCGCGGGATAGGTCCTTCCATTTGATATGAAAAACCTTTTTGATTATGCCAATATTTTGTAAAACATTTTTTTCAAAAGATAAAGAGTATGCCCCTCTAACTTTTTAATCAATGGGAAGAAAATCCTATACAAAATTAGGATTATAGTTCAACTTTAAATGAAAATTAGTTCGAACAATACTTCATGATCTTAACGCTGTCACTATTCCTCTGACTACGATAACCAGCTGTGCATAGGCATCTAAACTTATACTTCCTCAGAATAAAAATACCACCATTAACGTATACGCTTTCAGCTATTAATACACATTATGTAATTGCTCGCCTGGTCCCTCGATGTAATATAAAATGAAGAGGCTGGAACAGAACTTAAGAAAATACCACAAACATAGATGAATAAATTTTTAAGTACTCGTACTTACCTAAAAAATGTCCAAATGCCATTTGATAGATTTCCACCTTAAAATTTTGTTAATAAGATTACAAATGTGATATGACCCTGATATAGTATAGTTTCAAGAAATAATAATAAATTGTAAAAATAGGAGTGGCCTAATTTTTTTCCAATTGTTTATAGTTATTTTTCTTTGGTATATTGTCTTTGATTATGATACATAATGGGACATTTTGAATGGAACTGTCCCTTTATTTGAAAAGCCGTCGCGTTCTCCACAAACAGGGATCCAGACGGCCTCTCTATCGGCCTTTATCTCTCGTATCTACCTTTTTTATCATCTACCACGAAAGTAAAAGAGTGAAATTTAAAGTTATCCTTTTTATATGTATATGGTGTGAGTTAAAACTTTAAATAAAATAATTTAAAAATAATAACTTCTTGTATACCATTTTATTTCAACTGCAATATTTTATTTTAGGTATATTTCTAATATGTATACATGGGTAATAACACTATTGAACCATACGTCAGATACGGTATACAGACAACGCATGTATGTCCCGTTTTGTGTTCAACAAAAATGGTTAGTTTAATGATGCAGCGCCCCGCATTTTTAACCGAGTAACCCTGCTCCTTTTACATAGCGTAACACAGTCTTTTACGGATTCTATCGCGGTTGATTTAATTATTTAACAAGCCCGATGTTTCAGAAGCTTTACAGTAACCATGGTGACGTGCGGAATTTTTTATTTGTAGAATAGGTGGTCAAACGAGAAGTCGGAGCCTTTACGACTACCGACGCCCATGAACATCAGTTTAATTACTATGCCGACAAGTTGTGACATAATCTAAAAAACAAATCGCACTGAAATATTTAGTTTTTTCAAATTACTTGCTGCGAGTAGCACAAAGCTAGAGATAGCTTATTAAAATATATAAATAACTTCATGGTAAATTCTGTGTGTTTATGATAAAATAATTATTTACGTAAATGATTTTGAGCCTCACAAATAATATTAGCGGATATAACGAAGATAAGGGACGGACCGCTATCGAAGTGTTATAATTTGGATTTTTATTCATGACCGAATGTTTCAGACCGTGAATCAAATAACAATTCGCCATGAGAATGATCAGGGGCGACACCGGGTAGCCCCGATCTCAGAAATACCTCTACACCTACTTGTGTAATGAAGCGGAAGAGCAGAATATTACTTCGAAATACCAATCAGATTTGAAAATATATTTTTGTTTATGATTACATTCACGAAGAAGATTTTTTAATTTCTATAGCATAGGAGGCAAACGAGCAGTTGGGCTACTTGATAGTAAGTGATCACCAACGTACATAGATATCCGCAACACTAGAGGTCTCACTGATGAGTTGCCGGCTTTTCAGAGATAGGGCTCTTTTCTTGAAGATCCCTACGCAAAGCAAGTGTATCAATGGTTGGCCTTGGTTATCGACGATTCGAGTCACCTACGTTGAATACGGTCAAATGGAATGAGCTGATATTGCGGTGCTCATGTCTAGGATGAGATTCGTACTCCATGTGCAGTCAGAACTTTACTTTTCTTTTTTTATTTATAGAATAGGGAAGGGGGAGGGGTAAACGAGCATCGGAGCCTTTTTACGACGAGACTATCCACGCCCATGAACATCATCCCCGCCTCCAATGACACTGAAGATTTACTTTACGGTGGTATTATGTGAGCGAAAGGTACCTTCCCGGTTGTGCCGGCCCAATTCCGTTGCATTGGAGGATGTAGTGTCTGATGCACTAGGCATGGCACTACATCCTACGTTGCGGCATGGCACTAACTCGTCTGTTGCAGCATGCCACTACCTTTTATATGTAGTAAAGTTGCACTTTATAAAGTTGCAGCCGATGAGCTGCTCGCCTATCTTCAGACAGGCTTACTTAGCCTTTACTTCCAAGTCACCAAGGAATTGAACGGGGTAACGCACCGAACCCACAAGCTACCGTCCCATAGTCTCATAACTTTGCACAGTCCCTCTTGGGAGAAGACATCTCAAAAAGGCCGTCACTTCTCCAGGTTCTCTCAAAAACGAGGTTAACGCTGAAAGGAGTCAATATTATTATTTGGTGGGTATACACCCTAATATCATGCGAAAACGCAGAAAGACCACACCCCTTACGGGTACATCATCCCCAGGGTACAATCCGTCAAGTACCTAGACATCGCGCTAGATCGTGCTTTCACCTTCAAATCGCACATCGAGCACGTTACAAAGAAAGCACTATTCGTCATGCACAAGCTTTGCCCGATAATCAATACAAAGAGAAAAATGTCACTTAGAAATAGGCTAACATTATACAAAACATGTATTAGACGCATCATCTCATATTGTAGCGTAGCATTCGCTCATGCTTCCCCATCGTATGTAGCTATTTTACAACGCGTTCAAAACGATTCCTGCGAATTGCCACAGGCTGTCCCTGTCACATTCGCACATTAGATCTACATTTTCAGCTCCCCACTATCGCGGGGCATTTCAAAGAGCTTCAACGAGCTACCACTCATCCTAATCCTCCCGCCACTAAGGCACCGGACTACAATGCCAGCTGCGTGACAAACAAGGGTCGCCATCCTAGACACGTTCTGTTCGACATTCTGAGGTCGCTCAAATCATACAACAAACAAAACACAAACAGATACAACACGACAGCAGCGGTGTAGCTACACTACTCCCCGTCCGAGGGATTCGGAGGCGGATTATACGATTCAATCCATAATCACCATATCCTGACAGACAATAGCACACACGTTCCACTCCCTGTAAATAGTTAGAACGATGATGTTAGTGCAGTCATTTGACATAATTCCAATGCCTTACGCGATTTGCTAACGCGTAAATTAAACCGCCGCTTTACCGGTTAAGTTAAACATGACAACCACGCATTAGTCGTACCACAAACTCGTGGTGGAAGGGGGGGGGGCGCGGTTCCCCCTAGTCATGATAGCTCAACCACCTCTCCCAGCCCCCACGATGATTCAAGGTTATCTTTAGCTGCCGTGCGCTGACCTCATTATCAGGGAACGGGGAGGGGGAGTGGACCCACCTCTTCGGCCAAGATAATTCCTTTAGATAACTTAAATAACTATCGGTATGCATCCTTCCGATCTGCGGGAAAGGAGAGGAGTATCGACCACAATCTCACATAGATCATCGCCCGACGTATCTTATGTTAACCGATGAAGCTGCACTGTACACTTCCGTCAGCTTAATAGGTACACTACTCTATATCAGGCAGTGTTCCGACGAGCCTGGAGAAGCGCCGGCGGAAATCGGGTAGCTGTCCGGATGGGAGGTTAACTGAAGGTACTATTGTGTTATATACCAAAACAAAGTCGCGAAAAGATCTTTCCCCATGCCCAGTGTCAATTGAGCCAATCGGCATGGTGAGCGTTAAAATCATTAAAAATTACTGTCTCTGCAGTTGGAATCCGCTGGAGCTCTCAGTCGACGGAGGTTATAGTCATAACTTACACCTACCATAATGCTACGACCAATAGGATTAGATTTACACGGGTGAAACTGCGGAGCGCTGCTAGTTTACAATGTATGTATCGATAAATATAGAACACAGTCCCCAAAATATGTCTGTGTGTAATCGATTTTCTGTGAATTTTCATGCGATTTACACTTATGGAACAGATTCTTAAGGAAGGTTATTAACCGGCGAAACCGAGGTGGATAGCCAACAAATTATAAAGTAGCTTGTCCGGTAAGAAAGGATTTTTCATAATTCTGTACATAGAGGAGTGCTGCGAATTGAAATAAAATTGCATCAATTTGATAGTTACACGCTTGAGAGTGGGGACTATTATTCGACTAACGTTTGGAAATTGGAAATTATTAAAAACATGGTGCAAAATTGTTGGTAATCCTACCGCTAAGGAACACAAAATTTGCACAGGTGATACCGCGTGGCCCAGCTAGTGTTGATTCAATTGAGTATATTTTTTTTTTTACGGGAGACGAGGAAAATCTTCAAAAAGACAACGCCAAGTTGTAGCCGGCCGGTAGTGTGGGATTTTTACCCACTAAAAACCCCCTCTCACTATAAGTCAGCGCCACGGTACCGCGTTAGCATTACTTCATGGTGCTGGTACTCCTCCTAATCGCTAGACTCTGAACGATTACCCCTCTAATCTTTCTTCTTCCTCCTTTGCAATTAAGATCTCTCTTACATGCCTCGACGTTGCTGTCCAGTTGCCGCTCGACAACAACATCCAGGGAACGAAGTCGATCGGGCTTGGAGGCACTACCTTCTAACTAGGCCAATGCACCCTTATTTCACACCAACGTTAACAGTCAAAGAAGGTATGCTCGGCGGAGTCCGTATCACCCGGACAGTACACACAATCAGGAAGGCTACGGATCTGCGTCCAGTTAAGAATGTGTAAGGTGGTATTCTAGCTCTCCATGCTGTCGCAAAACCCAGTCTCTAACTCCACCAAGAAGTCTAAAGGTCCAGCGGTCAGTCTCCGCAGACTCCCAGCGCTCCTGCCTGAGTGCAAAGGTCTTCTCGCGTTCTCGGGTCCTGGTTTGGGACAAAGGTCTTTCGCCAGCCCTCCGAGCATCCCAGATACGCCTTCTCTCGGCACCCAAGAGGTCAATTTTAATAGTACCCGATATAACAATCACAGCCGCTTCTGACACCGTTCGATAGGCTCATGTTATCCTCAGTGCTCGCCTACTTTGTACAGATGTAAACCGCTTTCTATTCCTTTCCATTTTGAGTGCCTCACCCCAGACCTCTATTCCGTGGAGCATGATAGAGTTTGCGACACTCATAAGAATACGCCTGCGGCGGCTCCTTGATCCCCCGGACATTCGGCATAAGCCGAGAAATTCTGGCAACCATCGTTGCCGCTTTTGTGGCCACACTGTCGATCTGTCCACGGAAACTCAGTTTCGGGTCAATCGTCATTCCAAGATATTTCAGAGATCCACGGCTCTCTATGTGTAGATCCACGATACGAGCTCGGAGAGGACTCGAGAACCATCTCTGTGCTGTAAGTACCACCATCTCAGTCTTCGCAGTGGCTAATCTCAAACCGTGTTTATTTAGCCATGCGTTGATTTTGGTCGCGACAAGGCTAGCCTCCGCCTGCCCTTCGCTATAGCTACGCGCAAGGATCAACGCCGCAAGGTCATCAGCAAAACCCTCCAGCAATACCCCATTTGGTAAGTTCAGGCGCAGAAGTGCATCGTAGAGAACGATCCAAAGCTCAGGTCTAAGTACCGAACCTTGAGCTGCTCCTCCACTGAGCCTCTTTGTTGCCTCCCTAGTAGTAGTCTCATATATAAAGAAACGATCGCATAAGTAATCTCTTAAAATACGCATGAGATACTCTGATATTCCAAATTTCCGAAACGCTTCCATTATATCCGACTACCTTGCGGAATTAAAAGCGTTTTTTGACGTCAAACGTCACCATTATACACACTGGTCGATTCTGATGGTTGCCCGTTCAGGTTTGCTTAGCAATGGAGAGCGCCTATTGTACTGCAACCCGACCTAAAACCGCGTTGATTTTGAGCTAGACCTCCTGCATCGATCATTTCCTTCCTCAGTCGATTCCTAATAAGGCTCCCGAAAATCTTTCCTGCGACGTCTAACATACACAGTGGTATGTAAGATGAGGGTGTATAGGGCGGACGTTTACCCTTATTTAAAAGGACCAACCTTTGCAGTTTCCATCTTTTCGGAAAGACGTCCAGGAGTTGTTTTCCGTGCTTTTTAACAAGGACTCTATATGCCTCAGCGGGAACACCATTTGGGCCCGGGGCCTTACCAGTCTTAAGATTCTTTACAACTTCCCGTAACTCGGCTGATGAAACAAGTGGACACTCTTAACAATAGCACACTGTTAGTATCAATCCGGTTTTCACGATCGGGAAACAGATTCTAGACTATTTCCACCATTCCATAGGAATCACCGAATTACGGCCCACCAACTTTTGAGTGACGATTCGGTAACCATTGCCCCAAAAAAAAAAACTCAACGTCACTTGATATGTCGCCACCAAGTATTCCGAAGAGATACGATGAAAGGGGACTTTTTCATGGGGGTTAAATTGGACTAAATTTTGTCGACCACATTTCGAGGCCTTCTTCAAACACAAGCTTGTTTCGATACTCGTAGAAGTATTCCCGGGAAACATTGACTTTGCCATATTTTTGTGAAAAAGTTATTAAAACATCGGCTCGAGTGTATCAAGATACCATTCTTGAGAAGGTAGTTAAGCCCCTTAATAACACCAAGTTCAATAACCATGTTTTGCTTACGGACAGGATTCCATCGTATCTATTTCGTACGAACACCACGAGGACGGCCAGGTCTTTCTCTGCCACAAACACAGAGAACCTATTAATAGCCTGATACACAAACATTTGATTAATACAAAGACTTTTAAAAATTGCATTTGGCAGCTTTGTGTAATAATATACCTGCCATACCTGCTTTGTGTAATACAATCACAGCGATTTAGTTCTCTTTATTACCCCACCCCATTTTAATATCGCAAAATATTGTAAAGTATTTATTGGTGCCAAAATGAGAAAATGCTATAAACAATCGTAAAAAACCAAGTTCAAATGTAACATTTATGGCCAGATTAAGTATAATGCGATAGTGTAGAGGCTAGAGTCCAGGGAAAGAAAAAAAAAATTCTAAACATTTTAACTGTGCCTGTTTGGAAATGAACTCAATACTGATTTTATTAGTAGTGTAGTTATTTCCGAGTACTGGTAGCGCAACGCATCAAAACGCGAGGACGCATCATGGGGTACTTAATAAGTAACGAAAATGCAACCAAATTGTTCAGTTTTCCAAATAAAAACATGCGCCTTTGTCACATGAATTTACTGATTTTGTTTCAGCATTAGAATAAAACTGTACTTTGAATTGTTAAGGAAAATAGAACTGACATGTTTTTTCTGTATCATTCGTATAACTAGGGGTACGATAGTTCCAACCGGAGGTACGTCAGCTCAAGTTGGTTTGACATGTAGAACAAACAACAGTTTTAGTATTTAAATTTTATGTAGTATCTCCAAGTTTCTTCCTGCTTTTCAGACCCAAAACCGTACGTATTATTTCTTTCTACATATGCCCGATCGGAACAAGATTCCTTTCGATTTTTGTTAAATGTTTGCTGTACAGTCATATTTTATGTTATACATACTACAAATCGCCTCTGGGGTGTAACGGTGCGGGTGTAGTTCGTTAAGACCGTTCGCCGCGTGGGGTCCTGAGTTCTCGATCTCCAGGTCGGTCAACTGTTAATTGTTACCAAATGTTTCTCAGATTATTCTGAGCACGTATTACATTGTCCGGTATCGGAATGTGCCCAAAGAGACCATAGGCTTGCCACCTATGACATCCTATGGGCCTTAGTACCCTGGCTAATCGTGGGTGTTCTGGTATATCTCCTGGACTTCCGAGTTGTGGATGTACTAGCACAATTCTGCCTATCTCTTCGGGGACAACGGGCGTGAAGGTACTTTTTTTATACACTGTTATGTGTTGGGGAAAAGTCTCGTTATTCCTTTCTCCAATCTCGCAATCAACCACCATTTCTGCTTCCCTCAATGTATGTACTGATAAGGAATTCCGTTCCAAAAATAATCTGAAAGTTGTCAATATTCTTCAAATATATGATACAAGAATGGCAAAGATGAATATGCAACAAGTTCGATTGAAAAATGTTATAATCAAATTAGTAAAATAATGTAATTATTATTTTCTCTACACTTTCATTTGAATTTCAGATATGCTGAACCACCTGTAGGGTCACTAAGATTCCAAAGACCTTTGCGTATGCATTTAGCTGGAGAAATAAACGCAACTAAGTACTGTCCGCCATGCCCTCAAATGGACCCAAGAGGCTCCAAACAAGTGATTGGACGTGAAGATTGTTTGTGTCTCAATATTTTTGCCCCGAAAATGCCAGGAACGGAAGAAGGTAAGCCTAGTCATAACTGACTTACAGATGATGACAGAAATGTTAGGCGTTGTGACTAGCAACCACTATGTGTCTGTCTCGGTAAACAGCTTTGCCGTTGACTGTGGCGTGCGGGCGATTCATGCTGTTCATAATCGCAGGGAGTAGGCGACAAGGGAAACGCTTGCTTTATGTAAACCAACTGTTCATTGAATACCCCACATATCAACGTATCGCGTTTAGATGTACATTGCTACGTGTTTACACATCGATAGTACATTATTGTTTCCTAATGTTATTATTGTTACTTTAAGTAACGCTGATTGCCACAAGAACTTTACAATATAAAGTGTTAATTTTCAGGTTGCCCAGTGGTTTTCTTCATTCATGGCGGGAACTATAAAACAGGTTCTGCGCAAGCGTATGGGGTGAGTCTGGCTTAGATCAGCTGTCGTCTGCTGTTTACTTTTGTGTTTATTTGCCGTGAGACACTTTTAATGCTGCATTACTATATACACATTTTATATAGATGACGATATGTGGCACATAACAACAAATTACGCCATGTACTTTATTCCGTGTAAACCTAACCCATGTTGGGTCCTGAGGAAAATAGTAATAAGAAGGTACAATAGTGTAATTGATGCTCGCAGCCTTATTTTATGTTGGGCTACTTACTTGACATTTTATTCTTAATTCGTAAGTGTTCTTAGGTTAAGGTTGTATGACCATTTTGATATTATATAATTAACAGTGTAACTAGAAAAGTTAGTTATTGGTATATCATCTTCTGTCTTGAGGTACTTATGAAATTACATATCTTGGTTCACTGATTCATTCATCGTCGAGCTTAAACTATTCAAGTTAGGGCCATATAATTAGGTGATTATTGTCTTTTTAAGAAGTAGACAGCCATTAGAAAGGAATCCGTTTTTTGTGATAGAAACATGAAGTTTGATTAGAGCTACTGATTAAAAATGAGATGTGTTTTGGAATATTAAGGGGTGAAACAGAGGGTACCATTTTGCATATACCTAGGTAAGTATGGAAGTCCTTCATTTTTGATGTTCGAAGCATGAAACGTTGTTTTCAAGCTTTTGATTGCAAATATGTGAACTGATATAATATGAACTAACAAATGATATATGAATTTATGGCAATTTTACTCCTAATAATAGTGACCAGTGGTAAACGTGTGAAATCGTTGGCGCATCTAGTAACAAATAATGGAAGCAGGTTTACAGCCAACTGCACTGTCACTGATAGCCCACCCCACACGTTTCGCGACGATACGAATGTATTACGAACAATTATCAAAGGATCCTATCCTAATTCTTTCAACTAAATTTATAATATAATAATTATAATATTTGTGGAACTATCACACCACGTTAGCCTAACCCTGCGCCAAGTACCGTAAGGACTTGTGTTACAGGTACTAGACAACGGCACAACATTTAATATTTTTATAAATTTAAGACATTTTATGTTTTTAATATTTTTATTATAGAAATAGATACCAGGCTGATTGCTAACTGGCCGAAACGACGTACTTAAAAAAAGATAGGCAAACAAAATTTATTACATTCTATCATCTATTCGACAATTTCTGTTTTCGAAACTATTAAATATATTTTAAGAATTCTTGAATATTTACTCGAACTGATAGAATTTGTGTGACGGGACGTAGAAATACGTGCGGTGATAAAGTTTTACGTTTTAAAAGGGAGAACAGCAACCCAGATTAAAGACAAGCTAGACAGTGTTTTAGGTAATACTGCACCTACATTGTGTACAATTTTCGCCTGGGTAACTGATTTTAAACGTGGGTGACGGAGCTGCGAAGACGCCAACAGGTCTGGCCGTGCATCCAATTCAAGTCACGAATCCGGACATGATCAAAAAGATTCAAAAAATCGTTTTGAATGATCGGCGCTTAAAGTTGCGGCAGCTAGCAGAGATTTCCTCTGAACGCGTTTTTAACATTTTACACCAACATTTATGAAAGAGAAAATGCGCGCCATGCTCGTCGCGTTTGTTCTCTGTTAACCAAAAGCGACGTCGAGTGGACGATTCGTCGAAGTGTTTGGCGCTGTTCAAGTGTGATACTAACGAGTTTTTGCGGCGTTATGTGACAGTAGATGAAACGTGGATACATCATTATACTCCAGAAACAAAAGAACAATCTAAGCAGGAGACTGAGAGCGGTGAACCTGCAGAGAAGAAAGCAAAAACGGTTTTGTCGGCCGGCCAAGTGATGACGACTGTTTTTTGGGATGCTCGAGGGATTATTTTAGTGGATTATCTGCAAAGAGCAAAAACAATAAATGGAGAGTATTATGATGTGAAGAAATCCGAAAGAAACAGCCTCATTTAGCTAAAAAGAAAGTTTTATTCCACCACGACTACGCACCAATACACTCGTTAAGGGTTGCAGTTGCCAAACTCCATGAATTGCGGTTCGAATTGTCATCGCATCCCCCCTATTCCCTAGATCTGGCGCCGTGCGACTCCCACTTATTCCCGGATCTCAAGAAATGGTTAGTCGGCCGAAGATTTTCATCAAATGATGAAGTCATTGTCGCCGTAGACGAGTATTTTGAAGGGTTAGAGGAAATATTTTATCAAATTGGTGTAACGGCATTGGAGAAGCGCTAGAATAAATCCATCGTGGTAGAAGGAAAGTACGTTGAAAAATAAAATTGTTTTAAATAGAGTATTAAAGTTTTTCTTTGTCGTTTCGGATGCAATGACCCTCGTATAATACATATAAGAACATACAGGATCTGGCGTAACATGCGGACTAATGGCCACATCATCAACTGAGCCAGCCGGTCGTCAAGTAAATGTTATATAACTGAATGAAATTATGTGGTAATGGTTTGTTGCTCTTCTACGGTAAATGTACCAAAAAAGGTTTGTGTAAATATGGCATCATTTGAAGATAAAATCTGAAATAATATATTTCCGATTATACATATTATTTGATTTTTGAAAAAAATAATGGTTGTCGTTATGTTACCTTAACAGGGTCAGCATTTTGCTCAAAAGGATACGATACTAGTGACAGCACAATACCGTCTTGGGTCTTTAGGCTTCCTGAGCACGGGCATGAAGGACGCGTCGGGCAACACGGGCTTGTTCGACCTGCACTCCGCAATGACATGGGTACGACAACGTAACATAATATAAAAAAAAATAATCAATTCCTAGTTTTTTAGATTTATCCCATGGGTCGTTACCTTGTAACTGTGTTGGGACCCCTAAGACAGTTTTAGAATTTCCCTCGGGCTCCCCGCGATGATTTTTATCAAAAGGTCACAGTGGCCTGTTGTTAATCCTGGATAGTATATATAGTGTAAGCGACGGTAGAAAACTTTTTCTAGCCTGACATAAAAAGTAACTGTTGAGTCATAGACAAAGACAAGTTAACACTCTGTGAATAAAGTTTCACTCGAGAACCTCAATCTATGAAGATTAAATCAATTCGAAGTACCCATTACAATAAAATGGCAATTTAATATTTTATTTCCCTGTATCTTACAAATTTTCTACATATTATGTTATCTGAAATAAATACTAAACCACGTGATCTGTAACATAGCTATAGCGTTTGCTTAATGCCCAATCACTTCTTCGTAGGTGGAGGACTACATAGAATTCTTCGGCGGTGACAGGTCTCGTATCGTCGTAATGGGACAAGGGTCGGGTGGCAGCGCCGCTTCACTGATGGCACTGTCCAACGAAGGTCGTGCGGCCACTGGTGTTGCTGCGCTGTCAGGGACCCCGCTGTCTCCGGGAGCTATCCGGTCGGACCCCAGAGAGCACGCCAGGGCTGTAGCAGAGCGTACAGAATGCCCGGCAGAGCCAGCGGAACGACTGCTCATGTGTTTGAGGAAACTTCCAATGGAAAAGATTATAATGGTAATTAACTTTATTTATTAGGTATGACTTATCTTCCGAGATACATCGGACTCCTATTACAAAATAGGTGAGTAAAAATATGTCCAACTCCCCGTTTACACCCACTGAAATACACACGTAGGAAAGTGAGCAGCGCGAATGTGTGAATGTTATAATTCTCATGCAGCTGCCGCATTTATTATTGCTCCCTGTACTGTTTCTGTCGGTTGTTGGTTCTTCAGACTCGAGGGGATTCCAGTGCGACACAAACCCTTCTTTTATTTCTTTTCGGACCTGAACTTGTGCTGCGGAAACGAAGACAAGCCAATACAGATTAATCGGACTGCTATGAGGGCTCGTTAGGCGACGTGACTCGGTTTGGAGTCGAAAAAGAGCTTCGCCTCCCCACCACCCGCAGATGGGAGAGATGCATCCCGATATGAGAAAGTTAATAATAGCTAAATTAAAAAAAAAACACAAGTAAAAATTTGACTATTATCCTCATGGCCAGATAGGCCAAGGGGTACCTAATCCCCCACTCTGATAAGTCGTCGAGGACAGGTCGCGTACAGTAGCTAAGATGAACTCGGCGCTGACCAAAATGAACCGTTCATGGCAAGGGTTATGACTGAGGGGCCCGTAACCCCCTTCACCCTCAGACGGGTGAAAGAATTCACGCGCAGTAGTCTTTAAATACCTGACCGTTACAGCGGTATCAAATAATACCTCAAATGAGCTACGCAAATTGAGAATCGTATTGGAATTAATCCCTAGCCGGAAGGTGTCGTTCGGAGTGTTCGTAGTCGAACGTTTGTGCTGTTGTCTGACTTGATGTATGTCAGGGTTAGGGCGTATATATCGCACCTGTCCCCGGGACCTCTGCGTGTCCCTACAACGGTGAATGTGTTTGGCAGTAGCTAAACACTTTCAGTCATCATAGTCTAGTTTTTTAATAGCATAAGAGAGCAAACAAGCAATCGTCACGAACCTTTTGATTTCATTCGCATGATTGTTACGCAGATGCGTTGCCCTCCTATTCCCCCCCAACAATGGGCCACCGGCCACTCACAAACAGCATGAAACGCGACAGCGACGCTGTCACTTTACGCCGGTATCAAGTGAGCAAGGGGTGCTTTCCCGGTCGTACCGGTCCAATTCCGTTGCATAGGAGGATGTAATGTCGTGTACAATGCATTGCACTACCTCCTCCTATACAGCATGGCGCTACCTTTCCTAAAAAAGTACGTTTGTAAAATGAGGATAGGGGCGACGAGGTATTATATACTCAGATGAAATGTCTCGCCAACTCTACCCTGGGCTAGTGCGGGACACTTATCGCTCGTTTTTAGATTACATACGATTGTGGATAATACAGAGGCCTAGGGTTTCGGAGGGGGCGCAAGATCAGTATGCCCTCTACCCGGTATCAGAAGTGCCGGTTGAAAAATTAATTTAAAAAAGTTAAAAGTTGAAGACGTGAACTAATTTGTTTTTTAATTCCACTAACTTATTTTCACACTTTTTATAGTATAGGGGGTAAAGGAGTAATCGTAGCCTTTTGGCGACTACAGACTTCTATGGATATAAGTAGACTCCTATAGAGATAGAGTAAGCAAGAGATGCCACCTCGATCGTGCCGGATTGATTCACCTGCAATACATTATACCCCATACAACTGCTGCGGATTTTACTTGCGCAGCCGGCATAATTCCGTAAACATTGCAGCGACAGGACCGAGAGCAACGCGGGTACTTAGCTACGGAGGCTCGGTTATGGCGGACGTCTAAATAATTAATGTCTGATTTTAACATTTTACATAAAAGTACCACTGAGTAAGTATGAGAAAAATGTAGAGTTTCAATACAATGTCTCCAGGTGGATAATGAGATCGGGACGAGTTCAATGGACACGGTGGCGTTCTTGAACGACATCACAGGACGCTCCGGTAAGGAAATATAATAAAAAACGCTGCTTCTAGGTTTAAGCGACGATAACAACGAACGTTCTTCCGTCAATTATTATCGAAGGTCTCTAATTACAGTACATGTTTTATGTAAGCCGGCGTGTTGGAATGGAGAGAGTAGTGAGTATAAACAGTAAGACTTAGCAATCCCATAGCGACCTGTGGTCGTAGTATTCCGTAAGGGATCTAACGTTAAGGTGTGTGTGTATATGTTCACATAAATGTGAAACTGAGCGCAAATGTCTTTAATGAAATATAACGAGGAGGACCATCTATATATAAGGTTATAATCTAAGAATACCACGTTAGAATGGCGAATATACTGTCCGAATGTTATAAATGGTACACCTGTATCGTTTTTACTGTGGTGTTTCCCAATACAATAAGGGTAGTTAAGTATTGTAGAAATGATGAAAAATCCGCAAAATTTAAGTCTTTCTATAAGTACGTGTAAAAGTATATTAAGCTTTACAATGTCTAAAGGATCGGGAGCACGCATTGAAGGCTCTGATGACAGGCGTGGTCTGCCGCCGATGGTGGCTGAAGCGCCTTCCGAGTCGCTTAGTCTGAAGCAACAGCGGAGCCCTATGCTCACCGGAGTCACATCTGCAGAGACCTCTCGGGCTGTGTTTGGTAACTCCATTTGTATAACATAATGACTTTATAACATAATGAATTGACTTCATATACTTTTTGCTTGACCGCGCAACGCGAAATTGTAAAATTATTTGTAAGTTGTCATATTAGTATTCCTCACAAACATAATAATAATAATACAAAAGTTATCTAAAAAACAAACAACTATAGTGTCATAAAACAGTAAACTGAAAAAGCTAGTCTAGTTAGCAGCCTTACTACAAATGGAACCCATTGCACATTTACTGTAACTGTGTAAGAAAAATAATGGACACTGATTGCAAGAAATTGAATAGCTTTTATATATTTTATAGAAATAGAAACAGAAAAACCTTAATTTAAGAATTTTAGGTACACTACTATACATTTTTTTTCAAACATTAATGAAATTGTCAAACAAAAAAATAATAATATATACATACAACCAACCTATAACACGTAATATGCACCTTTTTCAAACAATAACACATACACAACAATAACGACACTAGTTAGTAGATTAACTTTCAGAGGTTATTACCAAGGAAAAATGCACAACTGTGTAACACAACTCTTAAAAAGGAAACCACTCATTTAATTAACTATGGTTTTTTTATGAATAACCACAGTTCTGGTATTATGTGCTCCCAGAAAATGTGTGACAACACGGTTTACGCATAGATATTAACATAATGGATTAATTGTTATCTTAATTATTCTATGACATATATCTTGCTTTACGAGGCCGAAGAAGATCATAAAGTTAAATTTCGTGTAAATAAATAGTTATATTTTATTTTTATATATATCATAAACGCGGACTACCTGAATTAGTAAAAAGTTTAAGAATTTAATATTGCTTAGTATTAGATATATAGCATTAATACAATTCCATTTTTTTGTTTTTTTTCGTACCTATAATTATTGAATATCTAACTAACTTTAAATTTTAGTTTAAAGTTGTAAATTGATTTTAGTGTGCGTAACGGTGGCGGCAGGTCATTCCATAATTTTTTGCTGGCATGTCTAAAATTACCTCGGAATGCTGCGGTATGGTGCAATTGTGTAAGGAACAGGTATGAGGATCCTCTGATCAGGAGACTCAGCTGTTTATATCTTTCCTATGCTCATTGCAGTTTACTGAAAAGTTACGGCGGGGATTCGTACTTGACTACACCGAATAGGAGGGTGGCGACGTGAAGGCGCCTAGGACGATCCATTTTTAGCAAACGCGCATTGTTTGTGTAGGGTGTCACATGAGTGCGAGGAGGGACGTCAAAACAGTACCGCAGAGGCATTTTGTACCCGCTGTACTAGATTTTTGGATCATGCTAGTAAAGCAGGGCCCCATAACTACTAGATTCGCATAGTTTAATCCGATGATCAGTGCTTATAAAACTTCTGATTGTATATAAAAAATTTTATCGGTAGATGCAGCTGCTTGCAGTTTTTATAATGTGTTTTATAATTTCGTCAACTCTATCTATATGGTTATCTCCTATATGAATAGTAGGCATAGTTTGTACTATTTTGTAAAATTGTGCTTTAGCGCCCATGATCATATATTCCGTCTTACCGGGATTCAGTATTAGCATCTGATCTCTTAGATATGCGCGCCAAATCGTCATTGAGCTTATGTAAGGACTAGGTTACGTTGTTAGGGTTAAAAGACAAGAGTACTTGGATATCGTCTGCATAGATATGATATCGGCACTATTCTATTTGTTGGATGACGTCAGCAGTGTACAGCGTGAAGATTATTGGCCCTGACGCTGACCCCAGAGGGATGCCTCTCGTCGCAGTTCCCGCATTAGAACGTGACAACGTGCCAACCTCATCACCCAGCTCCACTGTTTGTCTTCGATTACTCAGATAACTAATATTCTTGTCTGTCCTCTGAAATTCCAACATGAGTGGACCCTGTTGTACATTACAATTAGTTGTGATTATTTACATTTCATGTGTATGATGTAGGATTCAACTCTTTATATAATGCCTTAAACTTACAGGAAAATACAAAAACTTCCTCGCCGAACGATTGACCTCAGTTAAAGACTTCATCAAGAAAGATTTGATTGGTGGCTTAAAGGGTGTTATACAAGGCGTAGAAGCTCTCAACCCCCTCAAAATTGCTGGCCTTCAAGAAATACTTCTCCTTCCAGACTACTATCAAGCGTTATTTGATAGCACACTTAATTCAATTGATGGACTCACACAAATTGTTGATGCTACAGGTATTATTTTGTTCAATTTATATAAATACCATTGCTAAAGAAAATGTGAACTTCGAAAGGAATAAGCAACTAATACTGTTTAATTCATAAAGCCTTGGTATATATGTTAAGCTTTCTGTACACCTAAATTCATGAAAGTCATCAGAGACAGTCTACTTACATTCACAATAATCCCAACAGCATAACCTAACGAAGTAGACCTAAAATTACTAACACTCTATACTACAAAAAAAAAAATATGTCAAAACTATATTGGTAAATTATTTCATATAAAATCAATAAATAAGCTTCTATTAAAAATTTTTTCTTTATAAAAATAGGAGATAAACGAGACATCCAAGCGGTTTCACGATTACCGTCGCCCATGAACATACGTATTATTTTTATTATGTATGACGCGTTGCACTCGTTTGCACGTTGCTCCCCTTCAATGGGCCACCGGCTGCTCACCAACCACATGAAACGCGAAATCATAGCTGTCGCTCTACGGCGATGTCATGTAAGCGATGTGTAACTTCTCGGTCGTACCGGCCCGATTCCGCAGCATGGTACTATGAACTAACGATACCTGCAGTGATTGACATGGAACCCTTCGTGGCATATTATATAAGATTGAACAGATCACTAGGAGACATTTAGCGCCAACCAAGACTCAGACAAATGTTTTTAAGATGTCTAACCTCTGGTTGTGCAAATTAAAGAATGAAAATGTTTATGTATACACATTTTCATTCTCTAATTTACATTTAGTATAGACTTTATAAAATAACAGGACCTTAAATAAGAACTCAATCATCAATTCCGGTTTCGGCCGAAACGTAAACCCAGTCCGAAAGTTCGGTTTCGGCTGAAAACCAGTTTTGATTGGACTCTATTTTTAATTAAAATAAACCAAGTCTCTATAGCAAACTATAGACCGACAAAATAGAATAATGTTACGTCCCTGACTTGTATAGACGAATGCTGCCACATGATTATCTCACCACAAGTCTCAGTTCGCGTTAAATATCTTTGTCGGACATTACATTTTTTTGTCTGAAATGTCCATATGAATAATATGCTATACCAAATTTCCCCACTTTTATACATAATTGTTATAAGGTTTAAAAATAAATCCTTTTCTATAACGAGCCCCAGTGTTTCAGTCTGTTGTTCATTTCATTTGTTCAGTAGACAAAATTGAAACTACAGCTGCCATTAGTATGAACAGCTAACTACAGCTGTCAGATAGTAACACGAAGCATAAGCGTAAGCAACACTCGCGACGCCACCAACTGAACAGATGCACCTGCGTGTAACAGAGCAAGCTAGATGATCTCATATGGTAAAATAGTTTTATTGTAAAGAATCTAACTAGTAACATTCCGTTAAACAAATCATTATAAATATTTTACAAAAATATTCTTATATACAATACCATCATACAATACCAATTTAAATGTATGAAAACTTGAACGGTATTAAGTAGCTAGGTTTTTAGGGTTTCGCACGCAAAGGGTCAACACCAAGACCCTATAGTATTAGGGTCTCGTTTGTCTGTCACCAGGCAGGCTTCTTAAACTGTTACTGCTAACTAAGCAGTTGAAATTTTCTGAGATAATGTAGTTCCGCTGCCGCTATAACAATAGCGGCAAAAATTCAGTAAATTAATTACTCACACAACACTCTTGTTTTCCCGTTTTTTATGCGCAGCCCCTACACGAGTTAGACTTGGTCGATTTTTCGAGTTACGTTGCCAAATTGCAAAAAGTGTAACCTTATATTTTCGTCATATCAATTTGTCCGACTGTCTGTGAGATATTCGCTTCTCAAGGAGTAAAAAGTGTGCCCTCATTCAAAATAATAAAAACCACATGGTATGCTGTGCTGGGACACATAATAGAAGTGAAACTTCAACGGACAAGTGGAAAAACGAATAGATATGTGTTCGTTTTCCCCTTGACCGTACAAGTTACAATGCTGTTATGTGTCCCAGCACATATTACATTTCTCCTCTTCACCTTTTGAGACTAGGTTCCCGTAATGAGCGAACTATTTACATATTGCACTTGATAAGCAATTATTTAGTATACAAATCCGACCCGCACTTGATCAGCTTTTATATTTATTATGCGGATCTTGGCAACATTTAGAATGAACTATAGAAAAGAAGGAAAAGATGGGATAATTGTTTCCAACCGAGTGTAGTCCCGTTCCATCTTTTGTATCTGTCTTTATGTTCTACTACAAAGGCTTTCGCAACTTTTGCAGGCGATGCGCTATTCAACTTCCCAGCGTACCAGAGCGTTCGCGCCTGGAGCAACAAGGCGCCCGCCCTCATGTACAGCTTCGAGCACTTCGGGAATCTCAGCAAGGGCTCGCATTTCCTGCCCGGACTCGAACTTACACGTTAGTTATTGTATTACCTCTATCTTTACTGTTCCAATTAGACTCGATGCACGTCAGACCCGGTGTCAAAATAATAAGGCAACGAAACACCGTTGATGATGTTTATAATAAGGTAACGAGGATTGGATATATTCATGTAACATAACATTGCATTTATTTCCAAGATGATCCCAAGTATCTCTACTCAGAGCCCGTGCATAACATGTGACGGTTCTGGATTTATTCTTGTGTTTAGCCACCTTTAATACATTACTATTGATCTAAAGTAAGTAAGTGGTACCTACTCCCACGGTCGTGACGGCTCGATTCAGCTGCTGGGCAGCAATGAACATTTTATAGCATAAGTAAGCAAACGAGCATCAGCTTTCGGCGACTACCGACTCCCATAAACATAAGCATAGAGATTTTGCAGAAGCATTGATCACCTTCACTCCACCCGTCTCAAAGGGCCACCGGAGATATAGGAACGGCACGAAACGCGTCTACAAAGTTTATTTCTCTTCAGTAACAAACAGTGATGGCACACTTACAGCGCAATAGGTATATCGTAAAATTCTGCTCGCTTGGTGTGCTGTGCTACGCCACCAGTTCTTTGAACTTGGCACGACATACACACACTCACACACTCATCTTCAGGCCAGGTCATTAATGGAGTAAGCAGAGTGAACTGAGTGCGGCGTGTCATAATCCTTACATATTTTAATTATTATCACACACTTGAGTGTGTATAAATATGATAATAGAATATAATAATATTCGTGTGTAGCGTGTGCTACAGTAGTTATTAGATATACTGAACACGAATGTGTCACATTTTTTGGCAACTGAAACCACAGTTTGTCGCACGAAATTGCATCGTAGTGATTAGGTTATTAAAACGCCGAAGACTCCCAAATACTATAATATACTTACGTGTGAACAATAGCGTAATTCATTGCTTAACATTTCAGAGGGTCCTGACGACCCAACTCAGGGAATGAAAGATGCTAAAAAGACGAAAGGACCAGCCCATGGTGACGAATTGGCATATCTCTTCGAGCCTTTGAACGATGATGGGCAGTCCGTTAACGGAGCAGTGTCAGAGAGTGATGCCCGAGCCCGGGAATCCTTCGTTGGCCTTATTGCCAACTTCGCCCACAATTTACGTAAAAATACAAACAACACTTCATCGAACAAGAATATATTTGGATTTGTCTCGTACTCGTCTGAAACTGAACAATATTTAAAAATCGGTGAAAAAATCACGGTCGATAAAGATTTCAGGTAAATTGTGCAATATGAAACTTCAATTCACGCAACTTTAATTTATAAGTTACAAGATTTCCAATATAGTTGTAATAGCATATTTCATTACCATTCGTATCTGGTTTGTCGTCGCGGTAGGGCGTACCCCTCTTCTTATTAGAGAGTACACAGATTACCAGGAAGGCCAGGGATGGGAAGTGGCGCCAAGATATATAATGGATGGAGTTTAATCCTTTCTGCAGTGCAGTGCTTTCTGCAGAACTCTTCCAACAGACAAGGTGACAAGGTGTCAGTGCACGTAACGCTCGTGTTTCCACCCCCTGTGAAAAAGCGCTTTGTTATCCTGCACCCCTTAGCTTAGATTCTGACAACAGGGTCATAATGGGCGTAGTCCTGATTAAATTGAACGTTAACTGAGTTGCTGTGGTACACCTGAGCCCGCTCCGACAAGTTCTAAAAAATCGTAGGAATGAGAATGACCAGCCTCTTATTTTGTCAGAGGTCTTTGCTGCGTTGTAAATGAATGGTACCAGCACGCACAGGGAAGTAAATTTTGCTGACATAATACCGACCTTAACATTATTAGTGGAATATCAAAATTATCTACTATTTAGAAACAACTTGGTTCAAGTTGGCAGCTGTAGTGATCGTCCTACAAATGTTAAATTAGTACTTAGTAGTATTTAAATTTAATTACTCCAAATCGATTGATAATTTTGGCTATTATGTATTTATAGCTAATGTTACCAGAAAAAGCCACAATCCTGAGATCGACAAATTCTGAGATGTGGCAATCCTTCTTGGAATAGAATATTATCATGTTAATCATACAACTTGACGACATTTTCAGATTTTGTCAAATGGGTCTGTGGGGAAATATGGCAGATCGGGTCACCGGAACCCTTTGCAAGAATTTGCTCGGAGAACTGCTCAATTTACCAAAACTTTTGCAAACAGTACCAGGAATAACTAACTCTCTCCAAATCTTACCAGCAATCAGTCAAGCAAACAATTTAGGCCTTGGACAAAATCTGGATTTACAAAAGTTCACTCAGTTAGGCCAGCCACCAAGTCAACAGCCGACCCAAGTAGCCCAGAACCCAGTGCAAGGAAATTTACTTGGAGGCCTTACTTCGGGTATAGGTTTATCTCAGGGCGTACCATTACTGTCGTCTAATCCTAAGCCAACGAAACCTACTGCAAACCCGTGGAGTAGGCCGTTTAACAATCCATTTGGATTTTAATGAGTCTATACATGTTATTGTACATTATGTATTCTCATGTAAGTGAAATAAAACTTGTACCTCATATTTGCTTGTCTATTTACTACCCACAGTAAGAACAAAAAGAACTTATAAAATCTAAAAGTGCACATACACATTCAGAAACAGAAAAACCTATAAAACTCTTCAGTTACTAAGTCACTGATTGACTGACTGATAGACAGCGCACAGCCGAAACTACTGGGAAACTTGAAATAATGGTAATGGTAAAGGGTAAATGGTGCAGACTTTCCTTTCATGATTTAAGTGAGCACTAAGAAAGGAATTTCAGAAAGTCAACACCTAAATGGCTGAATATGGCGGCGTCAACATACAAAAATTTATGCCGAATTAACTTCAATCAAATTTACAACATAATTTACAAAATACATATTGATGTCCTAATTTTACGCGCTTGTTGCTCATTACAATAAAACTACTTTTACGTATTTATTTAATTATTTAACCAGCCCGACGTTTCAGAAGCTTTACAGCAACCATAACACCTCAATACAGCCAGATATATTAAGTATTGTTTGCGTTAATCGGAACAACTAAAAATTATACTTCTTCGGGTACTTTTAATAACTTATAACATCGGGACACCTGTCATCTCAGTTCACCCGTGACCATGGTTGCCACAGGACACTTAAAAGCTCCTTTGGCCAGTTAAATAATTAAATAAACCGCGATAAATCCGTAAAAGTAGTTTTATTGTAATTACAAATACGTTTTATATGTACCTACTTAATACTGCCATCGAACCAAATTAACGACTGTTTATGGCATTCCTGGGGCGACTGACGGTGACGGTGAATAGAAAAGGAATATGTAAAAGCTCGAAGCAGTACTATCTTTGTCTAATCTCGCACGCGTATTGCGCAGAGACATTAAAAAAAAAGAGGGAGTGTACTCCATTTGTTGTTTCTTTCGACTCAGACGGCCGCAGTATACGCTGGCTTCCCTTCTCTATCTATACTACTCAAAATAAAATAAGGGCCTCTAAGATTTTTTGATATATCATGAAAATAATAAAGACATTAACTTGTTTAATTTATGTAACTACAAAATAATGTTATTGATTATAATATAGGCTAACAATTGCTTAGAATAATGATCATGAATTGTTTTTTTTATGCTCATATAAAATTGGCCATTTTGAATGGAAAACATGAACAAAAGAAATCACCGGAAAAAGACAAACTACTGTTTTTGTCATTTTTGTTTCTTCTTTTTAGTGACGAGTATGTCCTCCTCTCTTAGGGTCAATTCATACTAGCGCAGAGTCGAAGCGCATCGAAGCGTCAATCCGAAACTTAATATAGCAAATTCACCCTTATTTCCACAATGTAATGCACATATGAAAAAAAAGACGCGCGAATTCACATGCATTCGAGGGAATTCGCGCGCCTGCGCGCGATCAACTCTGATTGGTGCGCGCGCATTCGCGCGAAGCCAAGCGGCTATTAGGCGAACTACGCGCCGTCTGGTCAGTCGGCAATCGGAATCGGACGGAAACTGTTTTGTGTCGAAGTGAATCACAATGGAAAACGACGAGAAATTAATTTATTTGGTCCAAAAATACGAGTTTCAACAACGAGATTCAAATGGCAACTGGTGTCCATCACTAATGCCACGAAAAAGCGCGCATTCTCGCGCTAATTCACGCGAATACGCGCGCATTCGTGCGACTTCGCTTTGATTGTGAGGAATTTGAAGCTTCGATGCGCTTTGACTCTGCGCTAGTATGAATTGACCCTTAGCAGTACACTCCAGAAGCCTCGTATGCATACTCTGGATTAAATTCCTCACGTTTTCATCTGGAATCTCCTCCTAAGCATCTTTTAAAGCATCAATCAGCCTCTGGTTGTAGACCCCTTGCTCATTCTCTCTAACTCTTCGTTTCAATTGGTCCTACAATTGCTCGATCGGATTTAAATCCGGACTGTTAGCTGTCCACGGTAATACCTCAATATGAGACCCTTCTAGGACAGTTTGGATTGATCGAGCTGTGTGTGCATTATCTTGCATCAGGATGAATCCAGGCCCCACTCGCTACAAATGGGATCACTTGAAGCCTGATGACGTCCTCGATGTAACGTTCTGCAGTTACGGTACCCGAATTTAAAATGACGAGCTCGGTTTTACCGTGTAAACTAATACCACCCAACGTAATGGACGTTGGGACCACCGTTCAAATACTGAAGGGAGAATTTTCATCGGTTTGCACGTTGAACCCTGCTCAGAGGAATTCGAACAACTCCTCGTCTTGACGTTTGCTGGACTTCGTGTAATAGATTACATATAGTTTGATCACTGACACGGGTACCCGTCGTCAGCCGCAGGTGGTGTTGTAACTTACGGGCCGTTACTGTACGATCACGACGAGCACTTAGTTGGATGTACCGATCCTCATGAGTCGTTGTTATGAGAACTCTACCTGAACCAAGTCTCCTGGCAATATTGCCAGTGTCCTGGAAGCGACTCCATACATTTTGGACAGCTCTTCGAGAAAAACCCAAATGCAAACCCACGTAACGCTGAGAACGTCCTTCTTGGATCATAGTTATGGCTCTGGTTTCTGTAATTGTATCCATGTGCCTTCGTGCTGGGGGCATGATTAACGCGAGATGATCAATGAATCAATTAAAATTGAAAAAGTCATACTTTTTTCCAAAAATAACCGAAACAAGTTAAGAAGACAATCAAAGAAAAACATAAGAATAACATCCAATTATTTTTTTCTTAAAATGATGGCCAATACTTTCAAATTAGGAACACGAACACATAAAATAAAAAAAGCATAAAGAGATCAAATACCAAAGAGTTCGTAATATGAATATATTGCTACTTATCAGTTTCAGTTTACTAAATTGTGTTTAAATGTAAATAAAGCAGTGGCCCTTATTTTGTTTTGAGTAGTATATACTATCTCTATGGTATTTTGTTGGGATTAGCATTTTATGTTACCATAGCATACTCTAGATGGCGCTTCACGGTCGCTGCCCTTCATATCAATTTATGTTCAAAATGAATGGGAATACCAGTCTACTTCTTTAAATTATTATCATAATTATATGACATACCACTTTTGTATCAATAAAATTCCATATCAAAAATGTGTGGGGCTCGCACTCGTAGTTTTCCGCATCGCAGTGAAATAATGTACAATACTCATGCAGACGGCAAGATGTACGTACATATATATAGCAAGGCAGCTTGTGATTTTATCCGTATTTGTGATTTTATGTGTAATGTAATTGTATAACAAATCTCCTTCACCTATATTTTGGTGCCATGATACCGGTACTACAGGATTCCTAAAATATTTTTCCCATTTTATTACTATCAATTTAATTTTTCGTGAGTACTTAATTTAATTTAGAAATTTTTGTGAGTCGTTTCGATGGGACGACAAAAAATTATACTTACTGTAATAAAATGTTATCGACAATTCCGATAACTATGAGAGACATTGTGTCTTTAATAATTTCCGATTGTGGAACCGGAATAAGCTAGGACCACACACTCTGTAGTATAATATGACCGTTTTATTACATACATATAAACTAATGAAAAGAAAACAATCTGCTTTTTAGTAATAATTTTCATATCATCTATATCCATGCAACAGGTATGGACACATAGGTCACCTAAAATGGTGGTGGAATTCGCCACCTCGAGTCGTCTTTAGTCAGGAGAAAAATGTCCATGTTCAGTTTAAATACCGAATGACTAATCGTAAGCAACAAAATGGACACTAATCAATGTACTGCCAATAGTGGCTCCCAAATTTTTCCGTTCGCGTCAGAATACATAGGTATACTATAAAAAATAAATCTGGATAAAGTTTACGTTGTATACAGTGACATATTATTTTCAATGGCGGTACAGTTAAAAATCATACCTACATAATTCGCAGCGGTTGATAGAATCACGTACCTTCCAAATTTCAGGCATACAGTACCCATAATCTCTGATTAGTACGTCTGTGAGTGTGACATACGGACAGACGGACATGGAGATTTTATAAGGGCACAGTTCCCTTAATGTTCTAACTTCTTTAGCTCATCTGAATTGTGGATACCAGTAAACCTCTCCAACAGCATTCTTGGCCTCATTTGTAATAGGGTTTCCGGATGAAATCCGCTGTTCCTTGGTGGTGGTTTTGTCCTATGGATGGTGTGTTGCGGCAGGAACATATTAACTTGTCTCGGCACCGACTTCTAACATGTGTAAATTTTAAGAATTATATTGATAAATATAAATTTAATTTATTTTTATTTTAAAAGTGTAATAATAATAACTAGATTTTTTGTAATTGTTTCTACAGGAAGCCTCGCTGAGCCGCTGACGGTCCGTTCAATAGTACGCGTTAGGGCCGGGCGTCGCGACACACTCTTTGGGCCTTTTCTGTGTTGCAATTCTTTATCACAGTATGTAACTCTTATCAATAAAAGGTAAACCTTACATTAAGTACCATTGACACTCACTTTTTTGAGTTCACATAGAGGCTGTTCATTTTGATATTGAGGTAATATTGCAGTAAATACTTATTAATAATATAGGAAACCTGTTTATTTTGTATATATATTTAAATTTTAGACTTAAAAGGAAGTATCTAATAGACACATACACAGTACACGAATGTGCTGTGCTTATTTCTAACTCAAAATGATGCTCAACAGAAACTATTTACAAACTACTTTACATTAAATATAGTCCAGTTACTCAAACTTCCATCCCGGGTGTATCCTTTTTTATTTGACGCGGGGAAACGAATTTATGCGCCTTCACTGGCCCTGGATGGCGTGCAGTGGTGTGTGGGGCTGGCGGTACATTATAGTGCCGAATACCAACAACAAAAACCACCGCGAGTGCCATCACTGCCGCCTTTGGCGAGGTGCCCCGGAACAGCAAGTCATCAGGGCACCGCGACGGCTAGTCAGCCCCCTCTTCTTATAAGAGGAGTGCAAAGAGCATCCCCCTCGGTATATATCCCGGGTGTATCCTGGTGTATGTATAGTTAAACATATTATTTAGTTTATTGGTAATTCTTATCCGACGCTAAAATATTGATATTACAAATTATTTATATTTTTAAACAGCTATCAGCTATTAGGTTCAGACTTTTACTTTATACTTTTTGATAATTCGAAGCAAGAAAAAGAATGAAACAAGACGTTTTATTATACTATATTTAATATTATACCGATGATAATGATAGGATACACAGTAACCTTGACAGTAGCCCTAGGGTATAGTTTTGTCGTGGTATTTAAGTATGTAGTTTGAACCTTGAAGTTTTATACCCTGAGCACCCAAAGTCTGATCATCCTGTCTTGTAGATTGTTGTTAAGTTCTACATTGACAATGCAATGACTAATAAACGAATGCGGGCTAAAGTGAAATCTATGGGTAATATATACTGACACGATTTCTAATATTTCATTGTTAACAGCGACGTAGTAAATAATAGTACACAGTTGATTTAATATCGCTATTTTTTTGTCTGTTATAATGGCTTGTGCGTACGTGGTAGTTTTTGCTCTACTTGTATCTTTCTCCGTAAATACGAACGCACATTTGATTCAAGGCGTAGACCTAGATCCCATCACAACCAAGGAGGTGCTTATCCCTCACGAGGATTCAATTGAACCTGTAACGAATGTAGTGGATGTGGCACTTGATGACGTCAAGGTGAATGATGTTGATTTACGTGACAATAGTCGTATTGCTGTTGAATCTTTGGATAAGAAGTGCGCTGCTATAGGGGAATTTGTAAGTAACGTTTTGTGACTTTATTTATTGGTTTGGCTTGAGCAAGATAATCAACGAGTGCTAATAAATAGTACAGTAAATAATAAATAGTTAGAACATATTTAGCTCCTCACTAATCACCGCTGTAAATTGCATTTATAACCCCCGTCGCAAAGAGAGATATATACCTAACGTCGACGTGAGCTTTTGTGTGTGTGTGTCTGTGGCATCGTAGCTCTCAAACGGTGAGAAAGAAGAAAGCTAGAAAGAAAGCCGCATCAAAATCAACCGATTTTGATTTGACTCTATAATTACCAAACGTATCCAAACACCACTGAAAGGAACCTGGCTTTCTTTATACGAGAGCCAGGTTTCTTTCAGTGGTTCTTGGATACGTTTGGTAATTATAGAGTATCAGCACCTGAGCTTTCTCGTATTGCATAGGAGTTTAAAAAAAAATGCAAGTTGCGTCATTGTTTGATGCTTGGCGCTAACACGATCTGGCTTTCTATTTCAGTGCATGTATCACACAGACTGCTGCACCAACTCCTGCTTGGGTTATCTGAAGAAATGTGTATCCTAATTTATACGAGGTCCCATCTGGAAAGAATGACTTCATGTTGCAGTAATGTAATAAATCCATTGCTGTTATGTGTATATTTATTAGAATAATAAAATGTTAACTAAATGAGTTTGTTTCAATTACGGCATTATGGAAAAAATAATGTGACCACAATAATGTTATAAAGGCAATAAATACATATATAAACATAGTAAATGGACAATCGGATCATTTTGTTGACTGCAAGTACATCCGCGCCAACCCAAGTCCTCAGTTTTATATACCTAGAGTATTTGTACTAAAAACTAAACGAAAGTTACGCACTGCTTCAGTTTATGGTGCTGGTATTAGCGAATGACATTGAGTGTTGACCGAACTAAGTCGGTATCCCTCCGCATGCAACGTTATGGGCGATAGCCGTCGATGTGTGTCTGATTTCCCGGTGCTGCATGATTCTGGCGTTATATCACACCGGACATGTGTTGGAATACGTTGTACGGGTAAAAAGTACACATTATGGCTGTTGTTGGCATCGACTTAAAAATATCATTTTTTTTTAAATTATCTTCAGGAATTAATATGTTATTATGCAGTATGCTAGTATGCACTATGCTGTATGAACTCAGTACAACATTAAAATGGCCACGAGGGATCGGAACGACACTGGACCACTACAATGTTGTAGTTTTTTTTAATAATTAAATATAAACAAATATAATAAATAAGGTGCACTTAATCTGGAAACTATAAACAATAAGTCTTTAATCGAGCATGTAATAGACAAATATTAAAAAATGTAGTAACAATTATACGGGCAAATAGCCTGTTCATTAAAGAAAACGTAGCAATTGCTACGGGCCAAGCGCTTACGGGCACCCACCTGGAACACGGGGGCACAGGGCCTAATTACTAGCAGCGCCCTGCGGTTTCACTCGCGTAACTCTTACAATATTTGTTGTAGCGTCATGGCGTTTAAATGTAGTCCAAAAATATTCTTTTAAAATAAAAAAATGGTTCTTACACCTCACTCGACATAGTACCTATCTATGTGTAGTGTGTCGAGGACTTCTTTGTAGATATTTACATGATCTACAATTAATTAGAACATTTTATGGTTTATCCTTTATATTCGTAGTTTAGGCAGCGTATGCAAAGTAAGTAACTTTTCTGAAGTACCTTCATCATCAGCCGGACGACGTCCACTGCTGGACATCGGCCACCCCCACAGACACAGGTCACGGTCACGAGCCCCTTGCATGCAGCGGCTTCCCCGCCACCTTAACCAAGTCAGTCCATCGGGTAGGGGGCCGTCCCACACTCTGTCTTTCGGTGTAAGGCGGCCACTCGAGAACCTTTCTTCCCTAACGATTATCGATTCTGCGAGCAATGTGAGCTGCCCATTACCGCTTCAGCTATGTCGGTTGATAGTAACCGAGAGAACCATGGTGGCTCTCTTGCGGATTTCTGAATTTCGGACCCTATCTCGCGGAGAAATAGCAAGCATAGCTCTTTCGAAAGCGCGCTGAGTGACTCTGAGCCTGTTCAAGAGGCCCACATTTAGCGGCCAAGGCTCGGTTCCATATGTCATCACCGGCAACACACACTGGTAGAACATTTTCGACTTGAGGCACTGTGGTATATTGGATAAAAATATCTTCTTAAGTTTCACGAAGGCAGCCCCTCCGAGTTGGATTCGGAGATCAACCTCTTTCTTGAAGTTGGATTTACCTAACTGGACGATTTGTCCCAGGTACGCATATTGATCAACAAGTTCAAGAACTAAGTTTCCCACGTAAACTGGTATAGATGTCACGTGAACCTTGGACATGACTTTCGTCTTATCCAAGTTCATTCTAAGACCTACCCGCCGGGAAACTCTATCGAGGTCGCCGAGCATATGGCTCAAGGCTTCCAGTGATTCTGCCATGGACTGTGTGATACAGAGAGATGATTACATCTCCCTGTCTCACACTGCACTTACTGCAGCTAGATTGGCTTCGAGTTCTGATTCTGTAATCGGACCGACATTGTGGCTTTCTTGTACAAACACTTCAACACTTCGATGTATCGATAGTCGTTGTGTAATCACTGTCTCAACCGAATCAAAGGCTTTTTCGTAATCCACAAACGCTGGGCACTAAGGACGCGTTGTCAGGAATGTAAGTTATCAAAATTACGTTGATGAATTGCCTACATGTGCAAATCAAAGTGTGCGGCGACCGGCATAATAGCATTGTTATTGTAGCGTTCTATCTATCTGTTACCTTAGAAAATACTAGAATAAAATAAAATAATCCAAAATAATGCGGTGTATTGGAATAAAACACAGTATTAATAGTCTTATATAATAAAAATAAATACAATATGAATTATGTAGAAGTACTACATAGGTCATATTGTATTTATTTTTATTGATTTACGACAATATTACCAAACTCCAACCGAATGGAGTCCCTGGCAAAAGATAGTCATGCTATGTCTAAGACGCTGCATTTAGTTGTTTCATACTTATTGTAACTAAGTAATTAGTTCTCAATAATAGTTCGTCATGAGCAGGAAGTTACGTCACTATATTCTCTGCCATACTTACATCTTGTTAGGTTCACAGACCTGCTAGTGTTGTGCGAGTACGTGAGAGAGATAGCCTTTATAAATATAGTAGTTGGTGTTAGTTGTAATAATATTATTTACGGACTGCGATCGAACGGCACGTGGCAGTTGTTGTTCGGAGCAGTCATGTTACGGTTTGTCGTTTGTGTCGTTTTCCTTATTGTCTTTGTCCCAAGCACAAATGCATATTTAACTAGGTCGGAGGATGTTGGTGACATCGCAGACAATGTGCTCGAATCAGAACAACAATCATCCACATTTGATACCAATGATATAGAACAAAAGGAAAACACGTATTTTGTTGGAGGAAAAAAACCATGCGCCTTAGTTGGAGAATATGTAAGTTGCACACATTACATGTATCCATTTGCTTCCTTCAGATTATCTTATAATCTAACATTACTGCCATTTTTATTGCTCTTCATTTGCCATTGCTCACATTATTCGTTTCTTTTTAGGGTACCGTACCCAAAGGTTAAAAACGGGACCCTTCATCATGAATCGTGATGTTTGATATCGACAGTTGAAGTCTTCACTTCATATGTATTTACGTTGTCGCTATAAAAAAGCCGCTAATAAAAGGGACTACAAACGTGTTTTTATAGATGTACAGAACGCTTCGTGCGTGAGTCCGGCTAGCATTTAGCCTGTTATTAAGGTTTCGCTAAATGACAAATAAGCTGTATCCTTATCGTTATGTCCGTCTGTTCGACCGTCCGCCTGTCGTATATCAGTCGTCTGTATGTCACAGACGTTTTACTCGGAGATTATGGGTATAGATTGTTTGAAACTTGGAAGGTAAATGTATTTTATGAACCGCAACAAAAAGATATAGAAAGACTGCAAAATAAAATTATTCAAGGCAGCAGACACGTACGATTGTCTGCTGCCCTGGATTTTATTTTTAGGGGGCATAGCCGGGTGAGGTCTTACTGAATAGATATTTCTAAATGACATGGAATTTTCTAACCAAGATTTTGGATTATGCTAATATTTGCTTCTAGAGTGGTAAAAAGTGTGAAGTTGGTGAGAATGTATTACTGAGAGCTAGTCTTACCTCTCTCACATATCTACGGAACTAGGAGGGTTCGAACTAAGGAGGACGACATATTAGGAAGAGCTCTGCACGTGCAATATGCGAGTTTTGGGGGACTTAGTATTGGAGGGAGAGGCACGGATATCTATGGAGGGATGTGTTCGGAAGATGCCGACTACTCCTCTGCGACCTCATTCTATTTTTATAGACTTATAAAGTCTATACCTTTCCTACCCCCAGCCACTTACCACAATTTTGCTTTGGGGTCACAGCGTGCCCCCCCCCCCACATGCCCCCACAAACAAACTGGTTAACTGGAATCACCTGCCGATCAACAGTACCTTAATGTTTTACATAATGTTCAACGAATTTCATTATATTTTTTATTTCAGTGTGACAATAATAGCGACTGCTGCAGCAACTTGTGCTTGGGATTCATGAAGAGATGTGTCTGCAAACATTTACAGCGATATAATGTAATTCGTACTTAATGTTGAAAGCGTAAATAAATAGATGAAGTTAATCATTCATCATTTTTTTATATTCACAAGCCTGCCTATGTTAAACAACGTTGTCGCATTCGTGTCTACAAGGGTAAACGAGCCTCTGTTTTTTGCATGCAGGGGACGCGATTAATGTGGCCGTCAATTGTGGACCGATTTTCAAAGTTACCCGAAAACGGCTTTTTCTATGGAATTCTTTCTAAAAAAATGTATTGTATGGTATGGTATACGGTAACAATCACTTTCTGCTAAGTAACTCTTACGCATTATTTTTGAAAGCTCGATAACGTAGTTAAAGTAAGCCATATAACTTCCCTACGTTGATCCAGTAGTCGTTTGCTTATTTTGGGCACCGCCGCGGCCGGCGCGCCGGGGCTGCTCGTGTCAGGGCGAGCAACATTCGGAACAGTGCAAGTGCTAGCTTTAACTTTTTATTGATGCTTAATGTCGTTCAAAGAGCGTTTGTCAACTGTGTTTGTGGCTCCAATAGTTATAGAATATAATTAAATAAATATGTTATTATATTGTAAGTTTATTTGTTTCTACGAGTTCTCATAATAATAATAATCTAATCAATTTTCTATTATAAAGTTGTGAGCAAATTACGATAAGTGTTGTTACAGGAAATAATTTATGTACAATGTCGTAGCATTCTTATATCTACCAGAGAGGTGGACCCAGCAGGGATATGGTGTAAGTGGATGGTGGTTCAGATTCGGACAACCAAGTGATCTTATAAGTTCTGTGTTTTCCTTTTGACGTTTGACGGAATCCTAAAAACACGCAATACTTAGTATTTACGTGTTTTACTTAGATGCAAAAGTGTTTCACTTTTGTCTAACTTTTTCACCTTATAACACCATAACCGCTCGACGTTGAGTTTCGTAACACTGTATAATACGAGCAGGCACACTTCTAGTACTATGGTACTGGTCATTCTTCCCTTGGCTCCAGAGAGCAAGGGCATCCATAACTTAAAGGCGATATGCGTACTGAGTACATGCCGCATAGAGCCACCGGTATCAGCTGTATGGGCATTCGGCACGAATTCGGCGGACTGTCTAAGGGACTGTGCGGACAAGTTGGCCACACGGCCTACTACAGACGGTGCCCAAAGGCCGCCGAATTCTTTAAGCGGAGGGTACCTAAGCCCCAGGGTATCCTCAGGCATCGGCCCAGGGGACAAAGGGCCCCTCAGGCGCAAAAGCGACCGATACAGAAGCAGGATGATTTCATCCCTGCCCCCATACCCACCACCAACGGGTGGTTCCGCCCGTTGGTGGTGGGTATGGGGGCAGGCGTACCTACCTCCGACGCTGAGGCCCCTCCTTCCCACACCCCAGCAGCCACAGAGGGCCCCGATGCCCCAGGCACAAAGGGGTCAAATGGCCCCGGCTCCTGTGCTCCTGATGTCCCAGACGCATCAGCATCAGCCCCAAATGCCCCCACAGGGTGGGAAGGAACAGGACATCGCAGCCGACAGGGAATTCCTGGCGAATTTCCTGCGAGCAATTGACCTACGAGAGGTCATAGTGTTCGCGAATAAAGTTAGATATGGCTCCATGTCTGAGAAGCTTCAGGACAGGAGCTTCTCAGACATGTAGGACCATCACGCGCTGGTCGAGACGATCAAGCGCCACTCCCACTAGTCCACTACAAATGTACCTAGCCTTAGATCTAACATCCATGAGTCGCGGGATTTCCTCTCGAAACATAAAGTAGACATCTTTCTAGTACAGGAAACGTTCCTAAAACCTTAACCACTCTATTCCGCTTATTTGCAATTACAATATTGTTCGAAACGACCCGACCCGATCCCATCGTGGGGGTACAGTCATCTATTGCAAGAGGTCCCTTCATTGTATCCCACTCGACCCGCCCCCTCTAGGAAATCTAGAAGTATCCCCATGTAAGCTGCATAGCTTACACATTACGGGCTATCAGCCCATCACCATAGTCTCTGCATGTCAGTCAGGTTCAAAACCACTTCTAGTTAGCGACCTTGACGCTATTTTCGAAAATTTTAAGGCAGGTGACACAATCATTTTAGCTGGGGACGTCAACGCCCACCACGTGACGTGGGCCAATAGATCTAACAAAAGTCGCGAGACTATCCTTAGAAAATATGTCGATGATCGTAACATCATCATCAACGCTCCGTATATCCCAACCCATTATACTCCGAACAATAATGGGTATATACGTTCACCGAGTACTATAGCTATAGCATTGGTTAAAAACATTTCACTCGTCATTAAGACGGCTGAAACGTTACACGAGCTTAACTCGGACCATAGACTCGTTTTAATAGAAGTAGGAGAAAATAGATTTAGCAGAAATATTAAAAAAAGATCATCGACTATAAATTACTAAAATAAATTATCTTTTAGTAATTTATAGTTGATGATCTTTTTTTAACATTTCTGCTAAATCTATTACAGACGTTAAATTGAGTGAACTCGATAGTATCCTAGACAGTATAGACTCTCCTGAAGCTACTATCGCGGCCTCATCCATAGACCAGTAGTCTGGTCGACCAGTAGTGGTTAGCAAAATAGGAGAGTCGTCAAGAGAGATCTTCACCGTCCCAGAGGACCGTTTAGCTCTCTCTGACGACGTTAGGGACGTAATCCGTCGATAAAATGCGGCGAAACGTCTGTACGATCGCAATGGAGGCGAAGTGTGCAGGCAAGCCATCCGACAACTGGAAATTGAAGTCAAAAAGGCTATACCAAACTTCATTAACAGGAGATTGGATCACTTCGTTAGCGAACAATCTCCGTCACATACGGCCAACTGGCCTCTCGCGAGGGCTATGAAATCCGAACCGGTGGAACAAATGCCACCACTAAGCCGCGTAAACCGACCTGCACTAGAGGATGACGAAAAGGCTGAGTGTCTAGCCGACACACTAGAGAGTCAATGCACTCCTAGTTCCCTCCCCACAGACCCCTCCCACTTAGAAGAGGTACAAAACATAGTAACGTCTCGCTTGGCTATGCCGCCGGACGATGATGATGAGATCATACGTCGGACGGACACAGAAGAAGTAAAGGATCTAATAAAGAGCCATCACACGAAGAGACACGACGGAATAACCAATGAGGCGCTGAAACAGCTGCCTCCCGTTATTACACTCCTAGCACGCATTTTTAATGCCCTTCCGGTGCAATGCAGCTTCCCAGACATAAGGAAGGAAGCCATGGTGATCGGCATACACAAACCGGGGGAACCCCGGGTGGAGCCCACTGGTTACCCGTCCATAAGTCTCATAAGCTCGTTAGATAAAATCTATGAAAGGATAATTCTCGCACGCCTAAAAATCGTGATACGAGAAAAAAACCTATTCATAGACGAGCAGTTCGCATTTCGCGATAGCCACAGCTGCCCACAGCAAGTACACCGCCTCACGGCGTACGTGATATCGGGCCTCAAAAGACAGGGCCGGTCACGCGGCACGGGCGCTGTCTTCTTTGATGTAGCCGCAAATCCTCTTCAATATGTACACTAGCGACATACCGCGACACCCCAGCGTCCAGCTGGCGATGTTCGCGGATGACTTCGCACTGTACGATAACTCCCCAACTACGGAGCCAAACTACTCCAAAAGGCAGTCACCGAACTCGGTGAATGGTTCCTACAATGGAGAATAGAGGTTAGCACGGAGAAGAGTAAATCCGCACTCTTCTCACTAAACTTCCCCTCGCATAGACGAGGAAACATGCCTCCCATCCTGCTCTACGGTAACGAGATACCTAGAGCAGAGACGGTGAAATACTTGGGAGTGACTCTCCATAGGTCGATGAGCTTCAAGAATCACATAGATAACGTTCTGAAAAGGGCACGATATGTCATGTTTAAACTTTATCCTCTTATAAACAAAAAGAGCAAATTGGCGTATAGACATAAGCTTACTTTGTATATTACATGCATTCGAACGATCTTGTCATATTGCAGTGCAGCATTCGCGTACATATACCTTACCCAAATAGAACGTTTGCAGAAAACGCAAAATAGATTCTTACGCATGGCTACTGGATGCCCGTGGTATTACCGAAACATCGACCTACATTGTGACTTTCAATTGACCTCGATTAAAGGACACTTCAAAGAGCTGTCTCAAAGTTCTTTGACCGTGCTCTCTCTTAAACTCTCTCTTAAAAACGTCGGAATACGATCCGACGTTTTTAACCGATCGCGATCGCGATAGCAGTAGCTAAAATCCGTCCAAGAACACAAGCAAAGAAACACCAAGACGACCTAAGCCCGACGCACACTTCAGGCCCCCTTGGGTCGGCTGGATGGTGCCTAAATACATTTTTCCTGCTAGAAACAATATCATATACACCGCTCGTACCGGGCGAGCGATATAACCTTACATATGACACAGTTATAACACAGTTATGACAGAATGTCAAACTCACACACCGCTTACGGAAACGAGCCCGGGTTCTAATCCGTAGGTTCAGAGCTTAGATTGGTAGAAATAAAATAACGCGACTTTAGAGAGGGGGGGGGGTGAGTAGGCCGGCCTCCTCAGATAAGCCAAACATTAAACGAGCTCAATTATCCTTCTCCACGACACCGCAACTTAAACGGCATAGTGTGCGCTCTGTCGCACTAGTGTGGGGCCGCTTCCTCCTTTTCGGTCCAAAAAATAATTACTATAGGGTACGCCCACAATCAACCCGGTACATCTCTTCCCATCTGCGGGAAAAGAGGGTAGTCTGTCCCCCTATCGTCTCCCAAAACCTGAAAACACAAAAGTCTTCGTAGTCAGTCGAACCGTTGAGGCTGGACAAGCGCCGCCAACCAGTATTACGTCCCTCCGAAAAAAAAAATCTAATACTATGTCCACAGTGTTGATGATGGATGGCATACTATGACACAGTGTTGATGATGGCGAAAATGTGACATTTTCAGAATGTAAAACAATTATGACGTGTAAAAGAATTATTATCAACGACAAATATTTTTAGTACCCAGCACCCACTACCTTTCTTTTCTGTTTACGCGGGGAAACGCATTTACGCGCCTTCACTGGCCCTGGGTGGGTTCCAGTGGTGTGTGGGTCTCGCGGCACATTATTGTGCCAAATACTCACAAAAATCATCGCGAGTGAAATCAGTGCCACCTCTGGTGAGGTGTGTGTGAAATCATCAGGGCTCCTCGATGGCTAGTCAGCCCCCTAAAGGACCGACGCCTCCTCCAATAAATTTGGACAAGGACAAGCTCAATAAATTTGGGGCAGTACAATGGGGTGAGATTCCCATCCTCGCCCCTTGCCCCGCGCGCATTAGCGACTTCTCCTGTTGCTCTTTTGTCCCCTCTTCATAAGAGGGGTACCAAGAACGCTTCCTCCTCCTGCTCTTTAGCCCTCTCTTATTATAAGAAGGGTGCAAAGATTCCCCTCGATTCAATTGGCTTCGCCTGGGTTCACCCCAGGCTACAGAGCCCCAGGACAGCCGCCAGGACAAGGCTCTAACCATGATGAGGAGCAACCACTACCTACTCTATACTATGATAACATGATGTTATGTATCGAAAAATAATTAAGTCATCCTTATGACACGAAAGTGGTAGTTAGCTAGTCATTACTTAATAACACATTATCAAATGTCAACTCATATGTAAACATTCTCGCAGAACCTCAGTCATCCTTATGACACGAAAGTGGTAGTTAGCTAGTCATTACTTAATAACACATTATCAAATGTCAACTCATATGTAAACATTCTCGCAGAACCTAGTCGCAACTCTTAACTTTTAGTGGAAATTGTAAAAAATATTTTAAACATTTATTGTCTAACAGTATCACCAAACCAGTAGTAACCTACCTAGTACAAACAGTATTAAAGGAATGGAAATTCTGAGGTAATTGAAACTAACCGCAAGCTAAGCTCTTCCAAGTTAACCGTCCAGTGGTATAGGATACCTACACTGAGCACAAAATAATGTTTTTTATTCATGACAAGTCGTAATTCCTAATAATACTTTGGTGTTAAAGTATAACTACAAGGAAAAAGGAATCATGGAACTGTTTGTTTTCTATATAGCAGCAAATGACTTTTGCATGTATATACTCTGATATAGGTACCCACTAGCTTCATGTTTATAGGCTTAATCATTTGTTAGGTGTTTCGGTTTACGGTGAACAAATAAAGCCAAAAAAGTCAAGGATAAGGCATCCAAAAAGCATAGTCCCAACTGACGATAGTGACGTAGGTGCTAACAATTCATTGATACTGGTAAGAGATGCAAATGAATTACTGGTAATGGCTACTTTAGTAAATCTACATTGCAAAGAGAAGTTCGAACATCCCCTTGATAGTGTTCTGAACCATTGCACCCCTCTTATAAGAAAAGACGGCTTAAAGATCAGGAGGAGGAATCGCTCTTATAAGAAGAGGGACCTAGGAGCAGCAGGAGGTGGCGATTTTGTGCACGGGGCAAGGGGCGAGGATGGGATCCTCACCCCATTGTACCGTCCCAAAGTGTCCTGTAGTGCTGGGAAACCCCATGTGTGGAGGTGGAGTTGGTCCCTTAAGGGGCTGACTAGCCGTCGAGGTGCCCTGATGATTGTTGTTCCGGGGCACCTCACCTAGGGCGGCATTGATGGCACTCGCGGTTGATTTTTGTGGGTATTCGGCACTATCATGTGCCTTGAGTTCCACACACCACTGGACCCCACCCAGGGCCGGTGAAAACTCGTAAATGCGTTTCCCCGCGTCAACAAAAAAAAAAGTTGGTGTCCATCTTAAGTCTAGGTGTCGTGACAGAAGAGTGGCAAGTTAGCAGAATGCTAATGCGAGTCCCGACCTCAGAGAACCCTCGCTTCGACAACAGCGCGCACGGGAACATGCCATCCTCTACATTTGAAGACAAAGGGGGTTGACCCGATACTTTTGCTATCAACCCCGACCGTTGTAGTTACGCCACTGTCAGAGCAATTCGTTATTCCAAAAAAACAGCAGTAGTTTATTTATAAATTAGGAATGCCTCTTAGGAAATTTAAGTTATGAAGTACTGCGATCGTTTTCGCGACTATAAGGTCATCCGTGTGATTAATTTAAACTTTACGGTTCACGTTGCAACCTCGCGAATTATATAAGTATCTACATACCTACGTCCTCCTGAGTACACTAGTCATAGTCTGTCTGACTCACTCAGTTCAATGAAGTTCAAGAATAGTCTTTAATGTTTTGCGGAGTGATAAGAATAAACCAGTAAATTATCAACCAATAAGAATCGGTTATCTTGGTTACTATTCTCTTCTTACGGGCAGCGAGCATTACATACATATAAAGCTAATTTTCCAGAGCTGAGAGATATTAATTGTGCGGCCTATCTACATTATTTTTTTGTGGAAAACTATTCAAAATTTCAAAATTTGTTTCTTATCATTACATTAAAACTATTATAACATTCTGTCAGAAGTCATACAGGTTAAATCATAAACGTGCTTACAAGTTTCATAATATCACGAGGTAGATTTATAATGTCGTTGTAAAAGTTATAAATGCTGTCGTATAATGCCAAAGACGCTTTTTCAAACTTATTTCAAAATGCGCGCTCGCTTTAAATGTATACTCACTTTCATTAACATTTTACTTCTGTGTCTAGAGGAAACACACTGTCACTTCAAGTCAATGCCAGAACCGGGTTTTGTACGAGAAAGAAAGCGAGCTAGACGTCAATCCGGGTATGTGTACGACAGACCGAATATTTCATTTAATTTACCTTCCCGAAACAATGTTGTTTCGTCTACGACTCAAGCATCTCCTGTTGACAGGACAATAATGCAAATGTACTACGCGTATCCTGCTCCGTCCTCCGGCAACACACTCAACGTTGGCTCAAATACAGTCTCTACAGTTCCAGCATCTACCGGTTACACTTATGGTGCTCAAAACACGGCATCTGCAGCAATCGCAAACATAGGATCCTCTGCTACTTCTGGAGCAAGTGGGTACAGTTATAGTACAAAAAATGAAGAAATTGGAAACGTTAAAACAAATGAACTAGTTAACATGATAACTCCTATCACCAGTGTCAATGCCGGTTCTGGTTATAATTATGGGGCACCCAATATTCCTATAGGAGAAAGCATTGGGAGCTTAAGCTCACAAACAATCGGACAGAATACGGCAGCAAATTTAGGGTCTAATAGTATTTCAGCTGCAGATGGATATAACTACAATGTACCAAATACAGGTGTATCGCAAAGTTCAATATCTGTCAGTGGATCTACAGGAAGTGCTGGTCCACCAATTGCATCTAGTTCAGCTGGTTATAACTATGGTGCGTCGAATAAGGATATAAGAGAGAGCAGCGGGAGTGGTAGCTCTCAAGCAACTGCACAAAGTATCACAGCAAATTCAGGATCTACTAGTAATTCAGCTGCAGCTGGATATAATTATAATGTACCAGGTACAGGAGTATCGCAAACTAATGTACAAGGAAGTGCGACACCACTCGGTACATCAACAGGAAGTGCTGGTCAGTCACTAACATCTAGTTCAGTGGGTTATAACTACGAAGCACAAAGTAGTTTTCCGTTAAATATACAAAATTCGGGCACAACTTTAACATCTGGATATACTGCACAATCCGTAACTGGGTATAGTGCACAATCCCCAACTCAATCAACTCCAATACAATCGATAAGTGTTTCCACAAACGCACCACAATATTTACCCCCTGCGTCCAAAACAGGTATTAATTCTAACACATTAAATTCTGGCTCAGGCATTTCTGTTCCATCAGATGTTTACTTACCACCAGCTATTTCATCAGGTACTCGCTCATCAACAGTATCTCAAACTGTAACTAATGTACAGACATCAGTTAATTCTGCTCAATCAGATGTTTATTTACCACCGTCTACACCTTCAGGCGCTACTCCACAGGTGACCGTAACTAAAACCACTTCTGTACAACCAGTCGTTGTACAAGCCTCTAACTCACAAGTTTCTGTTCCTCAGAATACTTATTTACAACCAAGCTTTTTGCCAACTGAACCTATTCAGAATGTACAAGCGTCAATTTCGGTATCAAACCAACCACAAGAAGTTCCATCAATGTCCTATTTACCATCAGGAGATATAAATAAATCCATATCAACGCCCGCCGCGACGTACTTGCCACCAGTACTGTGAATAGGTATTTAATTCAAATATGTACAATAAAATGTTATTACGATGGTTATGTTTTATTTGACAATAATTTTTTATTCAAGATGAAATACATAAATTATTGTCCCATTAGTGGATTTTGTTATTAAGTTTAGCAATGTTTATGCATAAACAATCCACAAGTTTCTTTTTCTGTCTGTTCGTCTGCCTGTTCATCTGTCTGTACGTCTGTCCAAGACCATTTTCTTGGAGGAATCAAGCTCAAGTTAACGTTGAATAATAAGGTCAATCATGCTTCTAAGTCAATACTATCACGAGATACAACTCTTATGTATATTTTCTATGGGACCGCACAAATACTAAACCTATAGTGTATTTACGGATGACCTACAATCATAAAGTTTGATAAGTAAGAACTTTCAGTACAAATAAGTATAGGAAAAAAACGAAGTGGATAAAACGTAAAACGTAACAGACCAGCGAAATCATTAAAGTTATCGACATTACTTCACTAATTTTAATAAACGTGGTTACCCCTTTTTTAAATTATAACAAAGAAGGAAATGCACCCTGACAAAAGTTATTCAGTGTGATGAGTACCCTCGTCTCCCCCCCCCCTAATGATGAAGATGAAACTGGAGTCTGCAGTATTTAATGTCTTAGATTACATAAAGATGTGATATTACCACATAAGTACTGCAATGATATAAAATAAGCCAGAAGTGACTCCCCACACTGAAGGTACAAACAAGCTAAACCAGCAGTTGAGACCAAACTAATCAAATAAAAGCTTATTTCTGCCAAAAGAAGTAAAATCCCACAAACAATCCTGTAATTTTTTTCCGGGCCTGGACATGTGCCGTGGAAGAAAAGAGAAGCCTAATACAGCTTCATCAGATCATTATAAGTGCTCGTCGAGCTACAATACTTTAACTATTATTATCCTGGCCAGAGGGTTCGAGGGCCAGGGCGCGTTGAAGTGCCCTCTGATGGAAAGCAATTTAAAACCGGTCCGATCCGGAATAGCTTTTTTATATTTGGTTGATAGAATGGAGTTGCGAGACGCCTACGAGATGAATTTCTATACATGATTGTGTAAAAAAATCATATAAATACATATTTTCCTTTTCTTCATTCAAAAAGTGTATGTAGCGTGTGCGTGTGTGTGTGTGTGTGTGTGTGTGTGTGTGTGTGTGTGTGTGTGTGTGTGTGTGCGGATTGTAAAAACTTACTCTCATCACTTTTCCCTAAGACACCAAAAGAACTACAACTTCAAAAATATGGGCCACTTTGAAGAATTAGCCTACCCACGAAAACAATGTAACAAAGAAAAGGCACTGAGTATACCTACGTATTGTTTGAAGTAGTCATTTAAATCATAGACCTACACTTAATATATATGCTATACTCTTACATGTCTACTTATTACATCATAACCGTGAGCTCATGACTTTTAGTTGTTTTACAAAGTGCATAATTTGACATTGTGCACATTTTTTTTATAGAATAGGGGGAAAAAGAGAAATCGGAGCCTTTTTACGACTACCGACGCTTATGAACATCCATATTATTACTATGCCGATGCCTTTCTTTCTTTCATACATTTTGTAACCTATACGTAAAAATCGAAATAGAATGGTTTATGATATCGACGGGGAGTAGAATTTCATTTTAAAATTTTTTGGAAGAGGTGGTATACAGCATTGCAGTCGAATTGGGCCAGAGCGACCGGGGAGGTACCTCTCGCTCACATGAGACTGTCGTAAAACGACAGCTCTACTGTTGCGTGTTGTGTTCTTTGTGACCATCGAAGGGGAGGAAGTAAGGTGGGTTGCCCACCTTACTTCCTCCCCTTCGAAGGTATCTGCATTACAATAAGGCATATTTTTTGTGCGTAGTCATTGAAAGGCTCGTTTGCACCTTATTTAAAAGAAAATAAAAAAGAAATAGTGCCACATTTTCAGTTAGATTATATTAATCAAGTATATTTATGTATGTGCTTTGAATTGATTCAAAATCAATATGTAATTTGAAGTGGGCTATAGCAAAATGTATACCTTTGCCTAAAGTACACAGTTGTAAAAAGGATAAAGCTCTGACGTCTTGTGTCAATTAAAAATAGTATCAAAGTCAAAGATGAAAGTTATTTTTAATATTTAGTTTATAAAAAAAACCAAATGCCCTGTTCCTTTTTTTTAACAATGGTTACTAGATCCTGAAATGGGAAATAAAATATCTTAAGTGATATTAAACCGTCTGAGTAGAGTAAAATCGACGTTGGCATAAATTATGATTTTACTAAAGCAAACAGTAAAATATTCTCGAATAGGAAGCAAGGTAATCCCGAGGTATGTATGCGTAACTGTTTATTGCATTACAATTTCTAGTACTGATCATTTTTATGTCCAGTAAATTCATTCT